>OY804578.1:104559045-105159045 GCA_963680875.1 Bathymodiolus brooksi | reverse complement strand
TGGATCTCAAAGTTACTTTAAAGGATAATAGGTTAATACTAAATATTATATACGTCTGAAAATTAAACCAAACAGTGTTAGAATTAGATTTTAGAGCTGTCAAATTTTTGTTCTTCCCTCAACGGGATTTGAACCCACACCATTGTTACACTGCAGCACCATTCGCTTAGCCTTACGTCCAGCGCCCTAGACCACTCGACTACATCCACTCCCTAAAAAAGGAGCTTCAATAGTCGTAGTGTTACCTTGTCTCGTAAGGAAAATCTAGGGATAGACGCAAGACATGTGTATAAGCGTGTGTAGATGGTACATATATACTTAATATTATAATTTGACAGCAATCTAACTCAGCAATTTTTAATATATTGGATAGGATAATGAAGAATTCATTATACAGTCACAGGAAATAAAGTATATTATACAAACGTCTAGAAGCAAGTGACAACCATACAATATATCTGTCCCACTGGATCTCAAAGTTACTTTAAAGGATACTAGGTTAATACTAAATATTATATACGTCTGAAAATTAAACCAAACAGTGTTAGAATTAGATTTTAGAGCTGTCAAATTTTTGTTCTTCCCTCGACGGGATTTGAACCCACACCATTGTTACACTGCAGCACCATTCGCTTAGCCTTACGTCCAGCGCCCTAGACCACTCGACTACATCCACTCCCTAAAAAAGGAGCTTCAATAGTCGTAGTGTTACCTTGTCTCGTAAGGAAAATCTAGGGATAGACGCAAGACATGTGTATAAGCGTGTGTAGATGGTACATATATACTTAATATTATAATTTGACAGCAATCTAACTCAGCAATTTTTAATATATTGGATAGGATAATGAAGAATTCATTATACAGTCACAGGAAATAAAGTATATTATACAAACGTCTAGAAGCAAGTGACAACCATACAATATATCTGTCCCACTGGATCTCAAAGTTACTTTAAAGGATACTAGGTTAATACTAAATATTATATACGTCTGAAAATTAAACCAAACAGTGTTAGAATTAGATTTTAGAGCTGTCAAATTTTTGTTCTTCCCTCGACGGGATTTGAACCCACACCATTGTTACACTGCAGCACCATTCGCTTAGCCTTACGTCCAGCGCCCTAGACCACTCGACTACATCCACTCCCTAAAAAAGGAGCTTCAATAGTCGTAGTGTTACCTTGTCTCGTAAGGAAAATCTAGGGATAGACGCAAGACATGTGTATAAGCGTGTGTAGATGGTACATATATACTTAATATTATAATTTGACAGCAATCTAACTCAGCAATTTTTAATATATTGGATAGGATAATGAAGAATTCATTATACAGTCACAGGAAATAAAGTATATTATACAAACGTCTAGAAGCAAGTGACAACCATACAATATATCTGTCCCACTGGATCTCAAAGTTACTTTAAAGGATACTAGGTTAATACTAAATATTATATACGTCTGAAAATTAAACCAAACAGTGTTAGAATTAGATTTTAGAGCTGTCAAATTTTTGTTCTTCCCTCGACGGGATTTGAACCCACACCATTGTTACACTGCAGCACCATTCGCTTAGCCTTACGTCCAGCGCCCTAGACCACTCGACTACATCCACTCCCTAAAAAAGGAGCTTCAATAGTCGTAGTGTTACCTTGTCTCGTAAGGAAAATCTAGGGATAGACGCAAGACATGTGTATAAGCGTGTGTAGATGGTACATATATACTTAATATTATAATTTGACAGCAATCTAACTCAGCAATTTTTAATATATTGGATAGGATAATGAAGAATTCATTATACAGTCACAGGAAATAAAGTATATTATACAAACGTCTAGAAGCAAGTGACAACCATACAATATATCTGTCCCACTGGATCTCAAAGTTACTTTAAAGGATACTAGGTTAATACTAAATATCATATACGTCTGAAAATTAAACCAAACAGTGTTAGAATTAGATTTTAGAGCTGTCAAATTTTTGTTCTTCCCTCGACGGGATTTGAACCCACACCATTGTTACACTGCAGCACCATTCGCTTAGCCTCACGTCCAGCGCCCTAGACCACTCGACTACATCCACTCCCTAAAAAAGGAGCTTCAATAGTCGTAGTGTTACCTTGTCTCGTAAGGAAAATCTAGGGATAGACGCAAGACATGTGTATAAGCGTGTGTAGATGGTACATATATACTTAATATTATAATTTGACAGCAATCTAACTCAGCAATTTTTAATATATTGGATAGGATAATGAAGAATTCATTATACAGTCACAGGAAATAAAGTATATTATACAAACGTCTAGAAGCAAGTGACAACCATACAATATATCTGTCCCACTGGATCTCAAAGTTACTTTAAAGGATACTAGGTTAATACTAAATATTATATACGTCTGAAAATTAAACCAAACAGTGTTAGAATTAGATTTTAGAGCTGTCAAATTTTTGTTCTTCCCTCGACGGGATTTGAACCCACACCATTGTTACACTGCAGCACCATTCGCTTAGCCTTACGTCCAGCGCCCTAGACCACTCGACTACATCCACTCCCTAAAAAAGGAGCTTCAATAGTCGTAGTGTTACCTTGTCTCGTAAGGAAAATCTAGGGATAGACGCAAGACATGTGTATAAGCGTGTGTAGATGGTACATATATACTTAATATTATAATTTGACAGCAATCTAACTCAGCAATTTTTAATATATTGGATAGGATAATGAAGAATTCATTATACAGTCACAGGAAATAAAGTATATTATACAAACGTCTAGAAGCAAGTGACAACCATACAATATATCTGTCCCACTGGATCTCAAAGTTACTTTAAAGGATACTAGGTTAATACTTAATATTATATACGTCTGAAAATTAAACCAAACAGTGTTAGAATTAGATTTTAGAGCTGTCAAATTTTTGTTCTTCCCTCGACGGGATTTGAACCCACACCATTGTTACACTGCAGCACCATTCGCTTAGCCTTACGTCCAGCGCCCTAGACCACTCGACTACATCCACTCCCTAAAAAAAGGAGCTTCAATAGTCGTAGTGTTACCTTGTCTCGTAAGGAAAATCTAGGGATAGACGCAAGACATGTGTATAAGCGTGTGTAGATGGTACATATATACTTAATATTATAATTTGACAGCAATCTAACTCAGCAATTTTTAATATATTGGATAGGATAATGAAGAATTCATTATACAGTCACAGGAAATAAAGTATATTATACAAACGTCTAGAAGCAAGTGACAACCATACAATATATCTGTCCCACTGGATCTCAAAGTTACTTTAAGGGATACTAGGTTAATACTAAATATTATATACGTCTGAAAATTAAACCAAACAGTGTTAGAATTAGATTTTAGAGCTGTCAAATTTTTGTTCTTCCCTCGACGGGATTTGAACCCACACCATTGTTACACTGCAGCACCATTCGCTTAGCCTTACGTCCAGCGCCCTAGACCACTCGACTGCATCCACTCCCTAAAAAAGGAGCTTCAATAGTCGTAGTGTTACCTTGTCTCGTAAGGAAAATCTAGGGATAGACGCAAGACATGTGTATAAGCGTGTGTAGATGGTACATATATACTTAATATTATAATTTGACAGCAATCTAACTCAGCAATTTTTAATATATTGGATAGGATAATGAAGAATTCATTATACAGTCACAGGAAATAAAGTATATTATACAAACGTCTAGAAGCAAGTGACAACCATACAATATATCTGTCCCACTGGATCTCAAAGTTACTTTAAAGGATACTAGGTTAATACTAAATATTATATACGTCTGAAAATTAAACCAAACAGTGTTAGAATTAGATTTTAGAGCTGTCAAATTTTTGTTCTTCCCTCGACGGGATTTGAACCCACACCATTGTTACACTGCAGCACCATTCGCTTAGCCTTACGTCCAGCGCCCTAGACCACTCGACTACATCCACTCCCTAAAAAAGGAGCTTCAATAGTCGTAGTGTTACCTTGTCTCGTAAGGAAAATCTAGGGATAGACGCAAGATATGTGTATAAGCGTGTGTAGATGGTACATATATACTTAATATTATAATTTGACAGCAATCTAACTCAGCAATTTTTAATATATTGGATAGGATAATGAGGAATTTATTATACAGTCACAGGAAATAAAGTATATTATACAAACGTCTAGAAGCAAGTGACAACCATACAATATATCTGTCCCACTGGATCTCAAAGTTACTTTAAAGGATACTAGGTTAATACTAAATATTATATACGTCTGAAAATTAAACCAAACAGTGCTAGAATTAGATTTTAGAGCTGTCAAATTTTTGTTCTTCCCTCGACGGGATTTGAACCCACACCATTGTTACACTGCAGCACCATTCGCTTAGCCTTACGTCCAGCGCCCTAGACCACTCGACTACATCCACTCCCTAAAAAAGGAGCTTCAATAGTCGTAGTGTTACCTTGTCTCGTAAGGAAAATCTAGGGATAGACGCAAGACATGTGTATAAGCGTGTGTAGATGGTACATATATACTTAATATTATAATTTGACAGCAATCTAACTCAGCAATTTTTAATATATTGGATAGGATAATGAAGAATTCATTATACAGTCACAGGAAATAAAGTATATTATACAAACGTCTAGAAGCAAGTGACAACCATACAATATATCTGTCCCACTGGATCTCAAAGTTACTTTAAAGGATACTAGGTTAATACTAAATATTATATACGTCTGAAAATTAAACCAAACAGTGTTAGAATTAGATTTTAGAGCTGTCAAATTTTTGTTCTTCCCTCGACGGGATTTGAACCCACACCATTGTTACACTGCAGCACCATTCGCTTAGCCTTACGTCCAGCGCCCTAGACCACTCGACTACATCCACTCCCTAAAAAAAGGAGCTTCAATAGTCGTAGTGTTACCTTGTCTCGTAAGGAAAATCTAGGGATAGACGCAAGACATGTGTATAAGCGTGTGTAGATGGTACATATATACTTAATATTATAATTTGACAGCAATCTAACTCAGCAATTTTTAATATATTGGATAGGATAATGAAGAATTCATTATACAGTCACAGGAAATAAAGTATATTATACAAACGTCTAGAAGCAAGTGACAACCATACAATATATCTGTCCCACTGGATCTCAAAGTTACTTTAAAGGATACTAGTTTAATACTAAATATTATATACGTCTGAAAATTAAACCAAACAGTGTTAGAATTAGATTTTAGAGCTGTCAAATGTTTGTTCTTCCCTCGACGGGATTTGAACCCACACCATTGTTACACTGCAGCACCATTCGCTTAGCCTTACGTCCAGCGCCCTAGACCACTCGACTACATCCACTCCCTAAAAAAGGAGCTTCAATAATCGTAGTGTTACCTTGTCTCGTAAGGAAAATCTAGGGATAGACGCAAGACATGTGTATAAGCGTGTGTAGATGGTACATATATACTTAATATTATAATTTGACAGCAATCTAACTCAGCAATTTTTAATATATTGGATAGGATAATGAAGAATTCATTATACAGTCACAGGAAATAAAGTATATTATACAAACGTCTAGAAGCAAGTGACAACCATACAATATATCTGTCCCACTGGATCTCAAAGTTACTTTAAAGGATACTAGGTTAATACTAAATATTATATACGTCTGAAAATTAAACCAAACAGTGTTAGAATTAGATTTTAGAGCTGTCAAATTTTTGTTCTTCCCTCGACGGGATTTGAACCCACACCATTGTTACACTGCAGCACCATTCGCTTAGCCTTACGTCCAGCGCCCTAGACCACTCGACTACATCCACTCCCTAAAAAAGGAGCTTCAATAGTCGTAGTGTTACCTTGTCTCGTAAGGAAAATCTAGGGAGAGACGCAAGACATGTGTATAAGCGTGTGTAGATGGTACATATATACTTAATATTATAATTTGACAGCAATCTAACTCAGCAATTTTTAATATATTGGATAGGATAATGAAGAATTCATTATACAGTCACAGGAAATAAAGTATATTATACAAACGTCTAGAAGCAAGTGACAACCATACAATATATCTGTCCCACTGGATCTCAAAGTTACTTTAAAGGATACTAGGTTAATACTAAATATTATATACGTCTGAAAATTAAACCAAACAGTGTTAGAATTAGATTTTAGAGCTGTCAAATTTTTGTTCTTCCCTCGACGGGATTTGAACCCACACCATTGTTACACTGCAGCACCATTCGCTTAGCCTTACGTCCAGCGCCCTAGACCACTCGACTACATCCACTCCCTAAAAAAGGAGCTTCAATAGTCGTAGTGTTACCTTGTCTCGTAAGGAAAATCTAGGGATAGACGCAAGACATGTGTATAAGCGTGTGTAGATGGTACATATATACTTAATATTATAATTTGACAGCAATCTAACTCAGCAATTTTTAATATATTGGATAGGATAATGAAGAATTCATTATACAGTCACAGGAAATAAAGTATATTATACAAACGTCTAGAAGCAAGTGACAACCATACAATATATCTGTCCCACTGGATCTCAAAGTTACTTTAAAGGATACTAGTTTAATACTAAATATTATATACGTCTGAAAATTAAACCAAACAGTGTTAGAATTAGATTTTAGAGCTGTCAAATTTTTGTTCTTCCCTCGACGGGATTTGAACCCACACCATTGTTACACTGCAGCACCATTCGCTTAGCCTTACGTCCAGCGCAGTAGACCACTCGACTACATCCACTCCCTAAAAAAGGAGCTTCAATAATCGTAGTGTTACCTTGTCTCGTAAGGAAAATCTAGGGATAGACGCAAGACATGTGTATAAGCGTGTGTAGATGGTACATATATACTTAATATTATAATTTGACAGCAATCTAACTCAGCAATTTTTAATATATTGGATAGGATAATGAAGAATTCATTATACAGTCACAGGAAATAAAGTATATTATACAAACGTCTAGAAGCAAGTGACAACCATACAATATATCTGTCCCACTGGATCTCAAAGTTACTTTAAAGGATACTAGGTTAATACTAAATATTATATACGTCTGAAAATTAAACCAAACAGTGTTAGAATTAGATTTTAGAGCTGTCAAATTTTTGTTCTTCCCTCGACGGGATTTGAACCCACACCATTGTTACACTGCAGCACCATTCGCTTAGCCTTACGTCCAGCGCCCTAGACCACTCGACTACATCCACTCCCTAAAAAAGGAGCTTCAATAGTCGTAGTGTTACCTTGTCTCGTAAGGAAAATCTAGGGATAGACGCAAGACATGTGTATAAGCGTGTGTAGATGGTACATATATACTTAATATTATAATTTGACAGCAATCTAACTCAGCAATTTTTAATATATTGGATAGGATAATGAAGAATTCATTATACAGTCACAGGAAATAAAGTATATTATACAAACGTCTAGAAGCAAGTGACAACCATACAATATATCTGTCCCACTGGATCTCAAAGTTACTTTAAAGGATACTAGGTTAATACTAAATATTATATACGTCTGAAAATTAAACCAAACAGTGTTAGAATTAGATTTTAGAGCTGTCAAATTTTTGTTCTTCCCTCGACGGGATTTGAACCCACACCATTGTTACACTGCAGCACCATTCGCTTAGCCTTACGTCCAGCGCCCTAGACCACTCGACTACATCCACTCCCTAAAAAAGGAGCTTCAATAGTCGTAGTGTTACCTTGTCTCGTAAGGAAAATCTAGGGAGAGACGCAAGACATGTGTATAAGCGTGTGTAGATGGTACATATATACTTAATATTATAATTTGACAGCAATCTAACTCAGCAATTTTTAATATATTGGATAGGATAATGAAGAATTCATTATACAGTCACAGGAAATAAAGTATATTATACAAACGTCTAGAAGCAAGTGACAACCATACAATATATCTGTCCCACTGGATCTCAAAGTTACTTTAAAGGATACTAGGTTAATACTAAATATTATATACGTCTGAAAATTAAACCAAACAGTGTTAGAATTAGATTTTAGAGCTGTCAAATTTTTGTTCTTCCCTCGACGGGATTTGAACCCACACCATTGTTACACTGCAGCACCATTCGCTTAGCCTTACGTCCAGCGCCCTAGACCACTCGACTACATCCACTCCCTAAAAAAGGAGCTTCAATAGTCGTAGTGTTACCTTGTCTCGTAAGGAAAATCTAGGGATAGACGCAAGACATGTGTATAAGCGTGTGTAGATGGTACATATATACTTAATATTATAATTTGACAGCAATCTAACTCAGCAATTTTTAATATATTGGATAGGATAATGAAGAATTCATTATACAGTCACAGGAAATAAAGTATATTATACAAACGTCTAGAAGCAAGTGACAACCATACAATATATCTGTCCCACTGGATCTCAAAGTTACTTTAAAGGATACTAGGTTAATACTAAATATTATATACGTCTGAAAATTAAACCAAACAGTGTTAGAATTAGATTTTAGAGCTGTCAAATTTTTGTTCTTCCCTCGACGGGATTTGAACCCACACCATTGTTACACTGCAGCACCATTCGCTTAGCCTTACGTCCAGCGCCCTAGACCACTCGACTACATCCACTCCCTAAAAAAGGAGCTTCAATAGTCGTAGTGTTACCTTGTCTCGTAAGGAAAATCTAGGGATAGACGCAAGACATGTGTATAAGCGTGTGTAGATGGTACATATATACTTAATATTATAATTTGACAGCAATCTAACTCAGCAATTTTTAATATATTGGATAGGATAATGAAGAATTCATTATACAGTCACAGGAAATAAAGTATATTATACAAACGTCTAGAAGCAAGTGACAACCATACAATATATCTGTCCCACTGGATCTCAAAGTTACTTTAAAGGATACTAGGTTAATACTAAATATTATATACGTCTGAAAATTAAACCAAACAGTGTTAGAATTAGATTTTAGAGCTGTCAAATTTTTGTTCTTCCCTCGACGGGATTTGAACCCACACCATTGTTACACTGCAGCACCATTCGCTTAGCCTTACGTCCAGCGCCCTAGACCACTCGACTACATCCACTCCCTAAAAAAGGAGCTTCAATAGTCGTAGTGTTACCTTGTCTCGTAAGGAAAATCTAGGGATAGACGCAAGACATGTGTATAAGCGTGTGTAGATGGTACATATATACTTAATATTATAATTTGACAGCAATCTAACTCAGCAATTTTTAATATATTGGATAGGATAATGAAGAATTCATTATACAGTCACAGGAAATAAAGTATATTATACAAACGTCTAGAAGCAAGTGACAACCATACAATATATCTGTCCCACTGGATCTCAAAGTTACTTTAAAGGATACTAGGTTAATACTAAATATTATATACGTCTGAAAATTAAACCAAACAGTGTTAGAATTAGATTTTAGAGCTGTCAAATTTTTGTTCTTCCCTCGACGGGATTTGAACCCACACCATTGTTACACTGCAGCACCATTCGCTTAGCCTTACGTCCAGCGCCCTAGACCACTCGACTACATCCACTCCCTAAAAAAAGGAGCTTCAATAGTCGTAGTGTTACCTTGTCTCGTAAGGAAAATCTAGGGATAGACGCAAGACATGTGTATAAGCGTGTGTAGATGGTACATATATACTTAATATTATAATTTGACAGCAATCTAACTCAGCAATTTTTAATATATTGGATGGGATAATGAAGAATTCATTATACAGTCACAGGAAATAAAGTATATTATACAAACGTCTAGAAGCAAGTGACAACCATACAATATATCTGTCCCACTGGATCTCAAAGTTACTTTAAAGGATACTAGGTTAATACTAAATATTATATACGTCTGAAAATTAAACCAAACAGTGTTAGAATTAGATTTTAGAGCTGTCAAATTTTTGTTCTTCCCTCGACGGGATTTGAACCCACACCATTGTTACACTGCAGCACCATTCGCTTAGCCTTACGTCCAGCGCCCTAGACCACTCGACTACATCCACTCCCTAAAAAAAGGAGCTTCAATAGTCGTAGTGTTACCTTGTCTCGTAAGGAAAATCTAGGGATAGACGCAAGACATGTGTATAAGCGTGTGTAGATGGTACATATATACTTAATATTATAATTTGACAGCAATCTAACTCAGCAATTTTTAATATATTGGATAGGATAATGAAGAATTCATTATACAGTCACAGGAAATAAAGTATATTATACAAACGTCTAGAAGCAAGTGACATCCATACAATATATCTGTCCCACTGGATCTCAAAGTTACTTTAAAGGATACTAGGTTAATACTAAATATTATATACGTCTGAAAATTAAACCAAACAGTGTTAGAATTAGATTTTAGAGCTGTCAAATTTTTGTTCTTCCCTCGACGGGATTTGAACCCACACCATTGTTACACTGCAGCACCATTCGCTTAGCCTTACGTCCAGCGCCCTAGACCACTCGACTACATCCACTCCCTAAAAAAAGGAGCTTCAATAGTCGTAGTGTTACCTTGTCTCGTAAGGAAAATCTAGGGATAGACGCAAGACATGTGTATAAGCGTGTGTAGATGGTACATATATACTTAATATTATAATTTGACAGCAATCTAACTCAGCAATTTTTAATATATTGGATAGGATAATGAAGAATTCATTATACAGTCACAGGAAATAAAGTATATTATACAAACGTCTAGAAGCAAGTGACAACCATACAATATATCTGTCCCACTGGATCTCAAAGTTACTTTAAAGGATACTAGGTTAATACTAAATATTATATACGTCTGAAAATTAAACCAAACAGTGTTAGAATTAGATTTTAGAGCTGTCAAATTTTTGTTCTTCCCTCGACGAGATTTGAACCCACACCATTGTTACACTGCAGCACCATTCGCTTAGCCTTACGTCCAGCGCCCTAGACCACTCGACTACATCCACTCCTTAAAAAAAGGAGCTTCAATAGTCGTAGTGTTACCTTGTCTCGTAAGGAAAATCTAGGGATAGACGCAAGACATGTGTATAAGCGTGTGTAGATGCTACATATATACTTAATATTATAATTTGACAGCAATCTAACTCAGCAATTTTTAATATATTGGATAGGATAATGAAGAATTCATTATACAGTCACAGGAAATAAAGTATATTATACAAACGTCTAGAAGCAAGTGACAACCATACAATATATCTGTCCCACTGGATCTCAAAGTTACTTTAAAGGATACTAGGTTAATACTAAATATTATATACGTCTGAAAATTAAACCAAACAGTGTTAGAATTAGATTTTAGAGCTGTCAAATTTTTGTTCTTCCCTCGACGGGATTTGAACCCACACCATTGTTACACTGCAGCACCATTCGCTTAGCCTTACGTCAAGCGCCCTAGACCACTCGACTACATCCACTCCCTAAAAAAAGGAGCTTCAATAGTCGTAGTGTTACCTTGTCTCGTAAGGAAAATCTAGGGATAGACGCAAGACATGTGTATAAGCGTGTGTAGATGGTACATATATACTTAATATTATAATTTGACAGCAATCTAACTCAGCAATTTTTAATATATTGGATAGGATAATGAAGAATTCATTATACAGTCACAGGAAATAAAGTATATTATACAAACGTCTAGAAGCAAGTGACAACCATACAATATATCTGTCCCACTGGATCTCAAAGTTACTTTAAAGGATACTAGGTTAATACTAAATATTATATACGTCTGAAAATTAAACCAAACAGTGTTAGAATTAGATTTTAGAGCTGTCAAATTTTTGTTCTTCCCTCGACGGGATTTGAACCCACACCATTGTTACACTGCAGCACCATTCGCTTAGCCTTACGTCCAGCGCCCTAGACCACTCGACTACATCCACTCCCTAAAAAAAGGAGCTTCAATAGTCGTAGTGTTACCTTGTCTCGTAAGGAAAATCTAGGGATAGACGCAAGACATGTGTATAAGCGTGTGTAGATGGTACATATATACTTAATATTATAATTTGACAGCAATCTAACTCAGCAATTTTTAATATATTGGATGGGATAATGAAGAATTCATTATACAGTCACAGGAAATAAAGTATATTATACAAACGTCTAGAAGCAAGTGACAACCATACAATATATCTGTCCCACTGGATCTCAAAGTTACTTTAAAGGATACTAGGTTAATACTAAATATTATATACGTCTGAAAATTAAACCAAACAGTGTTAGAATTAGATTTTAGAGCTGTCAAATTTTTGTTCTTCCCTCGACGGAATTTGAACCCACACCATTGTTACACTGCAGCACCATTCGCTTAGCCTTACGTCCAGCGCCCTAGACCACTCGACTACATCCACTCCCTAAAAAAAGGAGCTTCAATAGTCGTAGTGTTACCTTGTCTCGTAAGGAAAATCTAGGGATAGACGCAAGACATGTGTATAAGCGTGTGTAGATGGTACATATATACTTAATATTATAATTTGACAGCAATCTAACTCAGCAATTTTTAATATATTGGATAGGATAATGAAGAATTCATTATACAGTCACAGGAAATAAAGTATATTATACAAACGTCTAGAAGCAAGTGACAACCATACAATATATCTGTCCCACTGGATCTCAAAGTTACTTTAAAGGATACTAGGTTAATACTAAATATTATATACGTCTGAAAATTAAACCAAACAGTGTTAGAATTAGATTTTAGAGCTGTCAAATTTTTGTTCTTCCCTCGACGGGATTTGAACCCACACCATTGTTACACTGCAGCACCATTCGCTTAGCCTTACGTCCAGCGCCCTAGACCACTCGACTACATCCACTCCCTAAAAAAAGGAGCTTCAATAGTCGTAGTGTTACCTTGTCTCGTAAGGAAAATCTAGGGATAGACGCAAGACATGTGTATAAGCGTGTGTAGATGGTACATATATACTTAATATTATAATTTGACAGCAATCTAACTCAGCAATTTTTAATATATTGGATAGGATAATGAAGAATTCATTATACAGTCACAGGAAATAAAGTATATTATACAAACGTCTAGAAGCAAGTGACAACCATACAATATATCTGTCCCACTGGATCTCAAAGTTACTTTAAAGGATACTAGGTTAATACTAAATATTATATACGTCTGAAAATTAAACCAAACAGTGTTAGAATTAGATTTTAGAGCTGTCAAATTTTTGTTCTTCCCTCGACGGGATTTGAACCCACACCATTGTTACACTGCAGCACCATTCGCTTAGCCTTACGTCCAGCGCCCTAGACCACTCGACTACATCCACTCCTTAAAAAAAGGAGCTTCAATAGTCGTAGTGTTACCTTGTCTCGTAAGGAAAATCTAGGGATAGACGCAAGACATGTGTATAAGCGTGTGTAGATGGTACATATATACTTAATATTATAATTTGACAGCAATCTAACTCAGCAATTTTTAATATATTGGATAGGATAATGAAGAATTCATTATACAGTCACAGGAAATAAAGTATATTATACAAACGTCTAGAAGCAAGTGACAACCATACAATATATCTGTCCCACTGGATCTCAAAGTTACTTTAAAGGATACTAGGTTAATACTAAATATTATATACGTCTGAAAATTAAACCAAACAGTGTTAGAATTAGATTTTAGAGCTGTCAAATTTTTGTTCTTCCCTCGACGGGATTTGAACCCACACCATTGTTACACTGCAGCACCATTCGCTTAGCCTTACGTCCAGCGCCCTAGACCACTCGACTACATCCACTCCCTAAAAAAAGGAGCTTCAATAGTCGTAGTGTTACCTTGTCTCGTAAGGAAAATCTAGGGATAGACGCAAGACATGTGTATAAGCGTGTGTAGATGGTACATATATACTTAATATTATAATTTGACAGCAATCTAACTCAGCAATTTTTAATATATTGGATAGGATAATGAAGAATTCATTATACAGTCACAGGAAATAAAGTATATTATACAAACGTCTAGAAGCAAGTGACAACCATACAATATATCTGTCCCACTGGATCTCAAAGTTACTTTAAAGGATACTAGGTTAATACTAAATATTATATACGTCTGAAAATTAAACCAAACAGTGTTAGAATTAGATTTTAGAGCTGTCAAATTTTTGTTCTTCCCTCGACGGGATTTGAACCCACACCATTGTTACACTGCAGCACCATTCGCTTAGCCTTACGTCCAGCGCCCTAGACCACTCGACTACATCCACTCCCTAAAAAAAGGAGCTTCAATAGTCGTAGTGTTACCTTGTCTCGTAAGGAAAATCTAGGGATAGACGCAAGACATGTGTATAAGCGTGTGTAGATGGTACATATATACTTAATATTATAATTTGACAGCAATCTAACTCAGCAATTTTTAATATATTGGATAGGATAATGAAGAATTCATTATACAGTCACAGGAAATAAAGTATATTATACAAACGTCTAGAAGCAAGTGACAACCATACAATATATCTGTCCCACTGGATCTCAAAGTTACTTTAAAGGATACTAGGTTAATACTAAATATTATATACGTCTGAAAATTAAACCAAACAGTGTTAGAATTAGATTTTAGAGCTGTCAAATTTTTGTTCTTCCCTCGACGGGATTTGAACCCACACCATTGTTACACTGCAGCACCATTCGCTTAGCCTTACGTCCAGCGCCCTAGACCACTCGACTACATCCACTCCCTAAAAAAAGGAGCTTCAATAGTCGTAGTGTTACCTTGTCTCGTAAGGAAAATCTAGGGATAGACGCAAGACATGTGTATAAGCGTGTGTAGATGCTACATATATACTTAATATTATAATTTGACAGCAATCTAACTCAGCAATTTTTAATATATTGGATAGGATAATGAAGAATTCATTATACAGTCACAGGAAATAAAGTATATTATACAAACGTCTAGAAGCAAGTGACAACCATACAATATATCTGTCCCACTGGATCTCAAAGTTACTTTAAAGGATACTAGGTTAATACTAAATATTATATACGTCTGAAAATTAAACCAAACAGTGTTAGAATTAGATTTTAGAGCTGTCAAATTTTGTTCTTCCCTCGACGGGATTTGAACCCACACCATTGTTACACTGCAGCACCATTCGCTTAGCCTTACGTCCAGCGCCCTAGACCACTCGACTACATCCACTCCCAAAAAAAAAGAGCTTCAATAGTCGTAGTGTTACCTTGTCTCGTAAGGAAAATCTAGGGATAGACGCAAGACATGTGTATAAGCGTGTGTAGATGGTACATATATACTTAATATTATAATTTGACAGCAATCTAACTCAGCAATTTTTAATATATTGGATAGGATAATGAAGAATTCATTATACAGTCACAGGAAATAAAGTATATTATACAAACGTCTAGAAGCAAGTGACAACCATACAATATATCTGTCCCACTGGATCTCAAAGTTACTTTAAAGGATACTAGGTTAATACTAAATATTATATACGTCTGAAAATTAAACCAAACAGTGTTAGAATTAGATTTTAGAGCTGTCAAATTTTTGTTCTTCCCTCGACGGGATTTGAACCAACACCATTGTTACACTGCAGCACCATTCGCTTAGCCTTACGTCCAGCGCCCTAGACCACTCGACTACATCCACTCCCTAAAAAAAGGAGCTTCAATAGTCGTAGTGTTACCTTGTCTCGTAAGGAAAATCTAGGGATAGACGCAAGACATGTGTATAAGCGTGTGTAGATGGTACATATATACTTAATATTATAATTTGACAGCAATCTAACTCAGCAATTTTTAATATATTGGATAGGATAATGAAGAATTCATTATACAGTCACAGGAAATAAAGTATATTATACAAATGTCTAGAAGCAAGTGACAACCATACAATATATCTGTCCCACTGGATCTCAAAGTTACTTTAAAGGATACTAGGTTAATACTAAATATTATATACGTCTGAAAATTAAACCAAACAGTGTTAGAATTAGATTTTAGAGCTGTCAAATTTTTGTTCTTCCCTCGACGGGATTTGAACCCACACCATTGTTACACTGCAGCACCATTCGCTTAGCCTTACGTCCAGCGCCCTAGACCACTCGACTACATCCACTCCCTAAAAAAAGGAGCTTCAATAGTCGTAGTGTTACCTTGTCTCGTAAGGAAAATCTAGGGATAGACGCAAGACATGTGTATAAGCGTGTGTAGATGGTACATATATACTTAATATTATAATTTGACAGCAATCTAACTCAGCAATTTTTAATATATTGGATAGGATAATGAAGAATTCATTATACAGTCACAGGAAATAAAGTATATTATACAAACGTCTAGAAGCAAGTGACAACCATACAATATATCTGTCCCACTGGATCTCAAAGTTACTTTAAAGGATACTAGGTTAATACTAAATATTATATACGTCTGAAAATTAAACCAAACAGTGTTAGAATTAGATTTTAGAGCTGTCAAATTTTTGTTCTTCCCTCGACGGGATTTGAACCCACACCATTGTTACACTGCAGCACCATTCGCTTAGCCTTACGTCCAGCGCCCTAGACCACTCGACTACATCCACTCCCTAAAAAAAGGAGCTTCAATAGTCGTAGTGTTACCTTGTCTCGTAAGGAAAATCTAGGGATAGACGCAAGACATGTGTATAAGCGTGTGTAGATGGTACATATATACTTAATATTATAATTTGACAGCAATCTAACTCAGCAATTTTTAATATATTGGATAGGATAATGAAGAATTCATTATACAGTCACAGGAAATAAAGTATATTATACAAACGTCTAGAAGCAAGTGACAACCATACAATATATCTGTCCCACTGGATCTCAAAGTTACTTTAAAGGATACTAGGTTAATACTAAATATTATATACGTCTGAAAATTAAACCAAACAGTGTTAGAATTAGATTTTAGAGCTGTCAAATTTTTGTTCTTCCCTCGACGGGATTTGAACCCACACCATTGTTACACTGCAGCACCATTCGCTTAGCCTTACGTCCAGCGCCCTAGACCACTCGACTACATCCACTCCCAAAAAAAAAGAGCTTCAATAGTCGTAGTGTTACCTTGTCTCGTAAGGAAAATCTAGGGATAGACGCAAGACATGTGTATAAGCGTGTGTAGATGGTACATATATACTTAATATTATAATTTGACAGCAATCTAACTCAGCAATTTTTAATATATTGGATAGGATAATGAAGAATTCATTATACAGTCACAGGAAATAAAGTATATTATACAAACGTCTAGAAGCAAGTGACAACCATACAATATATCTGTCCCACTGGATCTCAAAGTTACTTTAAAGGATACTAGGTTAATACTAAATATTATATACGTCTGAAAATTAAACCAAACAGTGTTAGAATTAGATTTTAGAGCTGTCAAATTTTTGTTCTTCCCTCGACGGGATTTGAACCAACACCATTGTTACACTGCAGCACCATTCGCTTAGCCTTACGTCCAGCGCCCTAGACCACTCGACTACATCCACTCCCTAAAAAAAGGAGCTTCAATAGTCGTAGTGTTACCTTGTCTCGTAAGGAAAATCTAGGGATAGACGCAAGACATGTGTATAAGCGTGTGTAGATGGTACATATATACTTAATATTATAATTTGACAGCAATCTAACTCAGCAATTTTTAATATATTGGATAGGATAATGAAGAATTCATTATACAGTCACAGGAAATAAAGTATATTATACAAACGTCTAGAAGCAAGTGACAACCATACAATATATCTGTCCCACTGGATCTCAAAGTTACTTTAAAGGATACTAGGTTAATACTAAATATTATATACGTCTGAAAATTAAACCAAACAGTGTTAGAATTAGATTTTAGAGCTGTCAAATTTTTGTTCTTCCCTCGACGGGATTTGAACCCACACCATTGTTACACTGCAGCACCATTCGCTTAGCCTTACGTCCAGCGCCCTAGACCACTCGACTACATCCACTCCCTAAAAAAAGGAGCTTCAATAGTCGTAGTGTTACCTTGTCTCGTAAGGAAAATCTAGGGATAGACGCAAGACATGTGTATAAGCGTGTGTAGATGGTACATATATACTTAATATTATAATTTGACAGCAATCTAACTCAGCAATTTTTAATATATTGGATAGGATAATGAAGAATTCATTATACAGTCACAGGAAATAAAGTATATTATACAAACGTCTAGAAGCAAGTGACAACCATACAATATATCTGTCCCACTGGATCTCAAAGTTACTTTAAAGGATACTAGGTTAATACTAAATATTATATACGTCTGAAAATTAAACCAAACAGTGTTAGAATTAGATTTTAGAGCTGTCAAATTTTGTTCTTCCCTCGACGGGATTTGAACCCACACCATTGTTACACTGCAGCACCATTCGCTTAGCCTTACGTCCAGCGCCCTAGACCACTCGACTACATCCACTCCCTAAAAAAGGAGCTTCAATAGTCGTAGTGTTACCTTGTCTCGTAAGGAAAATCTAGGGATAGACGCAAGACATGTGTATAAGCGTGTGTAGATGGTACATATATACTTAATATTATAATTTGACAGCAATCTAACTCAGCAATTTTTAATATATTGGATAGGATAATGAAGAATTCATTATACAGTCACAGGAAATAAAGTATATTATACAAACGTCTAGAAGCAAGTGACAACCATACAATATATCTGTCCCACTGGATCTCAAAGTTACTTTAAAGGATACTAGGTTAATACTAAATATTATATACGTCTGAAAATTAAACCAAACAGTGTTAGAATTAGATTTTAGAGCTGTCAAATTTTTGTTCTTCCCTCGACGGGATTTGAACCCACACCATTGTTACACTGCAGCACCATTCGCTTAGCCTTACGTCCAGCGCCCTAGACCACTCGACTACATCCACTCCCTAAAAAAAGGAGCTTCAATAGTCGTAGTGTTACCTTGTCTCGTAAGGAAAATCTAGGGATAGACGCAAGACATGTGTATAAGCGTGTGTAGATGGTACATATATACTTAATATTATAATTTGACAGCAATCTAACTCAGCAATTTTTAATATATTGGATAGGATAATGAAGAATTCATTATACAGTCACAGGAAATAAAGTATATTATACAAACGTCTAGAAGCAAGTGACAACCATACAATATATCTGTCCCACTGGATCTCAAAGTTACTTTAAAGGATACTAGGTTAATACTAAATATTATATACGTCTGAAAATTAAACCAAACAGTGTTAGAATTAGATTTTAGAGCTGTCAAATTTTTGTTCTTCCCTCGACGGGATTTGAACCCACACCATTGTTACACTGCAGCACCATTCGCTTAGCCTTACGTCCAGCGCCCTAAACCACTCGACTACATCCACTCCCTAAAAAAAGGAGCTTCAATAGTCGTAGTGTTACCTTGTCTCGTAAGGAAAATCTAGGGATAGACGCAAGACATGTGTATAAGCGTGTGTAGATGGTACATATATACTTAATATTATAATTTGACAGCAATCTAACTCAGCAATTTTTAATATATTGGATAGGATAATGAAGAATTCATTATACAGTCACAGGAAATAAAGTATATTATACAAACGTCTAGAAGCAGGTGACAACCATACAATATATCTGTCCCACTGGATCTCAAAGTTACTTTAAAGGATACTAGGTTAATACTAAATATTATATACGTCTGAAAATTAAACCAAACAGTGTTAGAATTAGATTTTAGAGCTGTCAAATTTTTGTTCTTCCCTCGACGGGATTTGAACCCACACCATTGTTACACTGCAGCACCATTCGCTTAGCCTTACGTCCAGCGCCCTAGACCACTCGACTACATCCACTCCCTAAAAAAAGGAGCTTCAATAATCGTAGTGTTACCTTGTCTCGTAAGGAAAATCTAGGGATAGACGCAAGACATGTGTATAAGCGTGTGTAGATGGTACATATATACTTAATATTATAATTTGACAGCAATCTAACTCAGCAATTTTTAATATATTGGATAGGATAATGAAGAATTCATTATACAGTCACAGGAAATAAAGTATATTATACAAACGTCTAGAAGCAAGTGACAACCATACAATATATCTGTCCCACTGGATCTCAAAGTTACTTTAAAGGATACTAGGTTAATACTAAATATTATATACGTCTGAAAATTAAACCAAACAGTGTTAGAATTAGATTTTAGAGCTGTCAAATTTTTGTTCTTCCCTCGACGGGATTTGAACCCACACCATTGTTACACTGCAGCACCATTCGCTTAGCCTTACGTCCAGCGCCCTAGACCACTCGACTACATCCACTCCCTAAAAAAAGGAGCTTCAATAGTCGTAGTGTTACCTTGTCTCGTAAGGAAAATCTAGGGATAGACGCAAGACATGTGTATAAGCGTGTGTAGATGGTACATATATACTTAATATTATAATTTGACAGCAATCTAACTCAGCAATTTTTAATATATTGGATAGGATAATGAAGAATTCATTATACAGTCACAGGAAATAAAGTATATTATACAAACGTCTAGAAGCAGGTGACAACCATACAATATATCTGTCCCACTGGATCTCAAAGTTACTTTAAAGGATACTAGGTTAATACTAAATATTATATACGTCTGAAAATTAAACCAAACAGTGTTAGAATTAGATTTTAGAGCTGTCAAATTTTTGTTCTTCCCTCGACGGGATTTGAACCCACACCATTGTTACACTGCAGCACCATTCGCTTAGCCTTACGTCCAGCGCCCTAGACCACTCGACTACATCCACTCCCTAAAAAAAGGAGCTTCAATAGTCGTAGTGTTACCTTGTCTCGTAAGGAAAATCTAGGGATAGACGCAAGACATGTGTATAAGCGTGTGTAGATGGTACATATATACTTAATATTATAATTTGACAGCAATCTAACTCAGCAATTTTTAATATATTGGATAGGATAATGAAGAATTCATTATACAGTCACAGGAAATAAAGTATATTATACAAACGTCTAGAAGCAAGTGACAACCATACAATATATCTGTCCCACTGGATCTCAAAGTTACTTTAAAGGATACTAGGTTAATACTAAATATTATATACGTCTGAAAATTAAACCAAACAGTGTTAGAATTAGATTTTAGAGCTGTCAAATTTTTGTTCTTCCCTCGACGGGATTTGAACCCACACCATTGTTACACTGCAGCACCATTCGCTTAGCCTTACGTCCAGCGCCCTAGACCACTCGACTACATCCACTCCCTAAAAAAAGGAGCTTCAATAGTCGTAGTGTTACCTTGTCTCGTAAGGAAAATCTAGGGATAGACGAAAGACATGTGTATAAGCGTGTGTAGATGGTACATATATACTTAATATTATAATTTGACAGCAATCTAACTCAGCAATTTTTAATATATTGGATAGGATAATGAAGAATTCATTATACAGTCACAGGAAATAAAGTATATTATACAAACGTCTAGAAGCAAGTGACAACCATACAATATATCTGTCCCACTGGATCTCAAAGTTACTTTAAAGGATACTAGGTTAATACTAAATATTATATACGTCTGAAAATTAAACCAAACAGTGTTAGAATTAGATTTTAGAGCTGTCAAATTTTTGTTCTTCCCTCGACGGGATTTGAACCCACACCATTGTTACACTGCAGCACCATTCGCTTAGCCTTACGTCCAGCGCCCTAGACCACTCGACTACATCCACTCCCTAAAAAAGGAGCTTCAATAGTCGTAGTGTTACCTTGTCTCGTAAGGAAAATCTAGGGATAGACGCAAGACATGTGTATAAGCGTGTGTAGATGGTACATATATACTTAATATTATAATTTGACAGCAATCTAACTCAGCAATTTTTAATATATTGGATAGGATAATGAAGAATTCATTATACAGTCACAGGAAATAAAGTATATTATACAAACGTCTAGAAGCAAGTGACAACCATACAATATATCTGTCCCACTGGATCTCAAAGTTACTTTAAAGGATACTAGGTTAATACTAAATATTATATACGTCTGAAAATTAAACCAAACAGTGTTAGAATTAGATTTTAGAGCTGTCAAATTTTTGTTCTTCCCTCGACGGGATTTGAACCCACACCATTGTTACACTGCAGCACCATTCGCTTAGCCTTACGTCCAGCGCCCTAGACCACTCGACTACATCCACTCCCTAAAAAAGGAGCTTCAATAGTCGTAGTGTTACCTTGTCTCGTAAGGAAAATCTAGGGATAGACGCAAGACATGTGTATAAGCGTGTGTAGATGGTACATATATACTTAATATTATAATTTGACAGCAATCTAACTCAGCAATTTTTAATATATTGGATAGGATAATGAAGAATTCATTATACAGTCACAGGAAATAAAGTATATTATACAAACGTCTAGAAGCAAGTGACAACCATACAATATATCTGTCCCACTGGATCTCAAAGTTACTTTAAAGGATACTAGGTTAATACTAAATATTATATACGTCTGAAAATTAAACCAAACAGTGTTAGAATTAGATTTTAGAGCTGTCAAATTTTTGTTCTTCCCTCGACGGGATTTGAACCCACACCATTGTTACACTGCAGCACCATTCGCTTAGCCTTACGTCCAGCGCCCTAGACCACTCGACTACATCCACTCCCTAAAAAAAGGAGCTTCAATAGTCGTAGTGTTACCTTGTCTCGTAAGGAAAATCTAGGGATAGACGCAAGACATGTGTATAAGCGTGTGTAGATGGTACATATATACTTAATATTATAATTTGACAGAAATCTAACTCAGCAATTTTTAATATATTGGATAGGATAATGAAGAATTCATTATACAGTCACAGGAAATAAAGTATATTATACAAACGTCTAGAAGCAAGTGACAACCATACAATATATCTGTCCCACTGGATCTCAAAGTTACTTTAAAGGATACTAGGTTAATACTAAATATTATATACGTCTGAAAATTAAACCAAACAGTGTTAGAATTAGATTTTAGAGCTGTCAAATTTTTGTTCTTCCCTCGACGGGATTTGAACCCACACCATTGTTACACTGCAGCACCATTCGCTTAGCCTTACGTCCAGCGCCCTAGACCACTCGACTACATCCACTCCCTAAAAAAAGGAGCTTCAATAGTCGTAGTGTTACCTTGTCTCGTAAGGAAAATCTAGGGATAGACGCAAGACATGTGTATAAGCGTGTGTAGATGGTACATATATACTTAATATTATAATTTGACAGCAATCTAACTCAGCAATTTTTAATATATTGGATAGGATAATGAAGAATTCATTATACAGTCACAGGAAATAAAGTATATTATACAAACGTCTAGAAGCAGGTGACAACCATACAATATATCTGTCCCACTGGATCTCAAAGTTACTTTAAAGGATACTAGGTCAATACTAAATATTATATACGTCTGAAAATTAAACCAAACAGTGTTAGAATTAGATTTTAGAGCTGTCAAATTTTTGTTTTTCCCTCGACGGGATTTGAACCCACACCATTGTTACACTGCAGCACCATGCTTCCGACTTTAGATAAAAATTACTTACTATTAGTATTATCATTCTCTGAAATTTATTTGAACTATTGAACCGAATTCGAAGCAATCAGAAGTTTTATGTGTTTATTTCATTCTATCATACTACAAAAAATAAAAATCAGCATGTTGACGTTAATGCCATAAAATTTACTTATTTACCTTTGGATAGAAGAAACGTTTCCGGTGAAGACATAAAGGTCGGTATCATTCTGAATTATTTTAGGTACATTCCAAATGAAGTTGTCCCCCTTTGATCGAATCCGATCGCATGAGCGTTCATCTGTGGCTCAGAATGTCAAGAAATCGCTGGTTTCTGCTTCATTTCTTATAAAAAGGGAATTAGAAGTATGTTTTTAATAGTTATAACACGCATGGACGTGGCTGGGTGTGTGAGACCTTAGTTTAACAGCTTTTATCGGAAATAAACCGATTACGCAATGTATGACAACGTCATTTGACCGTGTTTTCACCATGATATTTATATTTAAAATGTAATTAAATATATTAACATATATGAAATTACGTGACCAACATTCGTGTAAATGACACAAGAACAGCCCGTATCTAATTCAAACTGTCATATTACGAGCACGTCCTATTTATTGAACAACAGGTGCTCTTTTCAGATTTCACGCGCTTATTATATAACGGCGGCAAACGGGGGTTTCTAGACGTCACTGTCAAAGGAAATGAGCACAGATTCAAAAGCTTGTACAAGTGGTAAAGTGTTAATGCTCAGTTCGAAATCTCATATTTCTTCATAGTATCTCCGGTCTAAAGACAACGACAAAATTAAGCATTTTTGAATTAATTATAACTCAAATATCAGTTAGTAAGATTTATTAGAACATCATTTGTTTCGTTTTTGTCGAGAAATATATACTTTAAACGAATACAACGTTCAAAATAAATGCTGAAAACTGAATTTGAATTTTACGAAATCTTAGCCAGTAAGATTTGTTCCCTTATTTGTCTCGTTTCCGAAATTACACAGAAAAAAGACAAATTACAGGCAGAAAATATTCTAGACATTTTACAAAACAAGTTCGGAACAAGATATATAAGAGAACAAAATCTGAAAGAAAAGCACTCTTCTTCCGCATTCTTCTTTTCATAGATTTAAATATTATTGTTTATGATCAGACAGAAGACACACAGTCACTGGTGAAACCCTATACACATTTCATGTTTATTGGTTCCACTTGAATGCACACGTTACACAAGTTAAACTGATTACTGGCACGTGTCGTTAAATTATTAAATAATTTCTGAACCGGTACAAATATGTATTTAAATATCTGGAATTAAGTATTTAAAAACATTTACTTTCATTTGTATGGTTCTTTGTTGTCATTTGACCCGTCTATCATGTCCTTAGTGCACTTGTATGGCACTTAGTGCACTAAGGAGGTCCTTTGTGGTATTTCTACGGACCCCATTCACACCGATTCACCCAGCAGGATAACTAATATTGCGTAATGAGTTTAGGTCCACACAGGAAGTCGCCAGGCAGAATATACAAGTGTCATTTTACATCCGGTCGACGGGACTCTGATAACGCGAATAATACTGCGCCCTCTATCGGCACTATCGCTGGATGAGCGACCAGCGGGAGCGTAATATAACGATTGGATTATTCGGGTTAGGACTCTGACCGAATACTTGAATACATGTGTCACAATCTTTGGCAATAATCAGAAACGCAATACACATTTTGTGACCCGTTAACGCTACCCGTGACTAGAATAGGAGATGCAATACACATTTTAAAGGTTCTAATAGGTGATCAAAATACACGACCCTGATCAAGTATACATTAGGAATGGGTGCATATTAATGCACACTGGCGGATCAAGGGGATGTTCGACAATTTAGTAAAATTCGTGTATAAATTGGGTAAAAATTGGCAAACAAGAGCCTGGGACCCCGTTTTCAAAACTGTTGGATCCGCGCCTGATGCAGCAATGATTCTGGGGCTATTTTCACAAAAAAAATCTTAAGATTAACATTGATCGTAAGTTATATTGAATTGTTAATTTTTATCTTGATTTTTTTTTGTGCCTCATCAAATTGATATAGCAACAACCAAAATTATGAAGTAAAGCAGGGTGAACAGGGCAGGGTAGAAAATTCTTCTTGCAAACCCCAAAAAGCAAAATAGACAAAAAACATTCGTATGCAATTTTTCCTTATGAAAACAACAACCATATTTTTTATGACTATTCTGAGATTAATCAGAAGGGTCCGCCAGTTCGAAAGACGTGATTAAAATAAACAAAACATGTTTTCTTTACGCAGAGACATATTATATGTTACGCTTTGTTCAAATCAGAAATAACCGTTATGAAAACATATTAATCTTTTTACTGTTGGCGAATAAGAATATTGTATTTCCATAAACAAATTATTATATTACGTAAGAGATGTACCCTGAAGTTTTGTATAATAATCTTTAAAAGTATTTATAATACTCATCGTCTGTAATTGTCAAATGAAAACTATTACAAATTATATGTTTACATAATCCTCTCAATTTTATGGCTTCCTACCCTGTAACGTTCTGTGCTTTTAGCTAAGAAGCAGAGCTTATGTGTAGCTTTATTGTAGTGCATGAACGATTGATTACAAAGTGCGATCTTATAAATAATATCATTAAAACAATTTTGCCCCGTAGTATAGGCCTATTTTTTTAATTTTTTTGCGAATTCATGGCATTGTTCCGATGTCCATTCTTTTTTTTTCACATAATTTCGTAGTTCTTCAATTTTCGGAAAAAAATCTTTTGTAAATGTGTCTCATTAAAGACGGACTGTTTTCTCCGATTTGTTTGTTTTGCCATAAGTATATAGAAACAAAACGTAAATCTGTAAAAAGTGATTGTGTAATAAATTCATATATTTAGAATAATAAGAAAAATAAAAAGAATTATGCCTGACAAGCCATATCGACACTGAATGAGGACCCCGGTTTGTCACGCTTGTTTTGGGGCGTGGTGGTATTTTGACATCACGAGATAATGGTATCGAGATGCTCATTCTCTAATCAGTGTTGTCGTCCCTGCTACGCTAGACACTATCTCTGTCAACGCCCATTTTACAAGATTCTTGTAAAAGTTAGAAACAGTAAAAAAAAATGTATTTAAAATTGTTTTAATTATTGTAAATATCAATAAAGATGAAAATAAATCACTCATTTCAAATCAATTCTCTCTTAAAAATGATTTGTGATCGTTTTTAACTTTTTAATTTTTACCTCCGCAAAATAGTTCTCCAAGAAGTGGGGGGGGGATCATTTTTAAGAGAGAATTGATTTGAAATGAGTGATTTATTTTCATCTTTATTGATATTTACAATAATTAAAACAATTTTAAGTACTTTTTTTTTAATGTTTCTTACTTTTACAAGAATCTTGTAAAATGGGCGTTGACAGAGATAGAGTCGCGTAGTAGGAACGACAACTCTGGATAGAGAATGTCGAGATGCTATCAAAATGGCGACATCCATCTATCGTTGACCGAATTTTAAAATCGATTTCATTCCCTTATCCAACATAATAAAACGCTAATATACATATAAACATCCATATTTATACATCAGGAAAAACATATAAAAATTTTTTTTTTTGCGAAGTTTCCATTTAATATGGGAACTTTAAAAGGATAAAATTATCAATGTCGTATCTCTGCAAAGGGTACACCAAGGACTCATTACAGTAATGTTAAGAACGCTGTAAGTTACACTCTTTGTCATATCTTAATGTTTTGTAGATCGTTGTTTGTTCTTTTTTCTTTTTGTCATTGTGTTTTCTATACTTCTTCGATTTACGGATTCTGATTACCCTTTGTTATCTTCAAGTTCTTCTCAACTTTCCCTAACGATGATCTTAAAATGCGTTTTTAAAGGATAACTTAAGACAAGCTTCTAATCACCAGCCAATGATCTGTTACATTTGCCAATAATAACTGACAATGGAAATACAGGTAGTTTAAAGGAAAAGCTAGTCATGCACGACCAATGAATAGGATAACTCATAATTCTTTATCTGCTCTGTTACTTCCTCATTCACTTACATTGATTAAGAAGACACACCACACAGTAAAAGTAAGTTTTAAACATTTTCAATTTGTAGCTTAGCTATGTCCATCTACTAGTTTTAAAAAAGAATAAAAAGTAAAGATTTCCCATTTACACCTGGCTATGCTCGAATGAAATTCAATGGTTGTTGTAAAATAAATGTTCGACATAATCATATCACTGCATTTGTGTGTTAGGGGTATCCATTTTGCCTCTCCTTACGAGTTAATTGTTATGAGATATTGGAACTTTTCCGATAGTGTGGTATTTTCTGTTTTGCTTTTCATTTTATCAAAACTTATATCCTCCACATTCTCACACATTATTGATTTCAAATAATAATATATATAAGCAATACGCTACTGGATTTCAAAGTTACTTGAAATACTAGGTTTATACTAAATATTTATAAGCGTAAGAATTAGATTTTTGAGCTGACAAATTTTGTGTTCTCCCTCGACGGGATTTGAACTCACACCATTGATGCACTGCAGCACCCATCGCTTAGCCTTATGTACAGCATCCAAGACCGCTCGGCCACATCCACTATATTAAAATATACATTTGTAGTTTCAGTAGCCAAAGTGTTACCTTGTCTCGTACGCGAATCTAAGGATAGACATAAGACATGTGCTTAAGTGTATATATGTGATTATTTTTTCATGAAAATTTATTTCACGCCAATCAAAATCTGTGTCTTTGAAGGTGCCTTCAGTGGCATGCGTGGAATTGCTATATAATTACACTGACGTCACGATATCAAGATATTACAGAAAAACAGCCGAGATTGAAAAGCATATTGTTTTATTCTTTAAGAACTAGTTGCTGGATATAACAACCATGTTGTTTTATTCTTTATATGAACTAGTTGCTGAATATTGTATTATAGGTTGGTTTATGGTGATTAACGCCACTTTCAACAAAATTGCAGTTTTAATTCGTGGCGGTCAGTTTTAATGGTGGAAGAAACAGGAGTCCCATAGAAAACCACCCACCTGTCGAAAGTCACTGACAAACTTTATCACATAATGTTGTATGGAGTATACATCTCGCCACGAACCTGGATGGAACTCATAACATTCATGGTGATAGGCACTGATTGCGTGCAGGTAGTTGTAAATCCAACTACCATACGATTACGACCACAACGTACCCTATTTCTTTATAACAGCTCCATCCCTAAATAATATACACGTACTGTATCATATATATTACATTGTTATCCAGCTGTGTTTTAAATTGCGCAGGACTCATGATCAGTTATGTGGAACGTACGTGTACATTGTAGTTGCATATAAACATGTACAAGTAGTAAGTTAGTACAAGTGCAATATTAAATTAAATCTTCATATGGAAATTATTTCCCTGGGTACATTACCCTTTGAAGGAAGAGTCAACGAACAGTTGGACGTGGTTTATCTAACCTCGTGTGTTTTTATTTATTTTGTGCGGAACTACAGATAAGGACATTTATTTCCGATGTATGGAGGTCATGTGAATGTGATGAACAATGATATGACCAATCACCTAATTAATAGAAAGTTCACTGATGCGTTTAAATAGCTATTTTTGTCCCGGAGAAAGGTAAATCACTGATAACTTATTATATATATACATGTAAATACAATGTAAATAAATTGTATATACTCATATTGTACGTCACAAACTTTATGAATATATATATAGGAAAGTACCACATGGTGTATTACTAATAACACGTTTTTTTTGTGTAATTTATTTTATTAGTATGTAATTTTGCTTTCATAAGAAATACGGACTACCAAGAACAGATCAGATATCTGTGACAAAGGAAATAGTATCATATTATACTGTCATATTGTATGAAATTGTACGATACATTTGGACAATATATATAATTCGGTATAAAGGTAATATTTTTTTAATTTATATTTCTACCCATATTTATCAATATGACAGATTAAATATCCGATTTGTTTTATCAAGTAGAATTGGATAGAGATTTTTTTCTAAAAAGGCACGGGGAGGGAGGGGGGCTAATACCCATTAGGGTTGAGTTACTTAGTGTATTATTAGGTACGGTGCTGCCACTGGGGTTTGAAAAAAACAACCCCATTCATATACATTGTATTCTACATGGGCATATCCAGGGGGGAGCACGCGGCGCGCGCCCCCCCCCCTAAAATTGGAAAAAATATATGATTTTTTTGGCGTAAAATCGTGATTTTTCACAGGAAATACCCTTCCCTTCGCTCGGCGCAATTTTTTTAAGTGCGCCCCCCCTAACTAGAAATCTTGGATCCGCCCCTGTTCCATACCCTTTCATATATTCGAAGTACAATGTACGAAAACTAATAAACACACACAGATACATTATGCGCCTTATCATGTTAAATTATAACATAAGTATCAAGAATTAGACTTGGCAATAAAGAAGCTGCATGGGCTTGTAGACATATGACCTATTGATATATCATAGCTTAAAAAGAAGCCCACCCATTTAAGTAGAACATTCACGACCCAATATTTGAAAGTTGAAAAAGACGCTCCATTCTATCTCGTCTGTATACCTTTATATAGGAAGTGAATCCTTACCCATCCCGTGATTAATCCTTGTCAATATTGAATTGACTTGTATGTGATAAATATCAAAAGTATTGGTTACAGAAATATTAACATTTTAAAGTACTAAGATATCAAAAATAAGGGTTTAATAAGAATCCATTATTTGTCATTTCAGTTGTCGTGTTGTTATATAAGAAGTAACAGATGTTATATAAAGATGATAACTGACTATATTCTTCCGTTTGTTGGTTTGTTTATTTGATGGTGTTTAACGCCACTTTCAACAATATTTCAGGCGGTAAGATTTATTGGTGGAGGAAACAGGACTACCCGGAGAAAACCACCGAAATGTCGCAAGTCACTGGCAAATTTTATCACATAATGTTGTGCACCTCGCCCTGATCGAGATTCGAACTCACAACATCAGTGGTGATAGGCACTAAATATATTGATATTAAGTTATTTACATATAGTTAATGAAACGCACATACAATGACAAAATTGAAAAGTCAATATTTAATCACAACAGGTCAAGATGAAGAGGCTATAAATATTACACCGTAAAATATTTTCATGTCAAGTCACTGGTCATCTGTAAACAAGGGCTGTCATGGTCGTGATCGTATGGTAGTTAGATTTACAACTACCTATGCAATCAGTATCTATCACCACTAACGTTGTGAGTTCGAATCCCGCTCAGGGGATACAGCATTATGTGATAAAGTTTTTCAGCGACCTACGGTAGGTCGGTGGTTTTCTCCGGGTACTCCGGTTTACTCCACCAATAAAACTGACCGCCACGATTTATCTGAAATATTGTTGAAAGTGGCGTTAAGCACCATAAGCCAAATCCAAACCATCATCTGTAAACAATAGCAAAGGCGAACAAAACTGTCATGATTATAATTTGTCATACTATCTTTACAGACTATTGAGTGAGACACATTCTACAATTCTGGTAAAACATGGACGAATTCAACCAATTCACAAAAACCCATACTTGTAAAGAAACACTGTTGGCTTTTCGGAATCTTCGTACTAAGCTTGGACTCGAACACACCTCACGTGATAAGTTCTTTGACCAACTCGGATTAGTACTAAATAATTGGAAGGTTAAAAAGATATTTGAACAGTTAAGGAGAAGATTCCCATTGAAAGAATACAAGGAAAACAGATCTGGGGATTGTTCGAAGGTAGGCTTCACACGAAATATCATTTGTCTTCATTTTTGTCGGGCGTATGCATAACATATGTATAATAATTGTAATAATATACATTATTATGTAATTTTTGTGTCGGTCGACACAGAAATCATGCTATCGTATATCGTCGCTTTATACAATGTAGTCGAATCGATCCATAACATAGAAATCATGAGACATTCCGATCTAAATAAAATAGATCTGAGGAATTCCTATTTTGGGTCACATGTGAGTGACCCTATGTACCATCCAATGAAAATGGCGATTGCGAGATTATGATAGTGTTATTAAACTGCTTTGCATGCAACGATCAATCCGATTGTCAAAAAAAGATTCTAGCCGTATTTGTCATATCATGATATATTCAAGACATAAGATTACTCGCATTTTACTCTTAATTAGTTTTCAATAGATCTCATACGCCGCGACATGCACTTGTATCAGGAAAACAGAGCACGTAGGAGATCTGATTTTAATCTGATTGGAGACACTCTCATGATCGAGGGCACAACGGACCCAAGAGATATGAAAATCCAGTATTTTTTCAATTTTAAATTAATAAAAAGTTGTGTCATTTTAAAACTTAAATGAAATTTTACAACTTGACAACTCATGACGGCTGTGGTCACCATTTGCTATGCAATCTAAATCAGACCACTGTTTTATTTTGTTTCTTCAGATAAAATAAGTGACCATTGATCAATTATTGAAAGACTTATGTCCAATACCTTATTTCTAATTTTATTTATATTTGTATATGTGCCATTTATTATATACACAGGGCTACGAGTTGACACCCATTCTGTTCTGAAAAGCGAAATAAAAGTGGGCGTACGATTATAACAATTCATTCACTTAATATAATATTGCACTTTATAAGAACCATTGCCAGGTGCTCTACTTTTCATGTTAATCGATTCAATGGCAAATATCGGAAGTGCTAATGATTCTCAGAATGATTATTACTCTTTTTGCACGCCCCTTTCTTCACAACTTGTCCTGTTAATGTAAGCGCATTTCACATCCTCTTAAGCAAGGTAAAACGCTTACTAAAACGCTATGTACAATGTACTTTAAGAGTCATTGAGGATCAGCTGACCCCGATACCTCTTTTTATCAAATATCAAAGAAGACCAAACATATTGTTTAACATCTTCTCATTGTTGTAAGCCTACTTATTTTAAGGTCTTCACTATTTACGCTTACATTGAGTTTATCAACGGCATCGGTGATGTAATGATTTGCATGCTCACTTCGAGTATGGTAGATTGTGATTTAGAGTCCCGGTCATGTCAAACCAATGACTATAAAATTGGTATTTGCTGTTTCTCCGCTAAGCACTCATCGTGCAGGAGTAAGAACAACTACTGGTTTGCTAGGAATCATGAGTTTATGTCAGAGTGGAGCGACCTGTCTATCCACGGATTCTTGTTTCAGTGAAGTAGCACTATGAAAATCAAGCTAAGCGTGTTGGTCTAATACAAAGCAGACGTCACCATCAGCTCATTGGAGTGTTTGTTTCTTTGTTTGATGGTGCTTAACGCCACTTTCAACAATATTTCAGTTGACAAACTTTATCACATAATGTTGTACACCAAGCCCTGATTCAGATTCGAAATCACTTCAGTGGTGATAGGCACTGCTTGCATAGGTAGTTGTAAATCCAACTATCATACGATTACGGCCACGACGGCCCCTCATTGAAATGTAACTCGTAGTTGAAAATTACTCACTTGGCGCTAAGCAACATCCACACACTCACTTTAAGTCTTATCCAATTTCTGTCTTACAGGTATTAGTTATTGGTGCAGGACCTTGTGGTTTACGTATTGCTATTGAAGCTGCCTTTCTGGGATGTGAAGTTGTACTAATTGAAAAACGTAACGCCTTCTCACGAAACAATGTGCTCCATTTATGGCCCTACGTGGTTACAGATCTTAAAAACTTGGGTATCAAGCATTTTCATAGTAGATTTGGATGTGGAGAATTAGATCATATAAGTAAGTAATGTATGTTTGTTAAATGTAACTAATATACATGTAGCAATAAAAGGGTTTTTAAAAGGTCATTTTTTTTCTTATTTTTTTTTCATTTACGCTAGCCTTTTTTTTGTCGGTTTCCGTAACCCCGTTTTCAATCACGCATGTTTTGTTCATATGACGCTTTATTCCATTGAATGCACCCATAAATGGTGCATCAAATTGGATATCGTTCTACATTTTCTTTTAAAATTGTAAATATGACAAAAGAAGACAAAAGGGTATATGTAAATCTATGTGATGATGTCCCACTTAGCGCATGTTTGTCCTATTTACTTCCCGAACATTAAATGAAAACGGTTTTCCGAGTTGAATTCAGAATTGGAAAATCAGTGCTACAATGTAATCAAGAATTAGATGGGACTGGTCTTAATAAAAACATGGATATCTTATATAGTGCACACGACGCTTGTCTGGAATAAGCTTCATCATGTACGCTCATATAGTTTAAAGATTGGAAAGCCACAAAGTTTAAAAGTTTTTGGAGCTAGTAAACCTATGATCGTAGCCAAAACAGCAATACTTACCTCTTACCGGGGGAATTGACTTTAGTTTTAATAAATTAAATTATGCTGAAACTGTAATCTTCAAACAAGGAAGCTACTGAACCAAGGGTTCCTCTTAGTTAGGTTGAAGTCATCACTTCGAAAGTTTTACGGTCGCCACCACGACTTAGTTGACCGCTATGGAATATTTGTTTCATAAATGACCACGGATATGTTCCATTTGCGGTAATCACAATCCGGTCCTTTCCTCGTTCATGACTTATCACCAGGTTTGTAACTAGATTAACACAACGGGTGTCACTAGTGGAGCAGGAACTGCCTACCCTTCCGGAGCACCTGAGTTCACCCCCGGTTTTTAGTGGGGTTCGTGTTACTCGATCTTTAGTTTTATATGTTTTGTTGATCGTTGTTTGTCCTTTTGTACTTTTTCTTTTGGTCATTGTGTTGTCTGATCTTCTTCGATATATGGATTCTGATTACCCCTTTGGTATCTTCAAACTCTTCTAACAGTAATAGGTCAAAAGTCTTTCAGCACTAACATATGTCTCTACATATTTCATATAAAACCTTGATTTTTTTTCGGAAAAAATTTGTGACGTCATTCCTTCTTCGATTTACATGAAATGTTACTTAGGATTGATATCAACTGTTTCGTAACAGGAATGTGATAATATGCAATATTTAGTTGTTCTCGAGACAATTATGTAATCCTATCTTCAATTAACAAGTCTTCGTTCGTTATATTGAACTATTTTAACGGTTAATCTGTCTTTTCTGTTACAGGCATTCGTCGTCTGCAATTAAGTCTCCTTAAAATAGCTTTAATAGTTGGAGTAGAGATACACACAGAAGTCGAATTTAAAGGACTACGGTATCCAAAATCTGGCAGCCATGAAGGTATGAATCTCTAGTAATTTTGACAGGTAGAGTATCTATAAAAATATCTAAGGAACAATATCATTTTTTTTCCTGTAAATGTGTGATTTTGAGTACTAATAAAGGGGGTAAAATAAACATAATTTCTGGTAGCTGATTCATGTAGAGCGACAGAAAGAAACGGTAACAGTATAAGTGCTGACGTCATACATGACACCATTTAAAACAATTAGAAGGACGCTTGTTTCAGGTTGGCGTTATCTATAATATTAATTTGCACTCGCTATAAAACAGGCTAAGAAAGCTCTCCAAAGACTCACGTTTATACCTGTTTCTAAAACTCCTACAAATAAATTATCTATTTTCCGGCACTGTATGTATATTGTATATTTATTCTTAACTTTATGAAGAATACTTATTTACTCTCCACGGGTCTTAATTTTACTTTCTTTGTGGTCTCCATGATAATTATGTCAACAAATGGGCGTTAAAGTCTATTTACAGTCCAATTTCAGAAATTAATAAGAGGAAATTTGAAGATTAATTTTCCTGTGTACATTGCGTGACGTTAAAAAGAATGAGAAATAGATGAAAAAAAGCAAGACTACATAGCGAAAATAGTCGAAGTATGCAACATTTGATATTTTGTACCCAATTAAAATGGGGTTTAACACAAATATTCCAAGACACTGAATATAAAGCGTTTAATTCAAGTTGGAATTACAAATATAATGAAAAGCAAAATATGCCACACTTCCGATACAATTCTAAAATCCAATAAAAATAGAAAGAGGTAACATTGATACCCCTAACACACAAATACATGACTGCCCATTTTCCTGACTTGGTACTTGGTACAGGCACTTCTATTAAAGAGTGGCGGGATTAAGCTAATTTTATGAGCCTAAAGTAATATGAATTTCATTTGCATTTGTAGAGAATGGATGGCATTGTGTTTGTCAACCTTCAAGTCACGTGGTATCAGAATATAAATTCGATGTTTTGATTGCAGCAACAGGTGCACGTGATGCCTTATGTGGTATGTTGTAGTTCAACATTACTTTTTGTTAAAAAAAAAATGGCAATAGTATAAAAAGATAATGTTTAGTATGTATGACATTATTCCGTCACTAGTGAAAATAGTACATCATATGTTGAATATAAGAATAAGTAGTGAAACGTTATTATGCAAAAGAGTTTCATATGATTTGATTGATTGGTGTTTGACGCCAACATTAGAAGTATTTCCCCTATATCGTGGCAAAAAGTAAAACAAAAACAAAACAGAATGTTTTTGAAAACTCTTTCACGCAATTTGATATTATTATTGTTTATGTGTGAACGATTTACTATGGTTACGAGAATGATTCACAGGGGAATGATAATCATAAATAGGTACTAACAAACCTTGACTGAAATATACTATCTTGCGTGAAATACTACATTTCAGGAGGTGTGATTGTCCAGGCGGTGTACCCGTGTCTACCACCAGTGCGGACAATGTTTCTGTCGAGCCCCACGGTGAGGTCAAAGTTTAGACTATAAGATTGGTATTTGTTACTTCTCTACTAATATTATCTACACATCTAACATAAGAAAGAAAGCAGCACAACTCATACTGATTGGCTTGAAGCCAAGATAATGTGTTCAATTGGAGATTGGAGCGATACGTCTAATTTCAGAGTGCTGTTTTACTGAGTCACTGATATACAAATCAAGTTTAGCAAATAAATAAAAATTGCAAAGTACAAAGCAGGCAACATCATCATCTTATCAAACAGAATCTTGTTCCAGGAATAATATAGCTGACAAATGACTGCATTAACGTTAATATTTACTTTCCTGTTAAGACGAATGTTGTTCATATAGATCTATATGTATTTTTGAATTTCAGAATATGACCTGTACAACGAAAATGATAAAATAATCACTAAACAAGGTTTGTAATTTTCAAAATAATCTGAATCATCCTGATCTTATCCACGATAATCATCTTTTCATTCTTTTGTGGGTTAGTAATGGTCAACCTAAACAGTAAAATAACACTATATTGTGTTTCTGGCTGCATAGAAGAGTATCCAACGATATTTCAGTTATATCGTGGCGGGGCTGCATAGATATTTCTACATAAAATACTATATTTATTTAGAAAATATATGTAAGACTCTGATCGACGTCCAGTCTCTAATCGACGTCCTCAAATCGGCGTGCATTGACGTCACTGACGTATACTTCAATATTGACGTCACACCCGTCAAGAAATGTTTTTGAAGCATTGATGGAGAAGGGACAGGACCAGATTCCAGATGAGGGTTTCTTGATGACAAAAATGCCTAGGTATTGTATAGTTACTGTACATAAAATCCTATTGTGTTTAGGAGTACTTCTACTTTAGCGGACCCTAACCCTAACCTTAACCCTAACCCTAACCTTAATCCTTACCCTAACCTTAACCTTAACCCTATCCCTAACCATAACATTAACCCTAACCCTAACATTAGCCCTAAGCCTAACCCTAACATCAACCCTAGCCCTAGCCTTAACCCTAAACCTAACCTTAGCCCTAATCCTAACTCTAACCCTAACCTTAATAAAGAACGAAGTCCTTCTAACGGTAGGCTGTCCGAATTTTCCTTCTATATTGATAGCCAAATATCTGTTCACCGGAAGCTTAAAAAATAGATCAATTGATAATTTAGAAACGCAAAAGAAATATATTTCAATGAAAAATTCCCAATTCTTTAATTATTTACTCTATGCAAAATCGAAATAAACTTGAAATAAAATTCTAATAAAAAAATCTCTTTCTACGAAACTCCCGATGGAAGAGCGGCGTAGGTAAAATGAACGCCATAGCAAATCGGCTACAAAATTCATTCAAAATAAAATATAATAGCCTCACCGGACGCAATTACGAACGAAATAAAAAGTATGTCCCCTAATTGTTCCTTCAAAACATGAAATAAAAAAATGCTTTTATAAATAGATACCCCGCTAAATTACTCGTGTTTTGGGAGAAAATTATTCATGCGCAGTTGTTGAATGTTGCAGACGACGGGTTTTCATATTTGTAAACAGAAAACGATCGACAATTGCACTTGGAATCTATCGCTAAAATTCATTGAGGTACGCATATTTTGTTATCTTATGCCTGTAATTGGAAATAATATGATCTCCTGGTTCTATGCATATGTAGAACACATTGAAATTAAAACAAAAACAGTCAATATAATACATTTTCCTTACCTTGATCTATCCCAAAATGTCAAAATCCGTGATGTACCTTATTCATTGAAGAGTCCAAGGAATTCTGAATGCAAACTGGCACACATTTATGGTATGAATAAAGGAAAGGTTTTTATGTCATGTGTATTATATACAAATAGATATGTGAACGTAAATGAATGAATGCTCTTTCAATTTTAACAGTTGTCATTAAATAAAATTGTGTCCGGATCTAGGTCACAGAGTGACTAGAACGGGATCATGAAAATATGTTCTAAGTTAAAACCCGTAACAATGCATTGAATAATATATGGGCTATGATTCAAAAGGAATATTGGTGTTTAATCTGAAATATGAACATGCAATCAGCTTCATCAATTTGGTCAAATTTATTATCAAATGCCACGGTCAGTATCATCGAAATTGTTCGTAATTGCGTCTGGTGAGGCTAACGTGTACGGATCATCGTATTATTGAAATTTGAGAATTTCGTCCTTCAAACAGGTTACCTGTCTCATATTATTAAAGAATGGGAAAATGCTTAAAAAACACACACAAAAAAAAACCAGATTAAGAAAACAGATTAGAAAAATAAAACTGTCGTTTACAATTACTTTTTATGGCAAACTTTGATGTGTAAACGGGCCTATAGATATAAGAGTTTGGAAAGGACGCCGATTTGAGAATATATTAAAATTGGACCGTCATTTGAGATAATGACGTCAGTGGACGCCGATTTGAGGAGTGAACGTCGATTATAGACTTGACGTCGATCTGAGTCTATCATATATATGCACATTTGTTCGCATAGACTTCTGTCATTTGAATAACCAGAGTCTTTATCTCAAAATCCAAAGTCTTTATCTGAAAATCTTTTGAAAACCCTCAATAATATATATAACTTCCCACCAGCAATTATTGTTCATTGTGTATTTATTAAACTTATTCTCCCCATTATATAGCCGAAAAATGGCTGAATTGGCGTTAAACAACAATCACTCACTATTTTGTGTAATAACTTTATAGTTTATTATTCGCAATAATTGGATCTTTATCCACATCACTAAGAGAAATACACCCTTTTGATCACTTTAGTAAAACGATTCCTTTAAATCTTACACTGGTAATTATAGTGATGCACAATGTTTACGGTGTCATTACAGGTAATATCGAATATCATGCACTGCCATTGCAGGTAATATTATAAACATACTGCCCTTGGATGAAGGTGTTAGGGTAGATTAACACACGAGGGGTAAAATACATGTCTTAAAATTTTGAAAGGAGTAGGTATGATAAGGGCAGAAATTGGCCTAAAAATAGACAAATTATAAATGAAACGTATAGCTTTCGTTGTTTCTTGATTTTATAAGACCTTTACCCCAACTACTATTTTGGTAACAATTTTCCATATTTGCACGTGCGATGACGTCACACTAGTCAATGAAAAGTCTATCGTTTCGTGAAAATATATGAAATCTAACAAGAAATGTGTATTTAATGTCAATTTTCAGTATAACCACAAGCAGGTACCAACGGCATATTTTTGTATGATGTTTAATATACATAAACACATATCTCATTTAATTTTTGTGTTGGTACCCGAGTGTGGAGAGTATGAAATCTGCAATAAAAAAATAATTTTAAGGTCGATTTCTCGTCAGCGGCCATTTTTTATTGACCGTTTTCATCCGTAATAGACAAATAGAAATCGACCTTTTAATCTCATCCAAAATAAAGTTGGTTATCGTAGCTGTTTTGCTACGGGAGTAAAACTTGAACAATTTTTTTGAAACAGTTTTGACGTTAAATACATTTTGGAGGTGATTTACTGCCGACCTGATTGTGCATTGAGCCCGACGTGTTTTTTTCTAACCCTCAGTGGAATTTCATGTGTTACTATACTAAAGTATACTTTAATATTATCCCCACAATTCACAAAAACTACAGAAAACAAAACAAGCAACCAAAAAGAAAATTAGTACGTCAGATTATCTTAGAAATTAATTCATTGGACATGTAAACACATCGGAGCTTTCTATTTTTAGTAGTCCCTTTACTTTTTATTATTATTTTTTTCTTTAACAAATATATTTCATTTAGCTCTTTCGCAAAGTGAATTCCCGATGAATAATTGCATTAACGTAAATTTGATTTATATATAGCTTAATATTAACGTTACGGTGGCGTAATGGTTTAGCACACATGACTTCCGATAACAACATCGTGAGATCAATATTTTATTCTTACTTATTTCAATAAAGTAAGGAAAAACAAACAATACATTTGATAATTCATAATTCATCTGATACAGTACATATAACGATATAACATGCATGTTTTAACATAGTACACGGATGTCAGGCTTGATTTACATATTCGGTGTTTTGTTTATAATGGTCATTTTGTTATCCTTACTAAAAATGTCATTGATATAGTCTATCGTTTATGAGTCAGTGCTATATGTATAGTATTACTTTGAATTTTAGGGGTATGATTTTACTTTAATGGACCATGACCGATAATACAGTTTTACCAAGCATTCTATTTATATAATCTATCACGTTTTACTTTTCTCAGCAAAAAAAGTTTGAAGATACCGTAAATATAAATTACAGTCTTCCAATCAAAGTATACTACTGTATTTGTACTCTTAGACATATCAGAATCGAAATAAATCATGGAAGCCAGAATGTGCTTTGACTTTTAACATGGATTGGCGGATATTAGTAAATTTTATCCCTCGCTTCTGGCTCGGGATAAAATACTATTCTCTGACGTTCTAGTGGCAAGTAGAATTTTGATTGGCTAAAAAGATGATACTTTTAAAACTTCAGGGAAGCCGTTCGGTGACAGAAAATCAATAATCGCTATCACCTATGTGCTGTCCATTTACATTGTGCACAGCAGACGACACACATTTCACAAGATGACAGAAAATCAATAATCGCTCTCTGTGATCTTTGTCCAAAGATACACGTATTTATGTTTTTCCTATAATAAGGACATACTTATTAATGTTGAAACATTCAGATAAAAATGTTATTAGTCTCTAGATGTTATAAAACGAAACGGGATATATAACATCTCGAGACTAATAACGTATAATATCCGCCAATCCATGTTAAAACTCCCAACACATTCTGGCTTCCATGATTTATTTCTTAATTATTCAACATGGATTATATCCTCTCCTGCCACTGTAGTGCTGCTTTACCATGTTACGCAGTTGACTTGGTTCCTTTGACATTCTAATTACTGAGAATAATTTCCTCTCATGATTTAAAAAATAAAAAAATCAATATTCGGTTATAAAAAGATTTAAAAAAAGCAATTTACAGAGCTCAGCATTGACGAGTTTCTGCGGTTGCTAGGGATAATATTTGGTTACTAGGGACATTGTAAGGTTTAAAGAATTCTTATAATATATACTGGTTAGTAAATTATAAGTTGTCTCTAGATCTGCTAAGGTGCTGTTGTAGAATTTTGTTTCTTGATTAAATAAAAGGTTCATGAGATCTACAGGAAAATACTGTGTATAGGGAAACCTGTTGCTATGGACGGGGCATAATATGAATAAAAATATCAAAATGTATTTTTGAAATATGAAATGACATTTGTGTATAGCTTGACAAAAATGTACCGCTTAATCAAATATCAAGTCAAAAGATCGTAGATGTCAAAATTCAACCATTAATTGCAATAATATAGGCTAATTTAATGTTTACAAAACCGTTGCTAGGGTGACAAAACTACACAAAAATACTATATGCTACCATAGAGCATTGGAATATTATTTTTAGAGTGTACATACACAGAATATAACATTTTGTCGATAAGACTACAAGATATGTAAAATAAAACCACCAAATTTGAATTTCCAATGATTAATTGGACCCTTCTCCATTTACCTTGCTAAGCAACAAAGGACAAAGTGAAATCACAAAAAAAAAAAATTTCTTACCTTTCAATGATTGTGTTTAATATTATATCTATATAAAAAGTTTCTGAGATTGGGCAAAAATCTACCCTTATCATACCCACTCCTTTTATGAAGACTGAAATTTTGAAATCTTATGAAAATTTTTTACTTTTTTGAAATTTTTGAAATTGAATTTTTTGAAATTTTGAAATTTTTTTAAAATTTTGAAATTTTGAAATGTTTGGAAGTTTTCGGAATTTAAAACAATTTTTTTTTAAATCTTAGAATTTAAAAAATCGGTAAACCTCGGCGGAGCGGGTGTTATTTTTTCCGGATCGGCAAATGTCGGGCTCAGCGGGTGTTAATTTTAGGCATTAGCACCCGTTGCTAATATTATCACATGTTGCTAGGGATGGGCGGGGTTTATGAAAGGTTAGTGGAAATTAACAAATGCCGCTTGTCTAGTGAAATGCATGGATAATGTAAGAAATTTGCATAAAGTATAATAAAAGCAATTACCAAGTAGTGAGTCATTCTTCTAATGTACATGTGACTGTGTAACGAAATTATGTTACACTTGTATTGTACTTTTGTTGTTTTGACACTATTGTCACCTGATTCTGAATTAAGTTTAAGCAATTAAAGAATATATAATAAATAAACGTCAGAGAATATCGAAAGTGGCAATCATAAATGAACAATCCAAGGAAACCGGCAAGAAGACGAATAAATGCAAAACAAAAACACTTTGCGCAAGCAAACAAAAATAGCGTAAACAAGACATTAGCCCTCTTACAAATAACTAGATATTTCCAGGAAAAGCAATAATTACATTCTATATATCTTGTAGAAAACATTATTGGAATATTAGGTATATGTTCCATTTCTAATACTATAGAAAGCTATCCAGCCGTAGTGATTAACGTTTTATTTTATACATTAGAGCTACGTAAACTAGGGAACCGTCGTGGCCGTGATCGCATGGTAGTTGGATTTACAACTACCTATGCAAGCAGTGCCTATCACCACTGATGTTGTGAGTTCGAATCTCGATTAGGGCGAGGTATACAACATTATGTGATAAAGTTTGTCAGTGATTTGCGACAGGTCGGTGGTTTTCTCTGGGTCCTCCTGTTCCCCCCCCCCCCAATAAAACTGACCGCCACGATATAGCTGAAATATTGTTGAAAGTGGCGTTGAACACCATCAAAATAAACAAACAAACAAAACAAACTACGTAAACTAGAGGGATTGTGACTCAAGCTGAGGTGTTGTGTATCCAGTTATATCTATTTATTTTCTATATTCGTCTAATGTGATAATTGATATCGTTGGCTTCGTTAAATATTTTGTATACAGTTTTCCATTGTTAATTATTCTTTCATATTTGTATTTACATCCTTACATGGAATACATGTCAAATACGTAACTCTACGATGAAAAAAAGACTGCTAGGAGTTACGATTCCACAGCTAATTACATTAACATTGAATTTTAACAGTGTTCGACAGAAAAGAGTTTCGAGGGCAACTTTCCATAGCAATAACAGCTAACTTTGTGAATGAAAACACGACAGAAGAGAATAAAGCCAACGAAATAGGCGGTGTATCATCTCATTTTAACCAAAAGTTATTTAACGATCTCAAACGTCAAAAGAAAATTCATCTTGAAAACTTTGTATATTATAAAGATGAGACGCACTATTTTGTTATGACTGCCAAGAAATCCAGTTTGTTAGAAAGGGGTGTTTTTAAAGACAGTTGCAAAGACAAACCTGAGGAGTTGATGCAGAAAACAAACGTTAATGTAGATGCGTTGCTAGACTTTGCCCGAGATGCCGCTAATTTTTGTACTCACAATGTTATGCCAAATCTACAATTTGCAAAGAATTCTCGGGGAGCCGAAGATGTTGCAATGCTTGACTTCTCTTCAAAGTTTGAGGCTGTAAATGCGTCAAGGATAATTGAAAGACATGGCCATAAGTTGCTCATTTGTCTTGTTGGAGACAGCTTATTAGAGGTATGTATTATAGGTTGATTTATCTGGAATTTATATTGTTTGTTTGAAGATTGTTTACATTTCTCCTTCTGGTGTCTGTAACATGAAAGGCTATGCAAATAAATGTTAGAGAATACCGAAGGGGCAATCAAAGATGGAGAATCCAGAGAAACTGGCAACATAGTGTACACAAGAGGAATTCCCTTTGAATATTTTGCTTAGTTATTAATTCCAACAATAACGTCGTGATTTTGTAATACGATCCAGTGATTAATCACAAATTTGTGTCTGTAAAAGAGAAAATAAGATATTTCTGGAATCAATGTATGACAGGAGAAAGAATTTAAATAAAGGAAATTTTCTAAGAACTAAAAGAAATAGATGACTTGCATTTATTTTGCAAAAAAAACCAATTGAATATTACATACCAGTACAGTCATACCATATTGAAAAACGCACTAAATATGATATCTACATTTGTGTTACTATCACTGGGTCGACACCGCTGCTGATGGACTATTAGTCATTGAGTGTATCATCCTCCCAGTAGCAAACCAATAATTCCTATATTTGTTTCAATTTACGATGAAAATGTTTAGAATGCCTCCGAGATGGCACATTCCGATTGTCATTACTACCTCAGACTATATTGAGTTCTAATGAATGTCACAATCAAACAAAGAACGCACACATATCAACTTTAGTATCATGACTAGGGCGAGTATTAGTTCCAGAAGGAATCATCCACCCAGTAGTCAGTGTTTTGACACTGACATGATTTATTAGATGCATTCATTATCGAAATTTAAAGTTTCTACATAATGCAATTATTAATAAAAATGTTCTCCTCAGACATTGGCTATCCTGTTGAAGCCATTTTATTTCTTGCCTCCAAAAATTTAAAATGATTTGACTTTCCAATCTTTTGGCTTTGAGTGTACCTGATGAAGGTTATTACAGAAACGCATCGTGAGCACTAAATTTGATATCTACGATATTATTTACATTATCACATTTTAAAGGTATAGCAGGATTTCATGTGCTGTTGTGTTGAAAATTTGCATTTTATGATATCAACTTTGCATTTCACCTTTTATTGCTTAAATTTGCTTTCTGATGTCGTGTCAATTTCTTATTTCAGCCATTTTGGCCTCAAGGAACCGGTTGTGCACGTGGATTTCTAGGTGCAATGGACACTGCGTGGATGATAAAAAATTGGAAAGAAATGCAAGGGAGGCCATTCGATATTATTGCTGAGAGAGAAAGCATATATAAAGTCCTATCCCAAACAAATCCAAACAATTTAAAGAAGAAATACAGCGATTATACTGTCGACCCGAAGTCCAGGTAAAGCTACTTTATCCGAATTTTCAGCCATTAATGTTAATGTTCATCTTACAAGAAGAGTTTGAAGATACAAAAGAGGTAACCAGAATCGTAAATCGAAGAAGGACAGACAACATAATTGCAAAAAGAAAAAGTGCAAAAGGACAAACAACGATCTACAAAACATAGACATAAAACTAAAGATCGAGTAACACGAACCCCACTAAAACCTGGGGATGATCTCAGCTGCCCCGGATGGTTAAGCAGTTCCTTCTCCACTAGTGGCACCCGTCGAGTTAATCTAGTTACAAACTTGGTTAATTATTATTGGTAAAACACATGCAATTGACGTGATATTGTTCTTTTTCGTTTGACCATTGTATTGAATGTCCTTCTATTTACGGCTTCCGAATACCCCTTTGGCATCTTCAAACTTTCCTTGTAAAATATACGTTATAGCCATATTTGCATTTTATATACAATGTAGATATAAAAAAAGAATTGAACCTTATTCTGGGACGTCATTGGGGTGATCCTATGATAATTAAATATATATTTACCGATGACATTAATGCTTTTAACCACTAACGTTCAATCCACATCGGTGGCGAGGTATACACAAAAATAATTGTATCAGCCAAAAAGAGTCTCAGAGACTTGCGATAGGTGGGATATGGATAGGATACAATTATTGATCAGAACAGCTGGAATGATAATGTAAATGAAACGGCACAGGCCTGCTGTATAGCAGTATTCTGCTGCAGTATGTTGGCATTTTCTGGTACTTTCTATAATATACATGTATCTCCCATGTTACTGATATATACAATGCTTTCAGATATCTTTCGATTAACCTAAAAGCTGTAGGACCCGACAAAGCAGAACAGTATTACGACAACATTGATACCATAAGTGAGACGAATCAAGATGTGGTTGATGAAGCAAACTATTCAGGACCTCCATCTAAACGATCCAAATCAAGTAAGCATTCACCCTTCCGACATTGCTGGTTGTTGTTGGTTGATGGTTTAGCGCCACCTTCAACAATATTTCAGCTATATCATGGCGGTCAGTTTTATTGGTGGTGGAAACCGGAGTACCCGGGAAAATACCACCGATCTGCCGCAAGTTACTGACAAACTTTATCACATAATGTTGTATAGGGTACACCTCGCCACGAACGGGGTTCGAACTCACAATGGTTTATTATATATGTTTATTACTGAAATTTACAGCTCCTAAATAATGTGATTATTAAACAAACTAAAGGTCTCCTCCCTAATGCATAGGTGACCTCAGTCGATTTTGGCTATTCGTTTTAGGCCCTTTGGTTTTATTGCTCCCAAACATTCAATTATTTGGCCTTACAATATTTCGATTTTGAGCGTACCTGATAAAGGCTATTCCAAAAAGCGTCGTGCTTCAGAAATATTCTCAAATGAAAGAAAAGAGATGCAATGAAAACGTAGATATATATAAGTTAGTGCGTACGACACGAAATGATATGCAAGTTTGTCGACACTACTAAAAAGACATAAGATATGACTATGTGCTGATACTGGACTATAAGCATGCCATTTTTTTTTCAGTAGGTGACGAGATAGACTTGACAGATTTGCTATCCTGGTGTCAGATGGTTTTGAAGGGATATCCATTTTTCAGTATTAAAGATCTGAACACGTCATGGAGAAGTGGATGTGAACTTGGCAGATTAATACATACTTATAGACCAGAGTTGATGTAAGTTGTGATATATACAATACTCTACAAATATGATTTTATTGCTTGACTAGCGATACACAGTAGAAAACTGTAGTGTCGAAGTCGACGGGACGGATGATTATACATTGGAATGACATGAATATTATTAGCGTTATCCAGGATATTTCAAGTTCCAAGAAGAAGAGTAAACAAATGGGTGCCACTTATAGAGCAGGAACTGCCCAACCTCATGGAGCACCTGAGTTCCTTAAGGAGTTTTGTGGCGTTCATGTTGTTGCTTAATACTTTGTTTTCTGAGTAGTATTTTGTCAATCATTGATTGACCCTTTGTCCTTTTTATTTGGCCATTGTATTGTCTCTCCTTTTTATTTGGCCATTGTATCGTTTCTCCTTTTTATTTGGCCATTGTATTGTCTCTCCTTTTTATGTGGCCATTGTATTGTCTCTCCTTTTTATTTAGCCATTGTATTGTCTCTCCTTTTTATTTGGCCATTGTATTGTCTCTCCTTTTTATTTGGTCATTGTATTGTCTATCCTTTTTATTTGGCCATTGTATTGTCTCTCCTTTTTATTTGGCCATTGTATTGTCTCTCCTTTTTACTTAGCCATTGTATTGTCTCTCCTTTTTATTTGGCCATTGTATTGTCTCTCCTTTTTATTTGGCCATTGCATTGTCTCTCCTTTTTATTTAGCCATTGTATTGTCTCTCCTTTTTATTTGGCCATTGCATTGTCTCTCCTTTTTATTTGGCCATTGTATTGTCTATCCTTTTTATTTGGCCATTGTATTGTCTATCCTTTTTATTTGGCCAATGTATTGTCTCTCCTTTTTATTTGGCCATTGTATTGTGTCTCCTTTTTATTTGGCCATTGTATTGTTTCTCCTTTTTATTTGGCCATTGTTTTGTCTCTCCTTTTTATTTGGCTATTGTATTGTCTCTCCTTTTTATGTGGCCATTGTATTGTCTCTCCTTTTTATTTGGCCATTGTATTGTCTCTCCTTTTTATTTGGCCATTGTATTGTCTCCCCTTTTTATTTGGCCATTGTATTGTCTCTCCTTTTTATTTGGCCATTGTATTGTCTCCCCTTTTTATTTGGCCATTGTATTGTCTCTCCTTTTTACTTGGCCATTGTATTGTCTCTCCTTTTTATTTGGCCATTGTATTGTCTCTCCTTTTTATTTAGCCATTGTATTGTCTCTTCTTTTTATTTGGCCATTGTATTGTCTCTCCTTTTTATTAGGCCATTGTATTGTCTCCTTTTTATTTGGCCATTGTATTGTCTATCCTTTTTTTGGCCATTGTATTGTCTCTCCTTTTTATTTGGCCATTGTATTGTTTCTCCTTTTTATTTGGCCATTGTTTTGTCTCTCCTTTTTATTTGGCTATTGTATTGTCTCTCCTTTTTATGTGGCCATTGTATTGTCTCTCCTTTTTATTTGGCCATTGTATTGTCTCTCCTTTTTATTTGGCCATTGTATTGTCTCCCCTTTTTATTTGGCCATTGTATTGTCTCTCCTTTTTATTTGGCCATTGTATTGTCTCCCCTTTTTATTTGGCCATTGTATTGTCTCTCCTTTTTACTTGGCCATTGTATTGTCTCTCCTTTTTATTTGGCCATTGTATTGTCTCTCCTTTTTATTTAGCCATTGTATTGTCTCTTCTTTTTATTTGGCCATTGTATTGTCTCTCCTTTTTATTAGGCCATTGTATTGTCTCCTTTTTATTTGGCCATTGTATTGTCTATCCTTTTTTTGGCCATTGTATTGTCTCTCCTTTTTATTTGGCCATTGTATTGTCTATCCTTTTTATTTGGCCATTGTATTGTCTCTCCTTTTTATTTGGCCATTTTATTGTCTCTCCTTTTTCGAATTACGGCTTCTGATCCCTTTGCTGTATTAAAAAAGTTCTTTCTGTGAACGGGCCATTACTTTACACCACTCTGTGCAGGCGGAGCGACTTATACGATAGTTCGAGATTGGGTTGGGTTGTATTATTTTAATAATTTTGTTAAATTATGATTCTTGAGGCTTAACATAACTTTTTGTACTGGAGCAGGAACAATTTACCGTTCCGGAACACCTGCGGTTAACTGCTGTTATTTGTATGATTCGTGCGTGCTAAGTCAATAGGTTTCTCTGTAGTGTTTTATCAATCATTTGCTATTTTTCCTTTTCTCTTGACCATTGTATTGTCTGTATGTCTTCAATTTAGAGCTTCTGATTACGCCTTTGGTTAGGTAATTTCAGACTTTTCTCCCAACAGCATGTCACTTATAGACCCTGATTGTCAGTTTTATTTGTAGAGATATATGTAATAACCAGAGAAACCACCAGTTCGGTCACATTTAAATGTTAAACGTTATACGTATCGAGTTGAATCGAGTACACATCGCCAAAGACAGGAATCGCACGCATTGACTATATGTAGAGGTAGTTACAACTAATTGCATATGCACATGCAAAATAGAATATCCTATTCTTGAACTCAAACAAATGGATTCACCTGCGGTTGTGGATCCGTGTAGCTCATCGTGTTTGTTTTCTATGTTGTATTGTATGTTTTTATTTTTTTTTGTCTTCGTCATGTGCAATTATATGTTGCCAGTATCTCTGGAATGCCCCTTCGGTTTTATCTTACGTTTATTAACACGATCACAAACATGCTAGTTTGCTTATACGACGGTCGTATTATTGTTAAACCAACGCAACTCTCATCAGCAGTAAGAACAGGTACTCCGACCTAATACGTCTATTGGACACACCATGTAGCACCGATTTAACAGTGTTCAATATAGCATTGTGAATGTGTAATCAGAATTAAAGAACTTGGTTACATGAGCACACATTTAATTTCAAACTACGACAATTCATTAGTTTTAATTTAATGCAAGAGTTATTTGCTTAATAATGTTTTATCGCGAATTGGTTGACCGTTACGGAAGAAAATATTCATTTCTCGTATGACATTGGATCTTTTCACTTTAAGGTAGATTTCCTTTCTTACATCACTCACATGAATTTTAGCCGACTTGTCAAAGAATAACACGGCGTTTGTCTTATTAGAATCAGGAACTGCTCATACTTCGCGAACACCTCGGTTGTTTGATGTGGTCCGTTTTGCTCATCTTTTTAGTTTACTGTGTTTTTTTGTTTTTGTTTTGTTTGTTTATCTCCGTTCTGTGTGGTGTACCCAATATTGCCCTTGTCTCTGGATTATCCATTCTCGATTGCTTGCCCTTCAGGTTTCTGCAATGTTTGTTAGACAAATTATGGTTTTTATATTATATTTTATTTTATTGTAGAAATTTGAAAGATTTAGATCCAAAGAATCCATTAAAGACGATGAGTTTGGTTGTTGACATTGCACAAAAACAACTTGAAATCTATTCAGTAATAGGCATTTCGGAAATGGTTAATTGTTCAACACAGAACGAAGTTGAGATGGAAGCCTATTTGTTCCAGTTCTACGAGATGTTTCATCATGAACCAATCCCTCAAACAGTACCAATGCAACATGATGATATGGATGTAAACATGAATATGGACACAATAGAAACACCAGATACTGAGAGGGTATTTATTGACTATCATATAGACAAGGATTATAATAGGGTTAGGGATGGTTTTATAGTGTTTAACGCCACTTTCAACAATATTTCAGTTATATCGTTAGTTTTATTGGTGGAGGAAACCAGAGTACACGGAGAAAACCACCGACTTACTCTGCAAGTCACTGACAAAATTTATCACATAATGTTATATCGAATACGCCTCGCTATGAGCGGGGTTCGAACTCACAACGTTATTAGTGATAGGCACTGATTGCATAGGTAGTTGTCAATCCAACCACCATATGATCACGACCACAACGGCCCCTAATACAATAGGTTCTGATAACTTGTTCCTAAATAAAGTATCTCCGGTGTATTGTTTTTTTCTCTCATTAAATTTGACATTGAGAAGGTAGTTGATTAAAATAGCTTTTAATTTTACGTAATAAAGATCAAATGTTTTCACTAAGAAGGGGGGTTTGTGCCCCATAAAGCTAGTTAGCCTCGACATCTTGTTATTGAGATGCCTGTACCAAGCCAGAGGAGTTTGAACGATCATATGTATATATATGTTAGTGGTATAGATTGTGACTCCTGACTTGATATATGCACTTCAATAAACAGTAGCTTGGGATTTAATTATATATATGGATCAAAATCACCCCTTCTAGTGAAATGATGCACCCAGACAATGTTTTTTTTTTACACATGCGAGTAATTTAAAGCAAGTTAGCATTGGAACGACAATGCGATATGTTTTACTTGTACTTAGAAATTGAAGTTTTGAAAATTAATGTTTGTATACTTGGTTTCAGAAAGAAGTTCAAAGTAGTGATATTTGTTGTATATGCAGGAACGAACTATTTATTCTGGAAAAGATAACCGTAGAACAAAATATGTTCTGCCATCGTACATGCCTTAAATGTGATACATGCCAGTGTGAATTGAATTTGACTAATTATAAATTAAAGAGGTCAACAAAAGGAAATGGTAAGAATGAAATTTGTTATTGCATTATTATAGAAGAGCTTGAAGATACCAAAGAGATAATCATGATTCGTATATTACAGAAGGACAGACAACATAATGACCAAAGGAAAAAGAACAAACAGCGATCTATAAAACACTTTACAGAAAACTGAAGACCAAGCAACACGAACCCCACTAAAAACCAGGCGTGAACTCGGGTACTCCGGAACGGTAGACAGTTCCTTCACTAGTGGCATCCGTCGTGTTACTCTAGTTACGACACGTTTTATTTGTAAGGTTCCTGTAGTCGAGGAAATTAATTTATAAAATTTGTTCACGCCACGATATAGCTGAAATACTGGAAAATTTGGCCTAAAAACCAATCAGTCGACCTACTAGATAAATCAGCAAATAACTTAAGCCAAGTTAACAAATGATGATAGTTATTATGAATACGATTTTGATACATGCCTTTGTATGTTATATTCCAGTTTCTGTGCAGATACCTGCAAGTTGAACAACATCTGTATAAAAGTATATATGTATAGCGGTACTATAATGTCTAAGAACAATAGTGCTAATGTAATAGTTTTAATGATATGACAAGATTTTAATATTTATAATGTCTCCAAAAATTATTGCAAACATGCTAAAACAAAACGACTCCGAAATATATACTCCATATGACGGTACTAGATAAATACAACTGTTCAGAAGTGATATTGTTTGGTAGACAATAAATGTGTTTTCTCTTTTATTCCTTATAAATGTATTTTGGTTTACTATTTACAGTGAAGTTTTATTGTTCCCGACATGCTAGACCAGGATATGTAAGGAGGCGTGTTTCTCCAAGATGTCGATTGTTAAATAAGGTAATATATTATTGTATTTAATATATTCTTATTTCTGTCATGAATAAAATTATAAATGAAAATAAAAAAAAAAAAATACCAAACTGTCATAAATATAGGTATTTAAATCACACTGTTGATAAATACCATGACGATTTATGCTTTTTTTTTCTCTTACATGTTTACTGATAATTAAAGAAATTATGATAAATTTAATTTCAAATGTTAAATTCTAGTTTGACTGTAAATTAAAATGTAGATATTATGAGACATTAATGGGCTAGGGTTAATGGTGTTTCACGCCACTTTCAACAATATTTCAGTTTTAACCGGAGTACCAGGAAAAAACAACCGACCTGTCGCAAGTCACTGACAAACTTTATCTTATACTGTTGTATTGAGTACACCTCGCCATGGGCTGGATTCGAACTCACAACGTTAGTGGTGATCGGCACTGATTGCATAGGCAGTTGTAAATCTAACCACCATAGAGGGCCGTTGTGGTCGTGATCATAGATCACGACCACAACGGGCCCATATGAGTCAAAAGATGTCAGTGGGTTGACAACATTGTCTGAAGAAATTGAAAACCAGTTAAATGTATATCTGAAACTTTTCGTAATACTGTACGCCGACGATACAGTGATAATGTCGGAAACCAAAGAGGATCTTCAAAAACAACTTGATGTCTTTTCTGAATATTGTATGTTTTGGTAACTTAAAGTTAATGTCGAAAAAACTAAAATTATTGTTTTTTCTAGAGGGAGGCTTCCAAATAATCTAACATTCACATTTAATGAAATGGAAATTGGAATAGTGTCTGAATTTAATTATCTGGGTGTTTTACTTTCAAAATCTGGGAACTTTTCAATGGCAAAAACAAAAAAAGCTCAAGTAGAGAAAGCCACAAAAGCAATGTTCGAAGTTTTAAAAAGAAGACAAATACATAACCTATCAATTCAGTGCCAGTTAGACTTATTTGATAAAATAATAAAACCTATTTTATTGTATGGGTGTGAAGTTTGGAGGTTTTCAAAAAACCAAATTATAGAAAGGGTGCACTTGCGATTTTGTAAACTATTACTTAATTTTAAAACTTCCACACCAAGTTACATGGTTTATGGGGAACTAGGTAGATATCCCCTAGACATTGATATAAAAGTTAGAACAATATCTTTTTGGGCTAAATTAATCAGTGGAAAGCAAACAAAACTATCTGCTATCATTTATAAATGTATGTATAATATGTTGCGAGTGAGAGATAGAAACTTTATGTGGTTGAAATATGTAAAACATATATTGTGTAATTGTGGTTTTAATTATATTTGGGAGTCACAAACTTTTATTAATAAATTGTGGTTGAAACACTCGATCAAACAAAATCTCACTGATCAATATCTCCAAACGTGGCTTTCTTCAGTAAACGATACTCCGAAGGCACTGAATTACAGAATATATAAAGATAATTTGGTTTTCGAAAACTACTTAAATATTTTAAATGATAAGGATAATTTGACATTAAGTAAATTTAGAACAACAAACCATAAGTTACCAATCGAAAATGGTAGATGGAAAAACATAGCCAGAGAGAATAGAATATGTCCCTTATGTAATAATGGAGAAATTGGAGATGAATTTCATTATCTATTTAAATGTCAGTATTTCGGCAATCAAAGAAAAATTTATATAAAGAAAAACATTCGTATAAATCCAAACATAATAAAGTTCAAACTATTAATGACATCAACTTCAAAAATAGAACTCCAAAAAATATGTCGTTTTGTCAGAATTATTAATAAAGGTGTGTCGACTCCCGATTAACCTCTTGTTATGACCTGTCTGTATATATTGTAAATAGTGTACATATTTTCATATCTCTATACCTGTATGCACAGTTGTATTATGGTTTACGAGAAATAAAGAATCTGAAATCTGAAACATTAATGAAATTCACATATAATTAAAAAGAAAACTTGGAATGGATTACTTGCCCTTGAGTATGAAGGCGTAAGAAAATTTACGAGTTTCAAAATAGGGAAAATGTTATAATATTGATCGTAAATTACTATTTCCAGCCACTAAGTTATGTAATTTGATGTTGTGGAACAAAGTCTGAGTGTACTTTTGACATTTTTTGTGCATATATAGTGACTTTCTGTGATTTTGTGGACGACAAAGGATTGTAAACAACATTCAAGATGGCGAAGGATGGTAAACAAGAATCATTAGATAGGTTTCTGACACAAACTCCTAGAAATAACAATAACAGATCAGATCCATTTAGTCCAGATAACATATCACCATCCCTACTCCAAGGGCAGAAACAAGCCAGATTAAACTCTAGTCCTACCACACCTGAACACCCTAGTAGACTTGCATCTAACTCTGATCCACCACCCTGTTCAGAAGTACAAGAAGTACAAGATGATACAGTTGTTCAGTTGTCGCACGTCGTTTGTGCCACCCTACAAAATCAAATATTTATGGACCAACTGATACCTATGATAAGTCAGAAAGTCATTGAGTCAATTAAACCCACTCTGAAAAAAATGGTAGATGATAGCCTTCTCCCACACATTGAAAAAATCCAAAGTGCTCACCATGTAATTAACATACAAAGAGAAGAAATTGACAAACAAAACACAATTATTCAGACATTACAAGACAAGTTGGACAAAGTCGAGGAAAGGGTTGAAGAACAGGAACAATACAGTAGACGAACAAGTCTGAGATTCAACAATGTCAGAGTTCCAACTAACAGTAATGGTGACATTATCCAACCCATTGATACTGACTCTATTGTCCTCCAAATCTGTAAAAATCAGCTTGGTGTTAAGCTCAATCTTAATGACATAGGCAGATCTCATCCAATAGGTCAATCTAGAGATGGCAAAATCTCAATTATTGTCAGGTTCCTAACCTACAGACAACGAGCAATGGTCTTCAGTAATAAAAAAAAACTCAAAGGAAACAAGGACAAAATATTCATATGTGAAAACCTCACCAAACACAGATATGACATGTTGAAACGTCTGAATACCCATCGAATAAACAACAAAGTTCACTCCTACTGGACTATTGATGGTTCCATCATTGTGAAGAAGAGCGAACATTCGGGTACTAAAGTTGTTAGGAACCTAGAAGATGTTGACAGACTTGCTCTTGGTTCCCTAAATTAAATTGAAATGATGATTGCTGTTTTATATTTGAACTCACAATGTGATCACTATGCTTTACTTGTAATTTGTCATAAGTACCAATTTGCTTATTTACTTTGTTACCCATTTTGTCCCTTCTTTACATACATTACTCGACCACGTGCATTTGTTTATAAATATATACCGCATGTTTACAAACAGTATTCACGCAATCATGGCAATAGTGTATCGTTATTTAAATACATTAAATTTTGTATTGGTCATTTAAATTCATCTCGGCCTTCATGCTTCACTGCGCAAATAAATTGCTCTACCTACAAGTTTTTGTATAAAAATATATATTAGTTCGCCTATATATACTTTAGATTTGCCACAAACATCATACCAAGAGTGACATGAAATAAAACTGAAACATAAATAACTCGACCACGTGCATTTGTATACAAATATACCGCAGGTTTACAAACATTACACACTCATTATTGTGTTGTTATCCAAATATAACAATTTAAATACACTATATATATAATAGTTTGTATTGGTCATTTAAATCCATCTCATCTGTCATGCTCTACTGAGTAACCTAAGAGTTGTTTGTGTATATGAACGCGTTTACATATAGATTTGCCAAAGGAAAAAAAGAAGAAAAGAAAAAAAAAAGAGGCATGAAAATCAACTGATTTTACACGTATTGCAATATTAATAATGTAAATTTCAACATGTTCTAGATCTGTTGACCACACATTATAAAATGAACCCTGACTTGCCTACTATTTATTAAAAAAAAGAAAAAAAGAAAAAAAAGAAAGACATTTATCTACTGAATATTTTATTTTAGTGATATAAGTCGAATAGCTGTTAGCACATACCCGAGGTCAATGATGCTACAGCTATCCGTCCTATAGCTACATGTATATAGATTTATTTATTTAGTAGATACTATTCATTTGGTTACAAGTAAATAACGCAACCACGTGTATGTGTATACAAGCACAGTCACGTTTACCGTATGTTTATAAACAATCAAGCAATTGTACATTCAATGTCGTATTGGTCATTTAAATCCACCTCACCCAGCACGCTTAACCACATAGCTATTTTTTCTACTTAAAAGAGTATTGTTTTATTCTGAATATATGAACACTTAAATACGCATACATAATAATACCCCCGCTTCTAAAAAAGAGGCATGAAAAACAACGGATAAATCCCAATATACTATGTCAATTACGCATTATAAATGAACCAGTATTTGGCTAAACCTACATGTATTATTTGTTGCTGTTTTCTTTGGAAAAAAAACCCCAAAAGAAAACCAACATTAAATGCAATGTTATCAAAAGTACAATTTACATTCAAGGTGAACTCGATTGATTCACTTCAAGGCATTGAAATTGAAATTCATGGTTGACCGACCGTAACAATGTAATCATGTAATCAAACGGGACGGTTAACAGTAAACCCGAATTGTTTTCAAAAAGAATATACAAATCGTCCTATTATACAATATGTTTGTGTGTGTATGTGTAATTGTATGAATCTATACGTATATATATAATGTATGGATATTATTTTTGCATATATATATATATATTTTTTTTTTTTTTTTTTTTTTTTTTTTCTTTGGCATATATATATATATATTTATATATAATATGTAATTCTCTTCTTTTAAATGACGGTGATCTAGTGAATTTAGATCAAACAATATTAATAATTTGAATTACTTAGCAATTTCCCTATTTTTGCTTACTTAAAATTCCATCCATACAAGATCGATGGAAAAAGTTTCCTTTGCATCTTGTATATACATGTATTTTCTTTCCCTTATGTTTTTCACTCGATACCTACAGTGCGACCATTTGAAGTTTATTTTCATCTTTTTCCTGTATTATGACTGTTGTCTACATGTACTAATAAAGCAACCCAATTTTTCTTATGTAATGTTGTTTATTTTTGATAATGGGTAATGATATTGTAGCACATAGAATTGTAATTGGGTTGTTTTATCATAAAATAGGTATGGCTTGTTGTAGAAAAGTTAAACTGATTGTATCTTTCGATTTATATGACATTTTACATTGGTTAATATTATATGTACATGCCTTATGTAGGACTGCGTTGACCAGGTTCAGATCTACATACTCTGTCATCTCATTTAACTTGCTTCTCATCAGCTTATTGTTATTATCTGGCGATGTTGAAATAAACCCTGGCCCAGGAGGCACATCCAATATTGCGAATGAAAATATATTGTCCATCTTCCATTGCAACATTAGAAGTCTCAGAAATAAACTTAATTATATAGCTGATATTATCGAAGAGTTCGATATTGTATTTTTTACTGAGACCCATCTAGATAATCAAGTATTAGACAGCGATATTATTATCGAGGGTTTTGAAACACCAAGTAGGAAAAATAGGGATTCAAGAGGGGGTGGAATTATTACGTATCATAAAAGTTGTGTAAATTTGACTAGGAGGTTGGATTTAGAACATGAACATGTTGAAAGTATGTGGTACGAGCTTAAGACAAAATTACATAATATTTTAATAAATATAAATTACAGATCTGAAAGACAATCTCATATTTATTACTGGCAATATTTTGAGCATATGCTTAAGCAGGCTCATGATGAGAATAATAATATTATCTGTTTGGGAGATATGAACAAAAATTTTCTTGGTAATCTTCCTCATAACGTTAATGACATTCTTGTCATCAACGGATTAGTTAATATAATAAATAAACCTACACATTTCGACGCACGATCAGGCAACACGTCTCTATTGGACCCAATTTTAATTACCGATTCAATACCGGTTATTGATTGTGATACAATACCTATTGACAGGGAAATAAGTGACCATGATGGCACTTATGTCAGTATAGACTGTGGCTATTGTAACAGGAAAACCTTTCAGCGTACCATCTGGGATTATAAGAGGGGGGACTATTTACTTATGAAAAACAAAATAATTGAAACAGACTGGGAAAACGTGATTGATGCAGAAATTGATATTAACTCGGCATGTTCAAACTTTACTAAAACATTTCTTAATATAGCAAAAACATGCATTCCTACAAGGGAGGTAACTATTCGTAGTGATGATAAAGTTTGGTTCGATTCGGATTTACGGCGTGAATCGCGTAAACGCGACAGACTACGGCAAATATTTTTTAGGACGAAAACGGAAACAGCCGAAAAAAAATTTAAAACACAAAGAAACAAATTTAATAACTTAAAGAAACAGGCGAAACAACGGTTTTACGATAATATTAACGAACATCTTGATGATCTCAAAACAGTAAATAGCAAAATGTATTGGAAAACAATTCACATGTTACTTAAAAATGACCGCTCTACGAATGAGTTACCTCCACTTCATGATCCAGTCAATAATTGTAATTTGGCATATGATGCCACTCAGAAATCCAATGTTTTGAACAAATATTTTTGCTCGATTACCAAGTTGAACGACGATGATGCTGTCTTGCCAGATTTTCATGACAGATGTGAAAATATTATATCCCAAGTTATCGTTACTGAACAAGAAGTAATCGATATGTTATGTACTCTTAATGCTAATAAAGCTGTTGGTCCCGATATAATTAGTAATAGGATGTTGGTGTCTGTAAAGGAGGAGATATCGAAACCATTGTGTAGTTTATTTAATAAATTCTTACGTGAAAAAGTATTTCCATCGGACTGGAAAATCGCCCATGTAATCCCTTTGTTTAAAAATGGGGACAAATCTTTACCGTCTAACTATAGACCTATTTCTTTACTTTCTTGTGTAAGTAAGGTGCTGGAAAAAATAATTTTCAAGCATGTGTTTAATCACCTACTTGAAAATAAACTATTATACAAGTTCCAGTCGGGATTTATACCAGGTCACTCTACAAGTCATCAACTAATAGAGTTGTATCATACAATATTACTTGCATTAGAGGCAAAACAAGTGACCAGCGTTACATTTGCTGATATAAGCAAAGCATTTGATACAGTTTGGGTAAAAGCACTTTTATATAAACTTGGCAAATATGGTATTAAAGGTGATCTGCTTTGTTGGTTAAAAAGTTATTTTTCTAACCGTACTCAAAGGGTTATGATAAAAGATGCTTTATCCGGGATTGGTCATTTGCATGCGGGTGTGCCTCAGGGGTCAGTATTGGGTCCTTTAATTTTCTTGATCTTCATAAACGATATTACTGATGAGATAGTAGGTCTAGGTCGTCTTTTTGCTGATGACACGTCTATTGGACATATAGCACAAGATGAAAGCACACTAAGAAATATGATTAATACAGATCTGAATCACCTGAAAAAATGGTCAAACAGGTGGTTATTAAAGTTTAATCCCACCAAAACTGAAATTATTATTTTTAATGTCAATGGGGTTGAATGTAATTTAACATTTAATTTTGACCAAACAACTATTGATCCAGTACATACACACAAACATTTAGGGATTGTATTCAGCAGCGACTGTAAGTGGACTAAGCACATAGACAAATTAATTGAATCAGCTTCGAAACAACTTAATGTACTCAGAAAATTAAAATACCGTCTTAACAGAAATTACTTAGAAAAAATTTATTTAACATTTATTAGACCTGTATTGGAATATGCATCTGAAGTGTGGGATAATTGTGGACAAACAAATTCGGACAGATTAGAAAAAGTACAACTTGAAGCTGCGCGTATTGTTACGGGATTACCATCGTTTGCCAGTATACATTCTATTTATATCGAGACGGGGTGGGAAAAGTTGAAAACTAGAAGGGAGGTAAGAAAATTGGTGCTATTTTATAAAATCGTCAACGGTCAAGTACCTGATTATTTAACAGAATTAGTACCACCTACAGTTGCTGACACTAATAATTATAATTTAAGGAACAGACTTAATATCTCACAACCATCATACCGATTATCTACATATCAACGGTCTTATTTTCCCACTACGATTAAATTATGGAACACTCTAGATCTGAACCTTCGTCAACTGCCGACACTCCCGTCTTTTAAATCCAAATTGCAACAAAAATATTTTCAACCGAAAACTGTACCTTCTTACTTTTCTTTTGGAGACCGATATCTTAGTGTATTGCATGCTAGGCTTAGAAATAAATGTAGTTCTCTGAACAGCGATTTATTTAAATCGAAGTTGGTGCCTAGTGCTTCTTGTTCATGTGGATATAAAAACGAGTGTTCCGAGCATTTTCTATTATATTGTAATAAATTCAATTTACTTAGAAATAACATGATCATTGAATTAAATATGCTTGATATGGGGGGTCTACCGGTAAATATCGATATTTTGTTATTTGGAAATGATGACCTGTCTGTAGAAATAAACACGTTTATATTTTCATGTGTACAAACATACATAAAAGATACACGGCGTTTCGCTTGAACTAACAAGTCAACATGTATAACGTTATTGACAATTGTCAACATTATGTACTTCTACATGTATGTATATTCTTTTCTTGGTCGCGCTGTGGGGTATTGATTGATTGGTCGATGAAATATACATGTGTTATTCAGTTCAAATTGTACTTACCTATGCAAGATCTCCATGAATTAATTAAATCCCAACATATAAACTATGTCTAATCGTAATACGATCCAAGTATGCAACACACATACACCACGTGTTTAAGAATGGTCTTTGAGGTGTGCTCGACTTGCCATATATTATACCTTAGCACACAGTATGTTTCATCGACCTTTGAAATTTGCATTTTTCGTTCTATTCTATTTTTTATTTATTTTTTATTCGTCTTCATATTCTGAACAAATATGTTATTATTATGTAATTAATGCTGTTCTGATTATATGTAAATTGATGTAACTAGCGGAGAAGACATTTCTAAGTTGTAAAACTTGTGTCTGATCCATTTGTTGTTATTATGAACAATAAAATAAGTTTAAATCAAAAGACAACTTTACACAATCATATTTTAGCTGTATACATTTGTATTACCAAAATCTGTATAAAGCTTTATTGGAAATGATTAATGTGATCAATGTCTAATATAAGTTTAATTGTTTTGCATTTGAACATGTCGCCAGCTTACAGTGTATGAACATTTCCTGTATTAAAATATTTCCTGGTTTCGGTTTGGGTTCAAGTACTTACAGTTATTTTATTCCTATATAGCTTCAATTAAAAAAAAACAGTATGATATATAGTTCCTATATTTTCCTAATTTCAATTATAAATGCTGGGTACTGTGTATTTGAAGGGCCATATGGCTCAAACACACAGAACTGTTCTCCGCATCCCTAGATGCCGTATAAATGTACCCTATCAATTACGGTTGTCAGGTCATGATACGGAAAGCATGACTGTGAATGATAGAAGGTAGCGTGTTTGGAGATCGAGAAATCAAAGAGTAGGCACATAGTAGAAGCTACACACATTTGTATGTACAAAAAACTAAGATTTTTCATTTCTACCCAACTCTGCATACTTTTTCCACTGGCAGTGAAAAGTCGTTTCCCGGTTGGCCAACCTCCTCATTTCTGAAAAAGTTTTTTTTATATATTGTTGAACTTGTTCTCATCCTGGAATATTGATCAATGGATGTTAAGCAATAATAAATAAATTAACCATTAATCATATATGTGTAATTTGTGTTTCAACAGCCAAAGCCATGCGATATGGATAATGAAACAAGTGTCCCGCATGTCGATAATAAAGATGAGTCACTACCTGATCATGTGACAGGTAATTACTTCTTGTAGATAAAACATATATCTGCTAAACATATTATCCCATTTAACGAATTATTGAATACATGTACATGTATGTATTAAAATGTAGAAACTCTCTCTTAGCCGATTTTTGGCATCCTGTTTAGGCCCTTTGGGTTTCTAGCCCCCAAAGACTTTTAAATTATATGGCTTTGACCGTACCTGATGAAGGTTATTCCAGAAATGTGCCGTGCGCACTCAATTTGGTATCTACGTTTTAATGAAAACTAACAAATATTTTAACAGGATTGTTTTACTGGACTCGTCGAAACATAATTTTTCAGTTTTCTACCAGTATAATACACAAAACAACATACTCAGACCAATGCATAATCATTGCAAAGTAAATAAAAAGAATGATTTAAACAAATATGTAAAGAGGAATACCACACGACCGAGCAGAACTTGCATAATTGAATAATAACACAAAATTATATAGCTAATTACAATATGGCCGGATACCAATAAAACTGGGAGAGAAATCGCAGAAAAAAACTTTGTAGCAAGACAAACCACTCTAAAATATAAACCACGATCGAGTGACAGCTGTCCTGCTGAATGACTATATCTGTTCACCAGAGCGAAAACAATCACACCTCTGTGGACAGATAATGCAAAAGAAAATAATTGCAGTCTTATTCATAAATTCAAATAATTGAAATAATATTAATGCATTTAAAGTGCAGGATAAAGTTTTCTTATTCGTATTAATTTTCAAAGGATAAGAAATATAATGAAGAGAGAAAACCACCATATTGATCGATCTTTGCTTTTCTGTGTAATCTTTTGTAGATCGTTGTATGTCTTCTTCAAAAATGTTTTATTTAGAAAATATTGTCATCAGGTCTTAATTCTCAAACACAGGCATAGGTGATTTTGGCTATCCTGTTTAGGCCCTTTGGTTTTATTGCTCCCAAAATATTAATATATTTTGCTTTCCAATCTTTCCGTTTTGAGAATACCTGATGAAGGTTATTCCAGAAACGCGTCAGACACTAAATTTAATATCTACGTTTTTATAGACGTGAATTGTTATTTGACATATTTTATTTCCAGATAATCCCCGACTTCCCGAAAGACCCGATTTTCTGGCCCGAACAGTAACTTCAGCTTCATTGCGAAGGGTTGATTTTTACAACTCGCTCGATGATGAAAATGATGAACCAGAAGAGAAAATATTTCAGCACAATTTTGGTGCCTCAATACGAGGAGGTCGAGGAATGTTTGCAGTGGTCAACCAAGAACAAGAGATGGAAGAAAAATTATCTGGGTGTGTTATTTACTAAAGAAAAAAATGTATTCTTACATTTCCCTGGGTCTAAGAATCACACAAATTAAAATTCCGCAAAATGTTGTTGACGACTTTGGCATATAAAATACATGACGTTATATGAAGACTTCGAGTTTAAAACGTAAAGAACAGACGTTTTTTTGGCTTCGCGTACTCTTCAATTTTGATCAAATATAACTAAAATAAGTTTGCAAGGTAGGCATTTTAATTATTTTTGTGCATTGTTGTAAATATGACATGTAGGATTTCACGTTTTAAAGATGGTGGATCCTTCCAGCAGGCCCATTAGTTACGACTTGTAGATTGATAATTTTACATAGACTAGTAACCAATCAAATCTGACGATACAAACATATTGCATTAGAATTACAACTACCTGTGCAATCAGTGTCTATCACCACTAAAGTTATGAATTCAAACCCCGTTCATGGCGAGGTGTATTCGATACATCAATATGTGACATTTATGTGACATTGACTTGCAATAGGTTGGTGGTTTTCTCCGGTTTCCACCAATAAAACTGACCACCACGATATAGCTGAACTATTGTTGAAAGTGGCATTAAACACCATAGACCAAACCAAATCAAACCAGAAACAAACAAATAATTCACAAATGTTGACTTGCATTATTTTCTATTGATAGTAGTGGGGATGATGATATTGGTGAACTAGTAGAAGCTAATATAGGAACTGATATTGACAAACGTATGACAATCAAGGAAGCTAAAACACTTTGGCAGACACTGAAGAGACAAACTGCCAAGCAAAATGTGGTCAAATATATGGAAACTGCCTCTGGTGGATCAGGTAAACAATAAACATAGCTTATTATCATCAGATAATTAATTACAGAAAATAGAAATACGAAGTAAGATTCTGTGAATGTAGAACAGCAATAAAAGCCCTGTCCTTTTAATTTATTTTGTGCTTAGGTATAGAATTAGATTGTCTCTCATGTTCATTTACATCCATATCTTTTCTTAATACTTGAGTAATTTAATGTCTTTCATAATGTCATTGGCATTGTTCGTTTGATCTGTTTGTTGTAGAATAACTTTTATGAGTGAATGAGTGAGTGATTGTTGTTTAGCGCCAACTCAGTAATGTGTCAGCTATATCATGGTGAGAACAAGTTATTTGTCAATCAGATGATGATGAAGTCCGCTTTGTACTATAGATCAATACGCTTAATTGGATTTTTATAGTGCTAGTTCACTGAAACAACAATGCGGAGGGATACATGTTGCTTCACTCGGACACATTATCGCGATTCCAAGTCAATCCCATGCAGTCTTTGCTCTTTCTCCTTAATGCTGCGCGTTTGATACCTGATAGGGGCTCGAACCCACGATCGACCACACTCGAGGCGAGCCTGCTAACCAATACACCATCGATGCGGTTTAACTTTTATGAGACTACGATTATAGTTATAATATCATGATAATTCAATTATATCGTTGTGGGCAATTTTATTGGTGTAGCAAATATGAGTACCCGAAGAAAACCACGTATCTGGCAAAAGGCATTGACCAACTTTATTTGAAAAAATGTAGTATCCAACTACCATACAAATGCAGTTAACTCTGCCCTTTATAAAACAAAAATAAAATACCTGTAATTGGGAAAAGTACAAAACAACCACAGTTTAGACACAAAAAAAACCAATATCAGTGAAACATGCAATCCCAAACCAGAACCTGGATTTCCAACGGGACATGTCTTCGTCGTTTTTGTGTTCAATGGTTTGACGTGAGAAGTGATATTGATGGAATGGTTGCCACCCACTACTCAAACTCTCTTTTCATGATAAATAAATGATGAGACTGCAATAATCTGAAATGTTCACTTGTGGCCTGTATTAAAAGCATAATTTTTTTTAAAGTTTTTATTTAATTTGATAAAAATGTAATTATATCAATTTACAACAGTCATAATGTGATAATATAAAATGATTTTTTTTTGTAATTTTAGATAAAATACCACAAAGAGGCAGAGGTCATGTAAATGATTGGAGCTCAACAGAGGATAAACACATTGTAAATATTATATATTATAAAGCTATACTAACATATGTATATTAAATATATGATTTTATTAAAACATTTACAAAAAGGCTGAATCTCTAATTACAATCTTCGAAATATATAAGCATTTGGAAATCGTCGTCATTGTTTGTGGTTGAGTAATAAGGAAGGACATTTATTATGCACTTGAAAGGAAAGATGTTGGGTACAAGACACAAAGCGAAGAAGAGGAAAACAAAAACCACAACACAATGCGAACCTCACTAAAAACCGCAGATGCTCACAAAGGGTAAGAAGTTTATACTTCATATAAGACACTCACCGTGCTACTCATATAATCCAAACGTTGTTGGACACCACTACACGCAATCGAACACAAACAACATGAATAGGACATTAGCCCTCCTACCAACAACTAGGGACAAACACGAATGGACAATTGTGTAAGTTTTATAATAATTCTACACAAAACAATATACCATATCAAATTTTGTTTCATATATTAAATTGATAAACACTGTATTTTATCATCATTGTTCATGTGTTTATTAAACATAAGAAATAATGTTTTTCTATGTAGGATAAAACTGGAGATAAGGTTGACTTGTCACAATTACAGCCAATATCAGACGAAGAGGATATGTCAGCTGATCAACGGGACAATACCCAGTCAGACAATATTAGAAGAAATTCAGATTTACTCGAAATTAGAATCAAAGAACTCAATAGAGAGTCTAAAGAGTTAGAAGACAGGAGATACAAATTTTCTGCAACTTGTTATCGACCAGCCAGGAAACTTGCAGCAGTCAAAGGTATATTAAAAATGCTATGATATTGATGAATTTGATATTCTCATGCTTTTCGGTTCGTCTTTACTTCCCGTTGTTTGTAGGAGAGCTCATGTCTTATTTACGTTATCTGTGTTTGTTTGGGTATAGTGGTGTCCAACACATGTTGTGTTGTGGTTTTGTTTTGTTTGTCTTTGTCTTGTGTCTTGTGTACCCAAATGTTTCCAGTTTCTGTGAATTTTCCATTCTTGATTACTCTATTGGTTTTCTCTAACGTTTATTTCCAGAAAGCATGTATAATTTACAAATAGGATGGATCCGAATTAGAATAAAGTACACCAATATCAAAGTAGTAAACCAGATGCACATTGATGTATTTGACTTCTGAAGTGGTGATCAGTTCCCATTGATTTTATTTGTCAGTATTTCAATTATCTGCGTGAGGAGAACAAGTAACATTGTAAGAGGGTGGTGTCATGATGGGTCTCTGATCGGATGTTTCTTTATTGTGACCAATAACTGAGGAAGGGAGTAGTGCATATGTTCAGGAAATAAGCTCTAATGAAATATATGACTTGACTCTCAAGTATCAATATTGAAATATTCCCCAGTCATGTTTGCCTCGGCAAATATATTATTGGATACCTGTTTTTTTTTTATAATTTTTCAATTTATCGTGTAAAAATTGTACAATAATATTTCATATGTGACTACAAAGTAACTAATAGGTACTCACCCATTTGATTAACATTGACCATTCATATAACGCTTCAGTGAGTTTTACGTCTGTGTTCATAACTTTATGCTTCAGTGAGGTTTACGTCTGTACTCATGTCTTTATGCTTCAGTGATTTGTATTTCTGTGTTCATATCTTTACGATATTAACATCTTTATTTTTGCATTTGGAGGCACTGAAAAAGGGGAATCGAATAACTATATACATTTGTACATTATGAACTGATGTGACACAGGATTTGAGCATAAATCGAACTATAGAGGTCAATATCATTTAGATTACTGATAATGTTTCTAATACATGTTATTCTGCATTGTCAAATAACAACTGCTTTTTAATTTCTTGAATAAAATGAAAAACAAGTAAAACAAATGTCAAACCCTCGGATTTTAAATGTCATTTGAAATATGTTTTAAAGGTCCACTTCTAGTATAGGTGGGTATTAATTAGAAATTGATATGATAAACGTCATATTCTATTACGATATTCTACTTTTAATGACCAAATACGTGTAGAATTATATTCTTTTTTCACAGAGGATGCAGGAGATAATAAACCTTCTAAGGTCACTCCCCACAGAAGCCCAGCTGTAAGTTTTTATTACCCAACGTCTTGCTTGTTTTGTTCTTGGTTCAACATATAGGTTATTTGATCAGTATTTTCAAATTCGATTTTTTTTCTTTTCCTTAGCAATAATTAATATTTGGAGTAACATCTTTTTTTTGATTATCAAAATGTTTATGAAAGAAATATTCAGGCAAATTGTAAACTCACAATAAAGAATTTTGTTTCAATCTTGAAAAATAAATATTTCAAAAGATAGACTAAGTATTGCTAAAAATGAATTGTAATACTGTTTTGAGAAGATTATGTTTGTTAAGAAAAGTTTGAAGATGCCAAAGGGGTAATTAGCAGTCTCAAATCAAAGGACAGACAATACAAACGAGAAAAGACAAAGGACAAACAATGATCTACTAAACACTACACAGAAAACTAAAGATTGAGCAAACACCACTAAAAACCGGGAGTAAACCCATGTGCTCCGGAAGGATAAGCAGTTCCTGCTCTTCTAGTGGCAGCTATCATGTTACTCTTGTTACAAACCCCGTGATGAATTAATAATGTATGTTTAGAAAAATCTTTTGATACTTTCAGTTGAAGCGCAGTTATTCTGACCAAACAGAGGTACGACACGCTCAACGTGTACAGCTCGCAGCACGTAAACTAGCAATGCAGAGACAGGAAAATGAATTCTTTCTAGGACAAGAAATCGCAAGGCATTTAGAAGAAGCAGAGGTAAAACTGGAAGAAGTCGAAAAGGATGGTGTTGAAACAGAAAAGGCTCTCAAAGAGGATATTAAAAGTATGCTTACTTAGTGAAATTATCCATACCTACGATTGATTTGATATGGGGTTAGGGTTATGGTTATGGTGTTTAACGCCACTTTCAACAATATTTCAGCTATATCGTGGCGTTCAGTTTTTCTTTTGGTGGAGGAAATCGGAGTACCCGGTGAAAACCACTGACCTGCCGCAAGTCACTGACAAACTTTATCACATAATGTTGTATCGCCTGTGCAGGATATGAACTCACAACGTTAGAGGTGATAGGTACTGATTCCATAGGTAGTTGTAAATCCAACTATCATATTATCACGACCACGACGACCCCCCCAAATATAATTGAAAATCTTTAGGCCTCTTTAGGTGACATATAATATTTACAATGTAAAATGCATTACTTAATGTCATTGAAAGAATTCCAGCATATTGCATTCCAATACTAATTATCAAACACATTTAATGGATGACAAGATTCTTTTTTGACTCAATTTCTATCTTGTTTAGACCCTTTGGTTTTCTTGCTCCCAAAAGACTTTTAAATCATTTGGCAAATATTTTGGTTTTGAGTGTACCTGATAAAGGTTATTCCAGAAATGATATCTACGTTTTGTATTGATGCCTATACGGACAATGGTTCCCCAAAGTTCCATGCTCGACCCTTTCCTTAACAGTAGATTTGTTAATTTTTATAATAATATTTTTTGTGAGACAGATTTATAAAAGCTTTTGCTTGTTTCTGTATCCTATTGTACATTTGCTGTTCTCTTTGTTCATGTGCATTTTATAAATAAAATCAATTGATTTCGATTTTCATGTGTTTTTGCTACATGCATGTGCAGTGGAAAGACAGAGCTCATATATTTTGTTTAATCTATGGAATTGATAATGTTGCAAATTTATTTTAGCTAATACTAAATCAATATTTTCTTTTTTAGCCCCAGAGAAAGATAAGCCAGCGTTACGGAGAAGGCTGTGTATATTGTATACTCGGAGACAAACTCTCCTTCAATATGAAGCAGAACTACGAGCAGCAAAGTAAGTTTAATGTGCATTACTTTCTACATAATAATATATTATCAATATTAAATATTATTGTTTGAATTTAGTAAATATAAAAATATCCTCCTTCATCGCATAATTTCGCGAGCACTATAATTCCCCATGTTTTTTGGTGGGGTCCGTGTTGCTATTTTCCCCCATATATTTTTGTGTTGTCCTATTATGTGTCTTTACGTTCTGAGTGCCACGTTGTAATATCTTTTATGTATGTAGGAAAGATAGGAAAGTGAGCAGTTATGTATATGTGTGTTAGGGTTATCGATCAGGAAAGTGAGCAGTTATGTATATGTGTGTTAGGATTATCGATCAGGAAAGTGAGCAGTTATGTATATGTGTGTTAGGGTTATCGATCAGGAAAGTGAGCAGTTATGTATATGTGTGTTAGGGTTATCGATCAGGAAAGTGAACAGTTATGTATATGTGTGTTAGGGTTATCGATCAGGAAGGTGAGCAGTTATGTATATGTGTGTTAGGGTTATCGATCAGGAAAGTGAGCAGTTATGTATATGTGTGGTAGGGTTATCGATCAGGAAAGTGAGCAGTTATGTATATGTGTGGTAGGGTTATCGATCAGGAAAGTGAGCAGTTATGTATATGTGTGGTAGGGTTATCGATCAGGAAAGTGAGAAGTTATGTATATGTGTGTTAGGGTTATCGATCAGGAAAGTGAGCAGTTATGTATATGTGTGGTAGGGTTATCGATCAGGAAAGTGAGCAGTTATGTATATGTGTGTTAGGGTTATCGATCAGGAAAGTGAGCAGTTATATATATATGTGTGGTAGGGTTATCGATCAGGAAAGTGAACAGTTATGTATATGTGTGTTAGGGTTATCGATCAGGAAAGTGAGCAGTTATGTATATGTGTGTTAGGGTTATCGATCAGGAAAGTGAGCAGTTATGTATATGTGTGGTAGGGTTATCGATCAGGAAAGTGAGCAGTTATATATATGTGTGGTAGGGTTATCGATCAGGAAAGTGAGCAGTTATGTATATGTGTGGTAGGGTTATCGATCAGGAAAGTGAGCAGTTATGTATATGTGTGGTAGGGTTATCGATCAGGAAAGTGAGCAGTTATGTATACGTGTGGTAGGGTTATCGATCAGGAAAGTGAGCAGTTATGTATATGTGTGGTAGGGTTATCGATCAGGAAAGTGAGTAGTTATGTATATGTGTTAGGGTTATCGATCAGGAAAGTGAGCAGTTATGTATATGTGTGTTAGGATTATCGATCAGGAAAGTGAGCAGTTATGTATATGTGTGGTAGGGTTATCGATCAGGAAAGTGAACAGTTATGTATATGTGTGTTAGGGTTATCGATCAGGAAAGTGAGCAGTTATTTATATGTGTGGTAGGGTTATCGATCAGGAAAGTGAGCAGTTATGTATATGTGTGGTAGGGTTATCGATCAGGAAAGTGAGCAGTTATGTATATGTGTGGTAGGGTTATCGATCAGGAAAGTGAGCAGTTATGTATATGTGTGGTAGGGTTATCGATCAGGAAAGTGAGCAGTTATGTATATGTGTGGTAGGGTTATCGATCAGGAAAGTGAGCAGTTATGTATATGTTTGGTAGGGTTATCGATCAGAAAAGTGAACAGTTATGTATATGTGTGGTAGGGTTATCGATCAGGAGAGTGAGCAGTTATGTATATGTGTGGTAGGGTTATCGATCATGAAAGTGAGCAGTTATGTATATGTGTGTTAGGGTTATTGATCAGGAATGTGAGCAGTTATGTATATGTATGTTAGGGTTATCGATCAGGAAAGTGAGCAGTTATGTATATGTGTGGTAGGCTTATCGATCAGGAAAGTGAGCAGTTATGTATATGTGTGTTAGGGTTATCGATCAGGAAAGTGAGCAGTTATGTATATGTGTGGTAGGGTTATCGATCAGGAAAGTGAGCAGTTATGTATACGTGTGGTAGGGTTATCGATCAGGAAAGTGAGCAGTTATGTATATGTGTGGTAGGGTTATCGATCAGGAAAGTGAGTAGTTATGTATATGTGTTAGGGTTATCGATCAGGAAAGTGAGCAGTTATGTATATGTGTGTTAGGATTATCGATCAGGAAAGTGAGCAGTTATGTATATGTGTGGTAGGGTTATCGATCAGGAAAGTGAACAGTTATGTATATGTGTGTTAGGGTTATCGATCAGGAAAGTGAGCAGTTATGTATATGTGTGGTAGGGTTATCGATCAGGAAAGTGAGCAGTTATGTATATGTGTGGTAGGGTTATCGATCAGGAAAGTGAGCAGTTATGTATATGTGTGGTAGGGTTATCGATCAGGAAAGTGAGCAGTTATGTATATGTGTGGTAGGGTTATCGATCAGGAAAGTGAACAGTTATGTATATATGTGGTAGGGTTATCGATCAGGAAAGTGAGCAGTTATGTATATGTTTGGTAGGGTTATCGATCAGAAAAGTGAACAGTTATGTATATGTGTGGTAGGGTTATCGATCAGGAGAGTGAGCAGTTATGTATATGTGTGGTAGGGTTATCGATCATGAAAGTGAGCAGTTATGTATATGTGTGTTAGGGTTATTGATCAGGAATGTGAGCAGTTATGTATATGTATGTTAGGGTTATCGATCAGGAAAGTGAGCAGTTATGTATATGTGTGGTAGGCTTATCGATCAGGAAAGTGAGCAGTTATGTATATGTGTGTTAGGGTTATCGATCAGGAAAGTGAGCAGTTATGTATATGTGTGGTAGGGTTATCGATCAGGAAAGTGAGCAGTTATATATATGTGTGGTAGGGTAGTACTCGGTTACAATGTGACCAAAACCACTTTCCTGTTATTTAATCAAACATGCCTAACTTTATGCCAATTACATGTACGTGAAAGGCCATTATAGTACCGTTATAAAACGAGAAAGACCGCTCGGCTCCCTTTTTAATGATCGAATATGTTCACGAATGCTTATATTTAATGAAGTACTACATTTCCAACTACATTTTCATTATATCTGTAGGGAACAATTCATAACTGGTCATATAGTTATACAAAAGGATGCAGACGACGTTCTACAAAGTATACCAAGCGATGACGACGAGGAAGGAGACTACGTAATGGTGAAGAATCCAAACATATTAGAAACAAAATTGAACAAACAAACCACACCTGCCGTGGCCGAGACAGATATAACCCATGATGCTACAGAAAGGAACAAATCGAGTTCGCCCAACACGGCATCAACAGAAAGAACAAACGCGCCTCCCATCGACAGAACAAACAGACCTATAAATCGGGGGATCACTGGTGTAGCGGCAGAAACTCATGTTTATGCTCCTGGAAATGACAGTAATACGCCATTCAAAGAAGAAGACAATCTGATAGATGAATTTCAAAGTAAGTATATTATTGCATGATAGGGGTTCGTCAACGTTTTAACATAATATTATGTACAAAGTAAAATCCTCCTTAAAATTTGCATTCCACAACTTTATGAAACAGAAGGTGCATTGAACTAAGTAAAATTTCTAGATGTCAAAGGGGGATCAAAAGCTGTAATTCGAAAAAGGACAGAACACAATCATTAAAAGAAAACAAAGGCCAAACAGTGGTCGACAATGCACTAAACAGAACAATAAAATTGAACAATACAAACAATACAAACTCAACTAAAAAACTGTGATGAACTCCGGAGGCAGTTCCTATCCCCTCTAGGAACACCTGTTGTGTTACACGAGCTTATTCTATCAGTTAATGATGTTTGTAGTTAGGTGTCTATTATAATAACCCTAATTACGAAACAAGAGTTGAAAGTTAAGAAAACTGTAACGTCTTATAAAACCAGACAATACCATATAATTAAAGCACACATTGATGGCTACAATAGATACGCTATAACAACAATGTATAATTTGGTGCACACTACTCGTTTCTAGAATAATGATCATCAAGTTATGAGAGTAAAGATATATGTTGGGTTCGCTCAAGTAAAAAAAAAAGGAAAACCAGCATAGTTTTAATCTTCAGGAGCAATGAAGGCAAAGGGCATATTAAATAGGATAGCGATGTAGGAAGAAATTACCTATGCCTGATGGAGATGAATGTCAGATTTATATTTTTAAATATTTTGTTTAGAAACTCCCAATTTCAATAACAGATCAGTTATGGGAAAATACACGATACATACAAATCTTGTTGTTTTTGTTGCTGTACATTTGTAGAACGCATATATTAATTAAATTGATTTCAGGAGTTTAATCAAATTCATCTACCTACTCACTTTTTATCAACTGCATTTTTTTAAAGATGTCATGTCTCCAATGCATGCACCACAAACGGATTCTGACGATTCTGTTTGAATTAGATTTTCGAACTGACAATTGTTAATGCTCTACCCTCAGTGGGATTCAAACTCAGATATTTACTAAACTACAATTTCGACCATTTAGTGCTATGACAAACGCGCTTGACCACTCGGTCACATATGCTATATAAAAATATAGCTTTAAGAGTCAAAGTGTTACATTGTACCGTGAGGCTAATCTAGGGATAGACATAAGACATATACTTTAAGCGTGTGTAGACGGTGCATATTAATATGTCCACGATTGGGTTAAAAATATTGAAAAAAAGTATTTTGCAAGCTATTTTGATATGTAACTAGCCAATCTATTTCATTGCATCTAATAACATCACTACTGATGTATCTATTGTAGACATTGGGATTGTGCCAGTAACAGACGACTGGGAATGTCCATAGTTTACAGTTATCAACAAAGAAGAAGATTTCTATTGTGATGAATGTCTTGGTAAGATACACAGACTGTAATCAACATTTCATTTTGAAAACCCTTCCGGAGCACCCGAATTCACTCCCGGTTTTTAGTGGGGTTCGTGTTACTCTCTCTTTAGTTTTATGCGTATGTTGTGTAGATTGTTGTTTGTCCTTTTGTACTTTTTCTTTTGGCCATTGTGTTGTCTGTTCTTCGATATACGGATTCTGATTACCCCTTTGGTATCTGCAAACTATTCTGAAACTATGTCTATTGTTAAAAAAAATATTGTTCCTTTTCTTCGAAATGTTTAATGGTGGATAGTGTCTCATGTTCATTTACATTCAGTCCTTCATTACAATTTAACACATGTTGGTATATCGGTGCATTGCGATAACAATCCTCATAAGTAGTTAATTTTGAAATAGTACGAATGTAGCATAGTAAAATTCAAATAATTATCACCTTACTAAAAAAATATGTTTTCTTTATGTCATTTTTTATCTTCAAGGGATATTAAAGCTCGTTTTACCATATATTTTTTTCAACTCGTGACGAAGGTTGTTTCTTTTCAATTTAATTGTAAAAATAATCCAAAAATACTTTGCACGCCCATATAATCCCTAATATCGTTAAAATATCACTTAAAATGGTCGAAATGAATTTTTGTCCAGGAAGCAAAAATTCAATTATTGGAAAAAACCCGAAAAAACCGGAAGATATGACAGAATTATCAGTTTCATTGATAAAAACCGGGTTAATGTTTCATAAATATCATTTATTGAACGAATTGAAAGTTTTTATGAGATACAAAAAATTACCAAAATGAGCTTTAATATCCCTTTAAAGATTGTTCGTTAATAATTGAATACGATCAATAAATGTTAGACAATATCGCTTTTATGATTTGATAAATCAAATTGTCATAGCTCTATACTTTTCCGTATAATTTTGTTATTCATTTTGCAAACAGGAAACAAAGGGCAAATGCAGGCAGTATATCATGCATATGTTATTCCATGGAACACGCAATTTAAAAGACAAAACTTTCAAAACATTGCTACACAGTGGTGAGCTTTAATCTGGCCATCCACATCATTACGACCATCCCATCTGGATCCACTGAAAGCTCAGTACCTAACGGGATTCGTTTTTATCTGTACAAAGCAAAAACGAAGCAGATTGAATTATCTACTTCTTTATCATGTAATAAGATTATTTTACTTTATTGTGCTACATTTTCACATAATATATATTAATAATATTTTGTTTTTATAGCCTGGAAATGCAGTTTTTGCACATATGTGAATATGCCTCGAGAAAAGAAATGTGAACTGTGCGTCAACAATAGACCATCACGGGAACCTTTTGACTACATTTACTTAGCTATTTATTTCAATCATTATGTAATAATGAAAATTACAGTGAATTTCTCTTGTTGTTAATTTTCACAAATTGCTGTAGTCATGGTAACATAATAATAAAACTTGATATGAAATATCACATACATGTACATGCAGTTTTATATGAAATATATATCAGCAACTAACTCAAATTTTATTATTAATAAAGATTTTAAATATCAGTTTGAATTTCCTCAAAAGACAATATAGCCTTATGATAAACCCACGAGTAAAATTGTTCTCCGTGAAAAGATAAACCTTTTTATCTTTCAGACGTTTCCATGAAAATAAAATGTTGATTGGCCAACAGTCATTCTTTAGCTATCATTAAATTGGGAGAGTAGAATTTCAATTGGATTCCAAAGAAATATGTAATGTTTATTTATATCATAGCCATCGTTTTATCAACTAGAACATCGGACAAAAGTTTCCCGTTATCACCTATTAGAGTGCAAAGGCTGTCGTCTGTATTAAGGTCAAACGTATTTGCGCTGGTCTGTTTCAACATAAACAGCACGCGACATTTTCCTTGATCGCCCATTACAGATGCCAGAAATAGCAGACGATTACGCAAACTCAAAATCGCTAGAAAGAGACCAACTGTATTTCTTAAAAATAATGCCCAACGTAGATATAAATACCTTGTCTTATTATCGAAATTTACACTTCCTAAATAATGGAACTATTATTAAAGCAAAGATTCTCCTCCCTCAGACAAAAAGTGAACTTACAATGTTTTTGATATCCTGTTTAGGACCTTTTGTTTTCTAACTCACAAAGACTTTAAAATTATTTGCCTTTCCAATCTCTTAGCTTTGAACATACCTGATGAAGGATATTTCAGAAACGCGTCTTGCACATTAAATTAGATATCTACGTCTTTATTACTATCACTGGATTCATACCTCTGTTAAGATCGTAGGCTATTGGTCTTCTTCGGCACTGACATGGCTTATTAGATATAACTATCATAGAAATTTACAGTTCCTAAATATTATTATAGCTAAGGTTCACCTCCATCTGGCATATGCATCCTTAGCCGGTTTTGGCTATCCTGTTCAGGCCTTTGGTGTTTGCTACCCTGTTAAGGCCCTTTGGTTTTGGCTATCCTGTTCAGGCCCTTTGGTTTTGGCTATCCTGTTCAGGCCCTTTGGTTTTGACTATCCTGTTAAGGCCCTTTGGTTTTGACTATCCTGTTAAGACCCTTTGGTTTTGACTATCCTGTTAAGGCGCTTTGGTTTTGACTATCCTGTTAAGACCCTTGGTTTTGTCTATCCTGTTAAGGCCCTTTGGTTTTGACTTTCCTCTTAAGGCCCTTTGGTTTTGGCTATCCTCTTAAGGCCCTTTGGTTTTGACTATCCTGTTAAGGCCCTTTGGTTTTGACTATCCTGTTAAGGCCCTTTGGCTTTGGCTATCCTGTTAAGACCCTTTGGTTTTGGCTATCCTGTTTAGGTCATTTGGTATCCTAGCTTACAAAGACTTTAAAATTATTTGGCTTTCCGATCTCTTGGCTTTGAGTATACCTAATGATGGATATTTCAGAAACGCACCTTGCCAACTAAACTAGATATCTACGTTTTTATAAGGATAAGACTCATCTTATTTTGTAAAAAAACACTCTGATTCTACAAATTCTCTGAAACTGATGTCATAAAACAGCTCGAATGTTTAATTGACGACATATTTGTTATCTTTGGTGTATGTGTTTTACAACAGACAGTCGGAATTACTGTGGGTAACCACTATGATCCTCTTCTCGCTGACTTGTTTTTGTTATTCGTACAAGGCAGACTGCAAACAGGCAAGGGGTATTTCAAGAAAAACGAAAAGAAGCTTGCACCATTCTTTCATTTCACGTTCCGCTATATAGATGATGTCCTTTTGCTAAATAATTCTCAGTTTTGTATTAATGGGGTTCGTGTTGTTCATTTTATCAAAATACATGTCATCAGGTTTACAGTTTCGTGTTGTGCTGTCCGCTACGATTTCCACGTAAAACGATGTAAGGTCTTTACTCCCATGTGTTATATAGAGAGCTTACTATTTGTTTATGTTATTTGTATTTATGTACCATAATGTACGTATACTGATGTTCAACACGATTTCTATTTCAAATGACATTCGTGTCGGTTAACAGTAACTCGACAGGTGTCCATAGCGGAACAGGAACTTCTAACCTTTCCGGAGCCCGTGAGTTCACCCCCGGGTATTAATGGAATTTTCGTGTTGAGCGATCTTAAGTTTTATGTGTAGTGTTGTGTAGATCATTGTTTGTCCTTTTGTTCCTTTTAATTTGTCCATTGTTTTGTCTGTCGTTCTCAGATTTGCGGCTTCTTGTTACCCCTTTGGTATCTCTTGCATTTGTCTTAATTCAGTATCGAGGTCAACTATATATGCGACGAAGAAAATCAATATCTATCTCCATGATACGATCTTAAAATGTAACAATTTCTGCTTTTCTCATTATAAGGACATTTGTATTATCTTTAGAACGTACAGATAAAAATGTTATATAAGCTAGAAAGGTCTGTTATGCCGCTTTCGATAGTCATCTGGACCCATTCGGGAAACGACTAACCGTTTAGCATGCCCAGTTGTCCGGCAAAGTTCCATAACGTATAATGTCAGTACTTTTCTACTAAAGGGGTTATTAATATGAAGCATTATCTTAAATAAATCGCATTTCCTTAATTAATTAATATCTCGTCTATAGTGTTGGAGCTGAAATTGTGGGAAAGGCAAAAAGGTACAGAATATATGATACACAAGACCCAAAAACAACACAAATCACGATGACCAAACAAAGACTAAGGTAAACCCCCAAATTATAGCGATTTCATCCCTAACTTCAAAGCAATTTTGATATTTATTTTAATAATTGCGCATTTCGAGAATGTCAAATTTAACTTCATTGTTTTTTACTAGATTTAAACGGCATTTCTAATAATCTGCTATTCAATGATATAATCTTCAAACTGTTGAAGAAGGTCATTATTCGGTAGAAGAAGAAGTGGCGTCGAGAACATCGGACGCCATGTTGATTTATGTTTCATAGTGTGTGCGTCCCTCAATAATCTTGGTGAGGGTATTGACTATTCAGAAACGACAATTTATACGACTCTTTTCAAATTGTTTGCACTATTTATTATACCCCCGCAAGTATAGTTTGGCGGGTATATAGTATTCTGTCTGTCTGTCCGTCTGTCCGTCTGTCCGGACCAACTTCCACATCAATTGTCCGATTTCCAGAAAACTTTGTGGAATTTAACATCATGACGTGTGAACTTTGCAGTATAAAGGATTTTATTGTCCATTGAGTTTTACCCCTGTTATGCCTCTTTGGACTTAGAAATTTTGAGACAGTTCAGTATGCACTTTGTCATCGCCAATTCTCCTACCTGATTAATCAGTTCATGAAACTTTGTACATTGCAAGATCCTAATATGAAGATGTGCACATTAGTAGGATATCCCGGTCCATTGAGCTCTACCCCTGTTATGCTTCTTTGGACTTAGAAATTTGAGACAATTCAGTATGCACTTTGTCATCGCAAATTCACCTACATGATTAATCAGAAGTTCATGAAACTTTGTACATTGCAAGATCCTAATATGAAGATATGCACATTAGTAGGATATCCTGGTCCATTGAGCTTTACATCTGGTATGCCTCTTTGGACTTAGAAATGTTGAGACAATTCAGTATGCACTTTGTCATCGCAAATTCTCCTACATGATTATAACTTTGTACATTGCAAGATCCTAGTATGAAGATGTGTACATTAGTAGGATATCCCGGTCCATTGAGTTTTACCCCTGTTATGTTTTTTTGGACTTAGAAATTTTGAGACAATTCAGTATTCACTTTGTCATCGCAAATTCTCCTACATGATTAATTAGAAGTTCATGAAACTTTGTACATTGCAAGATCCTAATATGAAGATGTGCACATTAGTAGTATATCCTGGTCCATCAAGTTTTCAAAGAATTGTGAGTCTAAAAGTTGTGTTCCAAATATGTTCTGGCTTAATTAAGATGATGGGGACGCGGGGGGTATTAGTCCCGCATAGCGGACAGTTAAGTTATTCCATTTATGTATCAATGCGGGACTCCTGCGTCCAGCAGTACCTCTAGGTTTCTTCTGCAACGCCACTCTCAATACTATTTCAGTTATATCCTGGTAGTCGGTATTTTATTGGTGGAGGATACGGGAGTACCTAGAGATAACAACAGACCTGCCGCAAGTCACTGACAAACTTTGATCATATAATGTTGTGTAGATTGCACCTGGACTCACGTTCTAGTGATGATAAGCACTGATAGCATAGATAGTTGTCAATCCTACTACCATACGATCCCGACATCCCCTTCAACGGCAATGGTACAAAAACATAGATGACAACAATCTGTTGGTACAACTAGTAGGTTTAATTAATTATATTTCATTCCATCTTATACTACCATTTTATGTGCAACATTTGATTGCAATAATTATCTTCAAATTATGAGAAAATTTACTTCACAATATTCATCCTTGATTTTAAGTACAAAATAAAGATAACAGTTTTTCTTCACCGAAGGTTTATTTCTCGGCACATCATATCAATAATATAAAAAAAACCACAACACACTACTCTTAAATCTCTGGATAAGTAAAATTATAATAAGAACAACTTTTAACAACACTCTCAAGGATGGTGTGACATCAGCTTTGAGGATGATGTGTGTAGATTGTTCTGGACTGTAGCTTTCTCTGGTGAATATACCTAAAATAAATGAGAAATTGTTATAGGTAATAGTATTAATTTGGGTAAACGGACAGAAAGTTACAGGACAAAAAGTCACAATTAATATTTTTGAGTAAATAATGTTATAACAATAAAATGTTACAGTACTACGGAAAGCGAGATGTATCTTCAGACTTCAGACTTCAGACTTCGGACTGCACACTTCCACAACATCTCTGACAGGAGTGTCAAAGTGTCGTTTCCTTAAATTCAGGCTCTTCATCAGGACCCGGTTGTTCAACTTGTTGTTAAATTAACCATATGGTTATATTTAACCATTGGTTAAAGATTTAACCATGGGTTAGTAAACCAAGGGTTAAAAATGAGTTTTTCAACTTCATTTAACCACTTGGCTAAATAACCATTTAGTTAATATTTAACCAACCAATAACTGCAGGTTTAATATTTAACCAAGACCAATGTATCCCACAATTCCTTGTTTTATCCTAGCAGCAGATAAATAACAAAATGAATATGGCTGACTCAATCCCCCCTTCTCAGGACAAAAAGCAATACAGTTATTAAAAAAAAGTGAAATCTTACTTGAGGAATATAACTTACATGTCATTTTCTAAGGTTATGTGTCCAATATTAAAAGTATTGTGTACAAGTTAGTACGGAAGAGTATATGGACCTCGTCTTAGTTGCTTAATAACATTAAAAGAAATGTTAATAAGACGTGCTTAGTGCAAGGGTGTGTTATATAGGTGACGATAACTTCTTATAACTCATTAAACTACTTTTGATTAAATCTTTTTATTGTCTTACAATTTCAAGGACTGTTAATTTTCATTATGTAAGTTAGCCGTAGAATATTTTCTTTAGTTTCCAACATCTCATTAAAATTGGGTCCATGCATGTATGTCAAAGGTCTGTTTTTCTCTCTGATTTTAATGTGTGAATTTCTTTTTATTTCAATTAACATGCACAAAGTTTTTCATGAATAACAATTAAGAAAAAATATAACCCCCTTTTCAGTATGAAATGATTGGTTGGTGTCTCATATGTAAATTATCCAATTTCTCCAATTCCGGCAATTGATGAGGAATGTCCATGATGTCATAGAGGTACCTCATGCTATTTTTGAAGTTTTATAATTTTGTTTTTCCAACGCAATTGTACGACCAGCGTATGTTCTGATTGACTTAGATTTTTGGTCGATATTGATTTTTGACATTGTTACTAAAAAGGGAGGATGATATGACTATTTTAACCCCGTCACATTCATATGTGCCTTTCCTATGCAAAGAGCCTTTGTAAAAGTCCTCATTTTTCACTATGGTTTTTGTCTTGAAATGGGTCTTTTACTTCGCATTTCTCGGTCTGTTGTTAATTTACTCTACTTAGCTTTTGTCTAGTCTGTGGCCATATCGTCTTGTAGTGTGGGCATATGTTCGTTGTTGTAGACTGCTAGGCGTTCCCTATTTGAAATTTTTTATTTAGATCTTTTCTGGAAGGTTGTCTCATGGACATTTATTCCGCGTCCCAGTAATTTGTCCTTTCCGTACTATTTGACTAATTACACTAACTCAAATTTCGCGTGAGGGGCAAGAATCATGAAAAACAAAATTGATACCGGTAAATTTTTCCAAAAAAACGAGAAAAGCAACAACAAAAACTGCCCCCGCTTCCGCCGCCTATGTCCCGACTATTCATGGGAAATACATGCAATTTCTCTCACCATTAACAGCGAAGGATATATCAATTTATCATAACTTGAAACACAAGAAACTTCCCTGTAAACCCGTGATCGCTAACGATTTTAAATCATATGAAACAAATAGAGGAAAGGGGTCGACTAACGGAAGGGGTGCAATACTACTTTATAAACATTGTTCTTAGTGTAAATTTGAAAAAAAAATAATTGAAAATTCGTAAGTAATTTCACTATTTTCATCTGGATTTACCTTGATTTACCTGTATTTACCTTAAAAAAATAAGTGCAAATGTAATGGTTTTATGCGCGCAAATGTAGGATTTTTCCGCGCAAATGTAATGGTAATGCGCGCAAATGTAATGCACTGTTTTGAACAATGTAAATGGTAATAGAAATTTAATTTCATTGGAAATGCCATCCACCTCAGAAACTTCTATTTCAAGCAAATTTGCACGGAGCTCAATTGCCCGAAACACTCTGGGTTTCCTGTTTTGTACGGGAGGCATCATAGAAAGAACATGTCTGGCAGCCATTTTGAATTGACAACCAATGGTTAAATATTCTAACAGAGCCCTTATACCGTTGTTAAATATTAATCAGTTTATCCATGCTTTAACCAGTAGTTAAATTTAATCATAAGTTGAACAACGCATTGCGTGCTTTCGTTAAATTGTAACCATAGGTTATCATGTTTAACCATTGGTTAAAATTTAACTACAAGTTGAACAACCGGGCCCAGGCGTTTCAAATGAACAAGGCTCACTATATGATTATGACGACACATCAATATATTCCGGATTTCTTTCTGAGTTAATCCTTTGGTACAATAGTCTTTTATAAGAATATTTCTTTCCTCTGTGGACAACTCCATCTTACAAATGTAGCAATACCGATCTAAATAAAATGCCGTGTTTTCAATGGCTGATAATAGCGCTTATATCACAATAGCACTCAAGTCTGAAGTGTGAAGTCCGAAGTAGAAAGAGTGAAATATAACATCTAAAGTCTGAAGTCCGAAGTCCGAAGTCTGAAGTCAGAAGTCAAAAGTCTGATGTCTGAAGATACCTCTCGCTTTCCGTACAATACACATTTAACATGTATGTGGGAGCATATATAGGGTTGACACCGGTATGTAGCTTACTGTTAACATAGATTGTATAAATATGGATATACACAAGTTAAATTAAGGAAAATGGGATGAAATAATAAAGTAATTTTATTGAAAATAAATATGTAAACAGAAAGTTGATTAATCCATAAATTAAAATGATTTTTAATATAATTTACTAAGAAATACCAATCACAATATCGTTATTTAGGTAAATACTTGTTAGACAGATTTTTTTTTAAAACTATTTTTGTCTTTTTAATTGATAACTGACCCAAGTTAGGCTAAATAAATGAAATGTGACTTAATGTGTTAATTAATTTTCAATAAAAAACATATACATGACTTTTATAAATTCTAATTTCTTATCTAATTCTTATCTTATTATATAACAATATGGTCAGGTTGTTATTTTCATTGAATGGCATCTCAAAATAGATGACTTCACAGTAGGTGCTAATTGGTTACATCCTGTATATTACAACTGAGAGATTTACTACATGACAAGCAATTTTAATCAGCGATCATTGATCATCATAAAATACATTTTTTTTTAAATCTTTATTGTAAATGAAATTAAAAACTCATTATAAGAGTGAAGTCAATTCAAGCTTTTAGCTTTTATTTACTTTACAACTTTGAAATAATAATTATTATGTTTTAATATTTAAAAAAAATAGTAATTATTCATTTAACTTTTATTTCATCAATGATCTGATTTAATATTTAATAATTATGATAACCTTGTTTTTCTACACGATTCCATGTTTATATCCATGCCATGATGGTCTCAGATAGTTGACTATTGTTCCTAATAATTTCTTTTGTTTGTTTCCAATAAAAAAAAATATTCTAGGTTTCATGATATGCAATAATTTCTATCTTTTCATTAATATATATATTTGAGACATTAACCCTTATTACGATATAGTGACATTTGTTGGTACATTTCACATTCTGAGTGATACATACATGTACATTACTTATTTATTAATAATCATTTATGATAAAGATATCGAGTCATAAATTATTTATATAAAAAAGGTAATGTACAAGGACTTTATATCAGGTATGCATACACATCCCCATACTGAAGATTAGGCCACTTGCACGTATTTTTTTCCCAAACACCTGCTGGTAACTTGTAAGGGCACCCTTTACAGTTAATTACACTTAATTTTGATTTATATCAAGATAACGATTCACCATTTAATGTCTCTTGATAGCTGTGGGACATGATTATCACTAGTACACATATATATTTCACGTTTGTTTATTGTTAAGTAATGATAAGGTGTTAATTACCACTCAATTTATAGATAACTCACTTATTCTCCACTGAAGCCATGCGTATCCACGTGATCGTTTCACCGACTAAGATGGCCGACTCGTTGTTATTAGGGGAAGTGACGTCACCCCGGAAAAGAGAAATTGAGGAGTAAGAGCGAAGACCGGCTGACTCGGAATCAGATTAATGTGTCCGAGTGGAGAGACATGTATTTATGTGGATTGCTGTTTTCAGTGAGCTCAGATTATAGAGATCCAAACTAGTCTAGTACAAAGCAGGTATCACCATCATCTTATCCAAATGTACCTTGTTCTCGTTTTTAAATATCTTAAACAATACTCACCAAAGTCATTGCGAACACCACACTTAATTAGCACATGAAAAATGCAGCTTGATAAGATCAAGTGCTTGGAAATGGGAGGTGCTTTATCCATATACAAAATGATGTATTATGATTAAAATCAACAAATATTGCACATCATCAAAGATATATGTACGCGTGTGAGAAAAGTATTTTTGATTTCAATACACCAGTGTTAAAAATGACCCACAAATTTCAAAACAACACTAAGTGTAAAAAATGACCCACAAATTTGAAAACTACACTACGGCTACCTAAAATGTAAATAATGCCCAAGAAGATGCAAAAGCTCTAACATCATGAGCTTTGACCTGGAATTTGTCAAGCATAGCTTGTCCCGAAGATTCGTATGCAAGAGAAATAGTCTTGCATATCCAGGTAGAAATGGTTTTAACAGAGAGATCAGAGACACCCTTCTTAATAGGGATAACAAGTCGTTTATTGGTACTAGAACGCAAAGAAGCTGTCCTAGTCAAATAAATAGACAATATTCTTACCGGACACAGAGAAACAGAATCATAGTCTTGAGGCAGCGCTGGTATATAAATAGACTCTGCCCCTTTATCTGGTATCTGGTTTTTGCCTAGATAAGCTGGGTCCGTAAGCAAAGTAACCGAAGATTTGTCTCTAGAGAATCTAAGGCAAGAATTAGAAGTAGAAAAGCATGAACTTCGCTTCTTCTCCTGCCCGAAGCAAGTGCCAATAAGAAACAGCATTTGTAAGAGAGGAATTTCAAGTCTAACTCTTCTGCTGGCTCAAATGATGTCAGGTTTAGAGCTGATAAAATTAGATCTAGGTTCCATTGAGGAACCAGAACCATTTGTCGTGGCCTTTCAAGACTAAAGTTGCGAACTAGAAGGGAAATAAACTGATTATTTCCGAAATCTTCCCCACCAGATATATAAATAGTTCGAGAGATAGCAGATCTGTACCTCTTTACAGTGGAAGGGGCAAGACCTTTCACCTCAAAGGGGAAGACAAGAAAATCCGTTAATATTTGGACAGAGATTTTGAATGGATCAATCTCCCTTCCAACACATAAATCAGATAAGATTGTCCACTTAGACGATGCTAGTGGATTCTCGCACTGACCTGGAGATGTGCTTGGTAGCTGTTTCAGAAAAGCCTTTCTGTCTGAGATTATCCCTGACAGAAGCCAAACATGTAGATGCAGTCTTTATGGAGAAAGATGAACTACACCCCCGGCCCTTTGAACTGAGATAGAAGATTTCGTTTTAAGGGAAGCACTAGTGTCCTGGCACAGGACAGACGCAGTAGATTTGCGACCCAAGCTTGTTTTGGCCAAGCTGGAGCAATAACTATGATCATACATTTCTCTCCTGTTATCTTGTGAAGAACAGAGGCGAGAAATCTGAATAGGGGAATGCATAGGCGAACATTCCCTCCCAAGATAGGCTCATTGCGTCCACAGCATAGGCTCTGGGGTCTGGAACTGGGGAGACGAAAGCTGTCACCTTGAAGTTCAGACTCGTTGCGAATAGATCTATATTGGGATTTCCCCAATGAAGAACTATAGATTGAAAGACTGCCTGTTGAAGTTCCCACTCTGTATTGACTGGTGCTAAGGACCTGGAAAGAGATTCCACAAGAACGTTCAGACGGCCTGGAATATGTCTCACAACCAGACGAATCTGGAATTGAGAGCATAGGATCAGAACATCCTTGGCCAGCTGATACAGAGAGTAACAATGTGTTCCTCCCTGATTCTTCAGGTAGGCTACCACTATTGTGTTGTCTGTTGCCAAGACAATAGATAGGGACTCCAGACAAAGTTTGAAATGAGAAAGAGCTAACAGAACTCCCCTCATTTCCAAAAGATTGATGTGATCGTTCTGAAGGGTGGAAGACCACATCCCTGAAACAGTTTGACCCTCCAGATAGGCTCCCCATCCCAGAAGGGAAGCGTCAGTGAATAGGGTCATACTGGGAACTGGAGATGCCAGGGGAAACCCTGTCATGACATTTTCCCTCTGCAGCCACCAAGACAGATGAGGAGAGAGAACTTCCAGGATATGAATAGAGGCTTCCCAATCCTGGGAAGACGGGGTCCAATGCTCGAGGAGATAAAACTGTAGAGGACAAATGTGTAGATGTCCTAGCTGTACTACATCTGCTAGAGAGTTGAGAAGACCTAGCAGTTGTGAAAATTGACGAGCAGTGACTGAGGTCTTGGCCAGAAAGGTTAGAATAAACTGACGAAGAGCCAACAAATTCTCCTCTGGAGGAAACACAAGACCCAAGTCCATCCTGAAATGTTCTCCTAGGAAAACGAAATCCTGAGACGGAATGACCTCCGATTTCTTCCAAGAAATCAGGAAACCTAGTTCTAGGAGGAGGTCTATAACTGTCTGGCTATGAGACAAAAGAATGTCTGGGTTGAGTTCCTTGATAAGAGAATCGTCCAGGTAGGAATGAATCTGGATAGACAGTGTATGCAGATGAGCTGAGACAACTTGACAAATTTTGGTGAAGACCAAAGGAGCTATGGCTAACCCGAATGGGAGAGCTCGAAACTGAAAAACTTTGTTGTCCCACACGAAGCGAAGTTATTTCCTGAAAGCCGCAGAAATAGGGCAGTGGAAATAAGCATATGTTAAATCGAGCGATGTCGACCAAACTCCTGGGAGTATAGAAGCCCTGATGGACCTGTTGGTCTCCATTTTGAAATGGGGGACCACAAGGTAAGTATTCAAAATAGAAAGGTCTATAACTGGTCTCATTACCCCCGTTTTCTTGGGGACCAAAAAGAGACGGGAATACAATCCTGGATCCAGGCAAGAACTTGGAACCTGTTCTATTGCTGCCTTCTGCAACAGAACAGACACCTCATCTGACAGACGTAGACGTTTGTGAGGATCCGAAGAGACTGCAAAGGGAATGGGAGACTCCGACAGAGGTAACTGTTTGAACTGAAGTTCTAATCCCCCTGAATTATCGACAAAATCCATGGGTCTGAGGTTCTCTTTTCCCATTGATTGAGAATTGACTTAACCTCCCTCCCACAGGGATGGAAGGAAGAGGCAGTTGTTCCCTTCCTTCTTGAGCAGTCGATAACGTACGAGGGGGCAACGACCTAGGGCCGAGGGCCATACTTCTGAGCAACATTAGAACCAGACTTCTGAGAATGATGTGTTTTAAAAGAATTGGCATACTGTTTGCGACGAACAACCTTTCTCCTTTTTGCAGAAAAAGTAGGAGTAGATTGATAACCAGAAGATGAGGAAGCAATTGTTCTCTTCCCATCATTCAACCTGACATTAACGCCAACAGACTGGAGAGCCTTGCTAACTTCTTCCTGGACTTTTTGGAGAGAAAGACCAAACATTTTGTCCGAAAGAGGAGATTTCATAAGTGAATCCTTTAGAGTTTCATTAACAGAAGATTTGTCAAGAATCTCACTCCTCTTGGGAAGAGTAAAGTTGGTACAAGAACTTGTGAAGCCCCTAAAGCTTTATCAAGCTGTAACAAGAGAGACTTGAATTCAGCTATACCTTCATCCTCTAGGTCATGAAGAAGGGCACCAGTGGCAGAAAGATAATGTTCTGCCGAAGCAAGTACCTGTGACGAATTACGAAGTAAATTTTCCGACTTTGACCAAGTAGCCTGAGAAAGTCTAAGACCGTCAACTGGTTTTGATCCCAACACATTAGACATGGCTTTGTCACAAGTTGGGACCAACCTTCCCAGAGTAGAATTAAAGATTTGGTAATCCTTAACATTGTAAACTCCTGGGAATGAGGTAGGACCGAAACCCGAAAACTTGGAACCAGAACACTGTTTATCTACAGAATCATTACTAATACCATCATTAATGATTTGTAAAGCAGCCAACACATGGTTAGACTCTGGAAAAGAGTTATATGTAGATGTACTCTCCCGAGTCAAGCCACAAGAAGCCTCAAAATTGGAAGAAAGCCTATTAGGCTTAGGAGGAGAGGCAAATGGTTCTTTCGCTACGTCCCTCATGAGGGTGCATACCCTATACCTTAAGTTCTCTTTAGAAAGAGAAGTACTGTCAGTCTCGGGAACAGGAGAACCATCAGCGACTGTCTGATGAGAATTTGTAGAACCTGAAGAGGGTACCCTCTTCACTGTCTGAGAGTCAGTAGGGTGGTCAGATTCCTCTTCATCGAGGAACACCCTCTCGTGACTACCAGGTGCCACAGAAATTTCGTCATCCTCCCTGTCAACCTCATCTTCCTGAGACTCAGGAGAAGGAGGTACAGGGTCCACTCTAACCTTAGTGGAAGATTCCAGAACCGAAAGCCGAGAGTTTAGAGAACTAAACTCGGCCTTCATGGAATCTTTAAACCCACTAAACAACTCCCTTACACTGTCTAAAGGGTCCTGACTAGTGAGACACAAACCTCCAGAAACAGCCTGGTTATGAACACCTAAAGCAGCTGAAGGTTGCCAAGGATTACCAACAACGGGGTAATGAAACATCCAAGGGGTCTATTCCAATTGTAAGCAGTTGGAAACCCAGTAGCCGAGAGAGAACCACTACTGACAATGGGTGGTCTGGTACTGGGAAGATTGATGCCCATTGACTGACCAGGTACAGGATTCAGGGCGCCTGAAGAATTCACCGACCTGGAAACTGTAGAGGTGACTATAGACAGAGTAGGAATAACCCCTCCTTCCGGTTCCACAGGCACAGGACCTAAGTCCCGACTGTGTAAATAATGTCCAGCGTCTGCTGCTTAGGCCTCAGGACGAATGCTGGACAAACTGGAGGTAGGGTTATTAAGGGAACTAACCATTGGGCTTGGGACCGAACCATCCCAAAAAGCGTCAGTTTCGTAATGAGAGCGGGAGGTTTGGCGCCTTAAAATCTGATTCAACCCACCATTTCTTTAGAAATGCCTGTACCAAGTCAGGGTCATTACGGTTTTCACAGTTTTCCGGTTGTTGACTGATTTTGTCTGTTTATATAATTATGAGTTTTGACTTTCCCTTTGTAAGATTGTTCGGAGTTCGGTAATTTTGTTATTACCCTTATTTCCTGTAATTGGGAAGTACGGACTACTACTACTTGCCGAAAATTCCATCTCGATAATACAGTAAAATGTCACAAAATTACTTACCGAGACCTAAAATAACAATTGCGTAAGCAATAATAATAATAATATTACAATAATAATAGATTTAAACAATATAAAAAAGTTTTCATCTGTTTTCTTCTATAAACACATGGAGGCAATTTTCACGAGCTTATCGTGGCGCAGCTGGAAAAGTTATGATTAGGATGGGTAATGGCAACCGATGGTTTCCGAATGAAGGCTATTTTTATCCTATATGGGTTTTTTCCGGCTGTTTGAATGACGCTATAGGATATACTCAGAATTTATGATGGTAACGTATTTATTGTTATAAAATCTCTTCATGTATATAAAATAAGCAATATACATGTATGTCTTATCTGTACTATTACCTTGTTACATTAAGTAGGACACTAATTATTAGCAGAGCAGATGTTCACCTGATAACCTGATATAATCTATATTGTAATATGATTATGATTAGTCTTTCATTGATGAATATCTGAGGATAAAGGGCATCAAGTGATTATTTAACCATTACCGTTTTTGATATAGAACGGTCCAAAAGGGAGAACATCAAATTTAATTTTATTTTATTTTTCATACAATTTTAATGTAATTTTCATTTTGCAAAACAATTATTTTTATGAGTTGTTGATGGACCATAACAAATATTGCTATTTCATTTAAAAAAAGGGGCCAAAATCCCGAAATATCGAATATTTGAGAGGTACATAGAATTCTCACCTTTCATCCAAGTTTGAAATGATTCTGCAAAGAGCTTCCTGTAGTATGTTGACTGATTCGATCTATATCTGATTGCTTCCCAGATAAATTCGACCGAAAGGGGCCAACAAATTCCAAACTCCAAAAATTCGCTATTTTGCATTTAATATTGTTCATATAACCTTGACATGTTTGTTGCGTATTTTTTCTTTGAATTGATTGTGTAATCATTTTCTATTATATTTTTTATAGCATTCACTGCCTACATTTTTCCCATAAGATTCGTCCTAGTTAACTAGCTCTTATGGTCTCCAAGCTTGACAGGCTTAATTGGGGCTGAAGAGGCCAACGCTTAATATAATAAAACAAAACAAATGCTCAAAATACAAATGGTCCAGCAAATTACTGTGTCCAACACAATATTGTGTCCAGCAATTACTGTGCCTATAAATGATTTTAATAATCACTTTTGGTCTTGTCGGCATGATGCGGTCGTATCATGCTGCTCTCGACCTAACCCTTTTCTAAATCAAGTTTAGTTTTTTTCTCTATTTTCAATGTTTTCACGTGAGAAGTGATAGTTCTGACCTTACCCGATTTTGGCAGTTCTATTTAGGCCCTTTGGTTTCCCTGCTCCCAAAGACTTTCAAATTATTTAACTTTCGACTATTTTGGCTTTGAGGATAACCCGATGAAGGTAATTCCGAAACGAGTCGCGCACACTAAATTTGATATCTACGTTTTTATTAGTGGAATTTTTGATTATCACAATCGAGAGAAACTGGCAACACAGGGTACACAAGACAAAACAAAACAGAAACACAACACAACATGTGTTGGACACCAATATACGCACACAAACACAAATAACGTAAATAAGACATGAACTCTCATATAAACAACTGGATGTAAAGACGAACCGGAAATCGTTTTTATGAGGAAATGGTAACTGAAATAACAACACGCAACTCAGAACGTAAAGACACATAATAGAACAACACAAAACACTAAAATATTAGCAACACGATCTCACCAAATAAACCGGGAGTGAAATCATCTGCTCGCGAACAGTAAGACTCATGACATATTTGTATGTTAATTTGATAAAGCGGAAGAAATGTGTCGATCTATGCATTGAATAATTGATTAGTTTGGTTAGATTGGTTAGTCATTAACGCCACCTTTATCAGTATTTCAGCTACACCGTGGCATGAACACATTTTATAAATTAATATCCTCATCTGCTGCATAGAATGGCAAATTTGAAATAATAAGTAGAAAGAAATATACAAAATATTACAATATTAATAGACAGACACTTTTTAATGATAAATACCCGACGCATATAATCACGCCAGTGTAACATACGTTTGACATTACAAGGGGCCTTCGTGGTTGTGATCGTATGGTAGTTAGATTTACAGCTATCTATGCAATCAGTACATATCACCACTAAAGTGGTGAGTTCGAATCTCGCTGATGGCGAGGTGTACTTGATACAACATTATGTGATAAAGTTTATCAGTGACTTGCAGCAGGACGGTGGTTTTTCTCTGAGTACTCTGGTTTCCTCCACCAATAAAACTGATTGCCACGATATAAGTGAAATATGGTTGAAAGAGGCGTTAAACACCATAACATCTCTCCCTTGACATTACCGAATCCTTTCAAACGGTAGATTCTCTATGCATATACAAATGATTTAAAAGTAATGCACACACTGACGCATATTGTACATAATCAAACTACGAATGCAATTAAATTTTTCTTCGCAAAGTAAGAGTCATAAATGACCCACGAAATGCAGTTATTGCGGAATAAACAAGTCTATCTTAAACATATTACAAATATAACGGTAAATTCATCCCCGGTTTTTATTGGGGTTCGTGTTGCTCGATCTTTAGTTTTCTGTGCATTGTTTTGTATATAATTGTTTGTACTTTTGGCAATGGCATCGTCTATCTTTGTTCGACCCTTTGGTGTCTTCAATCTTTTCTTAGCTAGTTTTGTGGTCGTCGGGGTCGTGATTGTATAGTAGTTGGATGTACAACTACATGTGCAATCAGTGCATATCATCACTAACGTTTTGAGGTGTACTCGATACAACATTATGTGATAAAGGTTGTCAGTGATTTGAGGTAGGTCAGTGATTTTCTCCGTGTACTCCGGTTTCCCCCAGCAATAAAAATGAACTCCACAATATAACTGAAATAATGTTGAAAATGGCATTAAACACCAATAATACTAACACTGTTTGCTGGTTTTAGGAAGATCTTCATTATGATAGATTCATTAAATAATCAAAATAAGGTATAACATTAACTTATTTGGCAAATATGTCAACTGCAATGATATTCAATGATGTCAAATAAATGAAGTGGTTAAGCTTGTGCTGTGTACCTCCTGGATAGTTTTTGTTAGAACTTGATAATTAATTGGGCACGCAATGTCATACATGGCAAATAATATTCAATGATGTCAAATAAATGAAGTGGTATAAGCTGGTGCTGTGTACTTCCTGGATAGTTTTTGTCAGAACTTGATAATTAATAGGGCACACAGTGTCATACATGGCAAATACTATTCAATGATGTCAAATAAATGAAGTGGTATAAGCTTGTGCTGTGTACCTCTTCGATAGTTTTTGTCAAGACTTGATAATTAATAGGGCACGCAGTGTCATACATACACCTTTGGTATGGTGAAAAGAAAGTTTAAACAGTCATGGTCATCAATTACATCATTATCAACTAAACGTACAATCACCTTTAATCTTAACCATTGGTATATCTGTTTTACGTCATCATAAATTAACATTATTTTGGACATTTCGTAAAATTTCAATTATTGGTCATACATTTAAGAAAAAATATGGCATGTAAACTCGTATATAAGAATTAGTCTACAATTGGAGTATAAGGACTGATAAATATCTACTCATCTGAGCGCAAGTAACACTTTAACATCTAATATCATGTCTTATCAAAACATAATGATACTAAAACTATTTATCCTTGCCACATTTTATTGAGTGAGTAATTGTTGCTTAGCGCCAATTTTTCAGCTATATCATGGCGAGACCAAGTTAATTTTCAATGAGATGATGATGAGGTCCGCTTTTTTCTAGATCAACACGCTGGGTTGGATTGTTATGGTGCTAGCTCACTGAAACAACTGTCCGCGGGTAGACATATCGCTCCACTCGGACACATTATTCTGATTCCGAGCCGACCAGTCGTTGCTCTTTCTCCTTAATGCTACGTGCTTAGACAGAGAAGCAACACATACCAATTTCATAGTCTTTGGTTGTGACCGACCGGGGCTCGAATCCACGATCTACCACACTCGGGGCGAGCACGCTAACCATTACACCACCGATACGACTCACACTTTATTGAAGTGCCTGTACGAAGCCAGGAAAGTGAGCGGTCATGTATTTGTGTGTTAGAGGTATCGATTCAGTCCCTTTCTACGATTTTCTGTTGAATTTTGGAACTTTTTCAACAGTGTGGTATTATTTGTTTTTCATCTTACAGCTAAATTATAAAAGATATGAATACCTATAACTTTGAAATAATTATAAAAGATATGAATACCTATAGCTTAGAAATAATTATAAAAGATATGAATACCTATAACTTAGAAATAATTATAAAAGATATGAATACCTATAACTTAGAAATAATTATAAAAAATATGAATACCGATAACTAGAAATAATTGTAAAAGATATGAATACCTATAACTTAGAAATAATTATAAAAAATATGAATACCTATAACTTAGAAATAATTGTAAAAGATATGAATACCTATAACTTAGAAATAATTATAAAAGATATGAATACTTATAACTTAGAAATAATTATAAAAGATATGAATACCTATAACTTAGAAATAATTATAAAAGATATGAATACCTATAACTTAGAAATAATTATAAAAGATATAAATACCTATATCTTAGAAATAATTATGAAAGATATGAATACCTATAACTTAGAAATGATTATAAAAGTTATGAATACCTTTAACTTAGAAATAATTATAAAAGATATTAATACCTATAACTTAGAAATAATTGTAAAAGATATGAATACCTACAGCTTAGAAATAATTATAAAAAATATGAATACCTATATCTTAGAAATAATTATAAAAGATATGAATACCTATAGCTTAGAAATAATTATAAAAGATATGAATACCTATAACTTAGAAATAATTATAAAAGATATGAATACCTATAACTTAGAAATAATTATAAAAAATATGAATACCTATAACTAGAAATAATTGTAAAAGATATGAATACCTATAACTTAGAAATAATTATAAAAAATATGAATACCTATAACTTAGAAATAATTGTAAAAGATATGAATACCTATAACTTAGAAATAATTATAAAAGATATGAATACTTATAACTTAGAAATAATTATAAAAGATATGAATACCTATAACTTAGAAATAATTATAAAAGATATGAATACCTATAACTTAGAAATAATTATAAAAGATATAAATACCTATATCTTAGAAATAATTATGAAAGATATGAATACCTATAACTTAGAAATGATTATAAAAGTTATGAATACCTATAACTTAGAAATAATTATAAAAGATATTAATACCTATAACTTAGAAATAATTGTAAAAGATATGAATACCTATAATCTAGAAATAATTATAAAAGATATGAATACCTATAACTTAGAAATAATTGTAAAAGATATGAATACCTATAACTTAGAAATAATTATAAAAGTTATGAATACATATAACTTAGAAATAATTATAAAAGATATAAATACCTATATCTTAGAATTAATTATGAAAGATATGAATACCTATAACTTAGAAATGATTATGAAAGTTATGAATACCTATAACTTAGAAATAATTATAAAAGATATGAATACCTATAACTTAGAAATAATTGTTAAAGATATGAATACCTATAACCTAGAAATAATTATAAAAGATATGAATACCTATAACTTAGAAATAATTGTAAAAGATATGAATACCTATAACTTAGAAATAATTATTAAAGATATGAATACCCATAACTTAGAAATAATTGTAAAAGATATGAATACCTACAGCTTAGAAATAATTATAAAAAATATGAATACCTATATCTTAGAAATAATTATAAAAGATATGAATACCTATAACTTAGAAATTATTATAAAAGATATGAATACCTATAACTTAGAAATAATTATAAAAAATATGAATACCTATAACTTTGAAATAATTGTAAAAGATATGAATACCTATAACTTAGAAATAATTATAAAAAATATGAATAAGTATAACTTAGAAATAATTGTTTTGGTACTGTGGAGTACTAAGTGACTTTCTCCCTTTTAAAATGACTACTTCAATATTCTATATTTTTAGTTCTAGCTGTACTACCGGTACATTGTTTATCCTTATCAATACAGGAAATATCATATTCAGGTTTTCATTTGTGTCTAAGAAGAGTTTGAAGATGCAAAGGGGTAATCAGAATCAGTATATCGCAGGAGAACAGACAACACAATGGCCAAAAGAAAAAGTACAAAAGGACAAACAACGGTCTACAAAACATACATATAAAACTAAAGATCGTGTAACACGAACCACACTAATATAAGGGTAACGTCTCTCATGTGCATTTACACCAATATCTTATTTTACTTATTTATCAGATTGTTTGTGTGTTTTGTAGAAAATCTCTGCTATGGTCTAATGTTATGATCTCCAAGACGTCAATAATCTATTAATTATTGGATTTAATAAGCGTATTACCTTTTTCCTCAGATAAGAATTGGATAAATTTACAACCTGAATATTGTTGGTATGAATATAAAGTGAGAATACGAAAATTTTTATTTTTTTTTTCTATTTTAATTGACATTTAACACATGTGAATGTTGACGGTGTGTTCCCCGAACGCCTACTGAACTAAAACAACATATAATTAAGAAAGAGGATTAAGAGGCCATCATAAGGGGTAGTAATTAGTAGACATACAGGTGAATGTGTTAATATATGCCTACAAAAATTAATGTTATGTTTGATAATTTTAACATTCAAACATGAAAAAAAGTTTTTGGTAATCTGAAAAAGATTACATGATTTACAGAAAAAACATGCAAAACAAACACAAAAAAACACAAAAAATTAGAAAGAAAAAAATACGAAAAAAACCCAAATATTTATGAAAGTAAAATAAAAAGTAGAATATTTGTAGAATAAAGCTAATATTTTTCAATTTTATCTTTTTCACTTTTCAAATGAATAATACATTTAATTATTTAAAAAAAGAGTTAATTATTCAACATGTTAAGCATAATTGTGATAGATAATTATCAGATTCAAACAAAATCAGCTGAGAGTTATTGGATTTTCGATGTAAGCTCTGCAACTCAAAATGTCATAAATTGTTGAACAGACCCAAGCTGTCCGAAAAAGTTAAACAATGTAAGCTGAAATGAGCACATATAAAGAGCACTGGACAAAAATCATTAGCTTATGTTCAACCATGGCAAATGTACAGCTGAATGTAAAGATCCAAGGGCCAGTAGCAATTATTCTGATTTCCTGAAACGTCATCTTCATCTGAGAAACAGGCTACTGGACCAGGGCTATACAAAGATTCGCCTTATTCGATCTCTTAAAAAGTTTATATTCCGATACCAATATCTTGTCGAAATATATTCCGTCTCTGCAGAACAAATTATAAGCGATGCATTTTCATGTAGTGAAAATGTATAAAGTTAAAGAAGTCAAAAACGTCAAGAATTTTTTTTGTCAATGTGTGACGTAAAAATATTTTTGACATTTACGTCACCGAATATGGTACTACTTTGACAACTATTTTACCTATTTTGTTCCTGTATTTAAATACTGTTACAGTGACAGCCGAACCTTTGAACCGTAATGAGAGCGGGAGGTTTGGCGCCTTAAAATCTGATTCAACCCACCATTTCTTTAGAAATGCCTGTACCAAGTCAGGGTCATTACGGTTTTCACAGTTTTCCGGTTGTTGACTGCTTTTGTCTGTTTATATAATTATGAGTTTTGACTTTCCCTTTGTAAGATTGTTCGGAGTTCGGTAATTTGTTATTACCCTTATTTACCAACAGAAGAGGGGGTCAGAACTTGGCACTACATGGGTACATCTACAGAGTTAACCGCAGGAGACCAGACAACGTATTCTGGAGAAGCACCATACTCAGTTAACTCAACCCTTTACTGACTATGTTACTGACCAATGGGTAGAAGGAGACAGATATTTTTTGAATCACTATGGAACAGAGGGACCACACACTACCAACAGCATTGAAGGATTGGCACAGCAAACATAAGAAGATGACACAGCATGTCCACCCAAATATCTACACTGTAATACAACTCTTCAAAGACATCCAGAACAGTATTGAAATTGCAAAGATCCAGAGAGCAGTTGGTGGTACCATTCGACCATGGGCCAGCAATAGTTGATCATTGATCGCCGACTCGCAACACCCAAGGACAGATACTAGACTGGTGTGATCGATTACTTATGCAGACTCAGCTTCCCAGTTACTCCACTGAGGATGATTCTGTGCTTGATTTCTATGTAGATGTTATTATCCTATAGACATTTGCATAATTATAATAGTTTAATGATTTGAAATATTTTTCTATGTTTAGATATATGTAATGTGGGAAACTTTTATAGTATCAAGTTTCATTTCAGTACAGTGCTATTTCTTTTATAAATGTTGATAAGAAATTTTATATTTCTTTGTTGAAATTTAATGACTTAACATGTTAAAGTTGTTTGTATTTCACCTTAATTCATATTTTGCTGAATTAAGAGCTATATCTGCAATATATATCAAAGCTATACCAAGTTTTTTTTCTATCTAACAATGATAATACATACATGGTTAATTGGGTGGACAGGTAAATTACGGGTAGACATTCAATTATCCCACCCCTTAGAAGGCCACCTAATCCCCTTTCTTAATTAGGTGTTGTTTTATTCGAGTAGGCGTTCAGGGAATAAACCATGTTGATAATGACATCAGAGATGACAAGGTGTCAATGATGACGTCAGTGTCAGAGCATTTGATAATCTGATGACGTGTGGTCCAACATCCACAGTATGTGGAGTAACAGGACAATCCGAATAGTACACACAACTATAGGGGTAACATGACATGTGCTGTTAATGACGTTAATTTCCAAGGCAAATTTAATGAATAAAAATGAACAACAAAAAGTACCACATTGTCGAAACAATTCCAAAATCTAATACCAATATCGTAGAAAATTTATACCACTAACACACAAATACATGACCGCACACTTTTCTGGCTTGGTACAGAAACTTAGCTAGTTTTATGAACCTTATTTCTTCCTCTTAATGAACTAATAGATTCCTATGTGCTACAGATTGGATAATATACATTTATTTCCTTTGCATAAGGGAGATATGAAGATTTGTTCACCCGAGAAAAGTCATATTTCCCGAGGGCAACGCCGGAGGGAAATATGACTATTTCGAGGGTGAACTTATCTTCATATCTCCATTATGCAAGGGAAATAAATGCTTTATTTCATCAGGCCAACGTTTTGGTGAATTCTGCCAAATGAAATCTTTTGGCCATTTTTGTTTACAAAATTATTATTTCGGAACATCTCTGGGGTTAATACCGTTATATGGCCAAAGCGTTAAATCTTGAGAATTTCGAATAAGAGAAATACGATATTGTTGAGAGGGAAATACGATATTGTTGAGAGGGAAATACGATGTTTTGATACATGTCACGTGGGATTGTTTTGACCAATCGAATTTCTATATAAGTAGAATAAATATTATAGAGTGGAATAATAACTTTTATTCTCTAAGCCAATGTTACAAAGGTTACATAATCAAATCATTCGTCGAACAGTATACATCGCTGAAAACAACTCAACATGTGAAAAATTTCAGTGTCAGTGAGTATAGCGCAAGAAGATTGAAAGTTTCAAGATGAAAAACAAATGGTAAAGGCAATCCACAAACTAACAATCAAAATATAGCTTTACCATATATCACCCCCTCCCTACGGGAGACTAACTTTTATTGTTTGCCATCTTCATTGTATTTATTTACGTGTGTGTCTTTTTGTGTTTGTATATATATACGTTTGCATTTATATTTAATCATTTCCATTCTGAGACCCCCATATAAACAATTTGTAAATATGGCAGGAGTACAATCTGACAATTTGGGTTAGGATGAATTTATTTTTGGAGAGGACATTAATTTGAATGTCGAGAAGACTTTGCCCAGATACCTGACCCTATATATTGAACCTTTAATACCGGTGAACACTCCTCAGGACGATATAAATAAAATCAGTACAACCGACATGCTTAGTTGGTTTCAGACAAAAGTTAATATCGCAGAGTTTGTTAAATGCTTTCAAAAATTAAACGATCGTTTCTTTGTGATTTGTAAAGATAGAGAATGTAAAGAAGTATTACTGAACGACTTCTCCAGGTTTGAAATTAGAGGGATCATTTATCTCATGAGAAATGCGCATCGACTTACTTGGGAGAGTAGGAAAAATTATATTGACATTACGTTATACAACTTACCCTTTGAAATAAAACCTGATAGCGTCATACAAAAGTTCCAGAAATACGCAACGATAATCATTGAACTTCATTCGCCAACTTTCAGGTCATTCCCTACGATCCAATCAGGGGTTCGAGTAATACGAGTTAAAGCGCTACATACACATATCCCTAGGAGGATTTTCGCCCTAGACCTTCTGAGGTGCGACCGGACAATACTGATGAGGACTTAGGATCCGCGACAGGTTTCCCACCTTTTGACGGCCGTTTGTCAAAATGAACATATAGAACTTACAGAAGAGAGGGAAGAAGGAGAGGTAATAGACAGTGAAAATGAAAAGGAAGGTAAAAACTCTGAACAAAATGAAAATAAAAATACTTTTGCGGAAGATTTGATAGATGTGCTTACAGTGGAAAATGATAAAAGTGAAAAAGTGACAATAGAAAACCCAATTTTATCAAATATAGATGATGCATTTCCAACAATTGACATTATTTCACCTCTCAAAAGTCCAGTAAAAAGTGCCTCAGTGGCACAGGATGTAGACAAACCACTTAAATCCAAATATAAAGCCAAAGTCTTTCATAAGATTAGCTCAGAAAACAAAACTGGTACAAACAAAATCCATTAAAGGTAAAAAAAAAAAAAAAAGAGAAAGACTATCAACAGCGGATAGCGAGAAAGAAAGAAAGGAAAAGAAGAGCAAACAATAAACTTTTTCCTTAAAATATTACCATGGTTAGGTTTCTATTAACACTCTTACTAACATGCACTCTTTGTATGGTTGTGAACTTAAAAATTACAAGTCTAAATATTAGACGAGGTTTTAGAAATAAGATAGATGATATTTTGGCTAACTACGGAGACAGTGATTTAATTTGTCTCACGAATGTTGTCATATGGATACAAACTTGGTAGAATATCTAGAAAAAAATAATAATTATAAATTTTATATTTCACAAGGTGATACAAACACAAAAGGTGTAATCATAATAGTGAATAAAAATATTGAAAATGTGAATTGTCACATTATATCACAATTTTTGAATGGTAGATGGAATCATATAAGTATAAAATTAGATAAATGTGTATTACACGTTCTTAATATTTATGGTCCTGCACAACAGGACAAACGAGTAAATTTTTATAATCATTTAAATGAATACTGTAGAAGTATTAATAATAATAATACAGATAAGTATATGGTATTAGGAGAATTTAATTGCATAATTTCAGATCTAGACACTAATAGTGGCAACATGGCTACCAGTAATAATTTGAAATTAATATTAGAAAATATTATAGATACACTAAATGTGGTGGATACCTTTAGATATAAATACCCCAACAGAAAGAGTTATACTTTTACAAATAACAGAGGACAAGGGTCGAAAATAGATAAAATTTATATACCTACCTTATGGTGTGATAAGATAAAACAGACAACACATATACCTTTTAACAAATCTAATCACAAAGCGGTAGTACTTGTCCTAACATTTCAGAGAGAGAAATGGGGAAATAGCTATTGGAAATGTAATGAATCTTTATTAGAAAATGAAAATTACATTAAGCTAATTGAACATTTTTGGAAGGGATGGCAATCAGAAAAATTAAAGTATTCTCTACTTGACGGGTGGGAAATAGGTAAAAAGAAAATAAAAAGTTTAAGTATAACTTTTTTTAAGAATTTAGCTGAAGATGAGAGGAAAAAACTACAAACTTTATACTTAGAATTAGAAAGAGAAGAAGATGGTGTAGATGAAAACAAAGTAAAAGATGTCCAAAAAAATATTATTATGTTAGAAAACAAAAAGAAAAAAGGTATCTTAATCCGGTCAAGGCAAGAATTTTTTGAAGAGGATGTAGATAAAGAATATTTAACACATCTTGATTTGAAAAAATCTTGATGAAGAAGATTGGACTTACTTTGATAATTTTTTTATCTACAGTTGAATGTAAAAAAATAATCAATAGTTTTGAAGATAATAAGTCTCCAGGAATAGATGGGTTGGGTAAATCTTTCTATTCACGTTTTTGGCTAATTATAGGGAAAGATTTGGTAGAGGTTTTGAATAACATATATTTACAAGGAGAGCTTACTGACACTATGAAAAGTAGCATCATTACTATGATGTATACAAATAAGGGGGATTATAAAGATCGTAAACAATGGAGACCTATTAGCTTATTATGTTTTGATTATCAAATTATAGCCATATTTTTAACAAACAGCCTTGCCAAGGTAATAAATAAATTGATAGACCCTAGTCAAACAGGAGCTGGACCAGATAAGGTCATCTTTGATCATTTATTTTCGATAAACAGCATCTTAGAATACATAGATGTAAATGAACTTGATGGTCTACTAATATCCTTTGATCAGGAGAAGGCTTTCGACAGAGTGGAGCAAGTATTGAAAGCCATGAATTTGCCGGTGAATTTTATCACATGGGTGGGAATTTTATTCCAAAACATAAATAGCAAGGTTCAAGTAAATGGCTTACTTACAAACATAGTTACTATTACTAGGTTTATCAGACAAGGTTGTCTTCTCAGTATTTCACTATATGCTCTAATTATAGAAACACTGGTCTCTAGTATTAGATGTGATAACAATATTAGAGGCATACATATCCCAAATACACATAACAACACAAAACTTTTTCAACACGCAGACGATTGCTCAATTATAAGTACAGATATCTCCGAATACGATGACCTGATTAAAGAGTTTATAAATTTCGGACAAGTTTCAGGATCTAGAATAAATGAACAAAAAACAGAAATTCTAAAAATAGGTAACCCTGACACCATTAACCACCCACATATACACCAACTAGTAAAAGACAAGGTAAAAGTGTTTGGTTTGGTAAGAACCATAAAAATACTAACTGGCTACAGATACAAAATAAAGTTAAAATACAATTTGAAAAATGGAAGGATAGAAGGTTAAGTTTAAGGCATAAGGTTCTTATCATAAACACTTATATATTGAGTAAAATTGTGTAAGTAGCCAGGATAGTTCCCCCGTCAGCAAAACACATACAGATTATCAACAGATACATATATATTATATTCTGGGGTGGTAATTTTGAATATCTACAGAGGAAATCCCTGATACAACCTTTTTGTAATGGTGGCCAACAAGTTCCAGACAGACAAACAAAGATCAACACCTTACTTTTAAATAGAATCACACAAGTTTTAAAGGGAAATAACTCTGCATGGACAAGCATTTTCAGCTATTTCTTGGGTTATACTACTAGATATACTACCGGAGCTAGCACTTAACTACGTACAGCACACAATACAAACAATAAGTACACACAACACAATTAAAACCTTGTACTTAAAATACAAAGAATACACAATACTAGATAACAAAACTGTAAAGGATATATATTTACAATTATTGGAACTTGATAAACTCGCACATAAAATGGAGTTAAACTATTCCTACATTGATTTCAAACCAATATGGGCTACTTTATGTTTAGTGAATACATGATATATTAGAGAATTCATATATAAAACAATACATATGTGTTTACCTACTAGGGAAAAATCAGAGGTATTTATCTGGACACTTATAATTGTCCATATTGCAAAAATACTATAGAAACTATAGTGCATTTATTTGTGTAATTTTTAATAGCTTTTAATAAAATTTGAAAATAGCAAAATTATCGAGGTACATATTTGTTACCATAAAGAGCTCGCTTCGCTCGCATAATATGATAATAGGTGTAACCTAACTTGGGACGAAGTCCAATTATTTTTTTTAAACAATATTAACTCAGGTATATGGACCTATAAACAATTTTCAAAGTAGACCGGGGGCGGATCCAGACATTTTCAAAAGAGGGGGCAAATAGGGGAACCCAAGCCCAAATTTTCGGTCGTTTTTTAAGGTTTTTCGCCAAAACGGGGATCTATCCCCTCCTGTAGACCGTGCACCCAGTCCGGTGTTGTATAATCCGGTACTCCACGTCTCAATTTCATAGAACATATTATTTCGGACAGGAGGAGGAAGAAATGAAACTCGGTCTAATGATATTGTCAGTCCCATGGTGTATTTTTAATTGCAAACTTCTGTTAAATATATATACAGCCCTGTATATGTTAATTGGACCTTTATATACTATAACTTTAGCTTGCACATTTTGTTGTTCATGTGCGATGCTTTATTCACGAGAAAAGCCGTCATTAGTTTTATACATCATACAAATTATAAACATTGTCGGCCATCGTTGTTTATGGTTGTCAAGGACTACTTCACGCCATATCTCGCGATATTTTGAACGGGTTCCACTTCTCACGAGATTTAGAGCTAATGCGTAAGCAACTTGATTTTTTTTCTACATCCTTGTACCCGTTCTTGATTTTATTTTTACAATATGTCGTTTTTAGTACCAGATTACTGCGCATCCTTACGGAGTCGAATTCCACCAGTAGCCCTGTATTGGTTTCCGGTTGCGTCATTTCCGGTGCAATGATTTTTATCCATTAGTGCTGTGGATCTGTAATCAAAATATTGCTAGTTCTACCATAGTTGGGACTTCGTCCCATAATATGATAATAGGTGTTACCTAACTGGGGATGAAGTCCAATATTTTTTGTTAGACAATATTAGCTCAGATATATGGACCTATAATATTTTTTCAAAGTAGACCGGGGGCGGATCCAGACTTTCTCAAAAGAGGGGGCAAACAGGGGGACACAAACCCAAATTTTCTGTCGTTTTTAAAGGTTTTTCGCCAAAACGGGTACCTGCCCCCTCATGTAGACTGTGCACCCAGTCTGGTGTTGTATAATCCGGTACTCGACGTCTCAATTTCAACTCAAAAATTGTGTTAATAGTGGACCTAAGTCTGTATTTAAAGACCAAGAAGCTGTTAAGTGTCTTTCCTCTCTTCATGACAAATATGTTATCGTTCCTGCGGACAAGGCTTCCAACAATATCGTGTTTGTATGTAAATCATATTACTTCGAATGACTAATCAAGGAATTAGGCATAAATAGTAACACCTCTAGTAATACCACATACAAACCAACTTCGTTCGACAAAGATGAAATCCTAGCTAACCACAGATCATTCATGACCTCTTTAAGCATTCCCTCTGGTAAAGGGTCTGAGGATTTACCCTATTTATATTGGATACCTAAACTCCATAAGACACCATACAAAGAAAGGTACATAGCAGGATCATCAACTTGTTCGACGAAAGAATTATCTATTCACCTGACAAAGATTCTGTCTGCAATAAAAGAGGGACAACAGAAATATTGTGAAACTGTTTACTCGCGTAGTGGCATAAATCACATGTGGATTTTGAAAAACTCTAAAGATCTTTTGGATAACCTGAAATCAAGATCTTTCTCTCATGTATCCTCCATCAAAACATTTGATTTTTCAACTCTATATACCACCCTCCCGCATGACAAATTAAAAACCCGCTTAAAAGAAACAATTCATAAAGCTTTTAGTCATAGAAACTATGGCTCAAAATGTGTTGTGTTAGGCTACAATTCCACATATTTTTCAAACAAAATTCAAAAAGGTAAAACATGCTACTCCGAGGAACAAGTGATCAGTATGCTGGAGTTCCTCATCGATAACATATTTGTCTCCTTTGGAGGGACACTGTTTCAGCAGGTCGTCGGCATACCAATGGGTACGAATTGTGCCCCTCTTCTAGCCGATTTATTTTTATACTCATATGAGTCGGAGTTTCTTCAAAAGCTTGTAAAAGATAAGAAGATTCATGAGGCTAGAGCCTTTAATTTCACATACAGGTATATTGATGACGTTTTATCTATCAATAATTTTAGATTTGCAGAATTTCTTCCATTGATATATCCTCCAGAGCTGGAAGTTAAAGAGACCACATATACAGCTTCGTCCGCATCATTTATGGACTTATACCTCGAATTTGACGACAGTGGTCAACTCAGTACTAAAATTTATGATAAGCGGGACGACTTCAATTTTAAAATCATAAATTTTCCAAACATGTGCAGCAATATACCAGCTTCTCCTGCATATGGTGTTTACATCTCGCAATTGATTCGCTATGCAAGGGCCAGTAGCAATTATTCTGATTTCCTGAAACGTCATCTTCATCTGAGAAATAGGCTGCTGGACCAGGGCTATGAAAAGATTCGCCTTATTCGATCTCTTAGAAAGTTTATATTCCGATACCAAGATCTTGTCGAAATATATTCCGTCTCTGCAGAGAAAATTATAAGCGATGCATTTTCATATAGTGAAAATGTATAAAGATAAAGAAGTCAAAAAATGTCAAGGATATTTTTTTTTTGTCAATGTGTGACGTAAAAATATTTTTGACATTTACGTCACCGAATATGGTACTGCTTTGACAACTATTTGACCTATTTTGTTCCTGTATTTAAATACTGTTATAGTGACAGCCGGAACCTTTGAACCGTAATGAGAGCGGGAGGTTTGGCGCCTTTAAATCTGATTCAACCCACCATTTCTTTAGATATGCCTGTACCAAGTCAGGGTCATTACGGTTTTCACAGTTTTCGGTTGTTGACTGATTTTGTCTGTTTGTATGGTTATGGGTTTTGACTTTCCCTTTGTAAGATTGTTCGGAGTTCGGTAATTTGTTATTACCCTTATTTCATAGAAAATATTATTTCGGACAGGAGGAGGAAGAAATGAAACCCTGTTTAATGATATTGTCAGTCCCATGGTTTATGTTTAATGGGCTAGAAAACACTGCGATTTTGAGTCATTTTTTAACATTCATAACCGGAAGTAGTTCCAGATTACTGCGCATCCGATTTTCTGCAGCAGAAACCCTGTATTGGTTTCCGGTGCGTCATTTCCGGTGAAAGGAATTGAATCCATTAGTGATATGGATCTGGAATCAAAATATTGTTATTTCTACCATAGTTGGGACTTCGTCCCATAATAGTTTTACTTTTATTGGAAAGTGCAGGATAAATATGCAAAATTGAGAAAGCTGAAATATGGAATAATTTTTGACATCATCATACACTAACAAAAAAAGGAAAAAAGGGGGAAAAAAGATTTGATTTTTGATTGTTGGTGTTTTAACGCCACTTTCAGCAATATTTCAGCTGTATCATGGCGACCAGATTTAGTGGTGAAAGAAGCCGGAGTACCCGGGGAGACCCACCGACCATGGGCAAGCAACTGGTAAGCTTTATCACTCGCGGCTGCGAGTCGAGTGCGCCCTTTTTTGTAATTTACAAAGCCTGGAGTTAACCCACGCCGTATTGGTGATAGGCTTGTATGAGTTGTTAGGTAATCCAACTACCTAACTCATTGAGCCACCCAGGAAAAAAGAAAAAGAAAGAAAAAAAAAGAAAAAAGAAGAACAAAAAAAGAAGGGCATTGTCCTTTCGAACATTATTTTGTTTATAAGTACATTTGCAATCTATATATTTGAAGATGTGTATTGATTATTCCTCTACAGAGAAAGCTGTGAATTGAATCAACACTCTAAGGTGACATTATAGAACATTTGACATTCTACATGTTCCGTTATAAAAAGTAAGCTTGTTCACACAAAGATCACACATTACTTGGTATTTTTTTTGTATATGTGTACCTTGATTTCATGGTCTTTTGGATTCTAGACATCAATCAGAGCGTTTATTACAAACCCAAAAACATCATAACATTGCAGAAATGGAGTTTTCGCAAAGATTCCACCTCAATATTGTACATCATTTTTATTTTTATTTTTTTTTAATTGTAAGGTTTTCGGTAAATGCTGTGTTACTATGATAAAATGAAAATAAAATAAACCACACTGTCGTAACAGTTCTAAAATATACCACACTGTCGGAACAGTTCTAAAATATACCACACTGTCGGAACAGTTCTAAAATATACCACACTGTCGGAACAGTTCTAAAATATACCACACTGTCGGAACAGTTCTAAAATATACCACACTGTCGGAACAGTTCTAAAGTATACCACACTGTCGGAACAGTTCCAAAATCAAATGGACAAGTCGTAGAAAGAGACCAACTCGGTGTCCTAGCACACATATGCCCTAGCACACATATACATGATCGCTCTCTTTCCTGGCTTGATACATTTATCATTTTCTTTCCTGCTTGTTAATATTATTATAATTTTTCCAATTTCTAAATATCTATTGAATTTGACTATGTACGATGGGACTAATGATACACCTTCTCCTAGTATCTAAATCGTTTGTCGAAATGATCAAAATATATTGAAATAAACATTCTCAAATCAGAACAACTTTTAAAAAAAGATGTACCCAAGTTGTCTGAAATTGCAACAAAACAATACTTAAAATACATTTTAAATACTAAAATTGGAGTAATGTCTGTCTGGTGTATGTAACTATATAAATAAACGTTAGAGAATACCGAAGGGTCAAAATGGACAATCCAGGGACACTGGCAACATAGGCTACACAAGACGAAGAAAAAGAAAAAGAAAAAACACATTATTGAGAATTGAGAAAATAGGGTCAATGTCCGTCAAACGTTCCCACAGAATTTTGTTTATATATACCTTTTATTTTGTTTGTATTTCTTGTATTGCATTGTCTTGGCCCACACGGGGTGCATCATCCTAAGCATATCAAGAGAAAACTTAGAGAAAACCGAAGGAGTAATAAAGAATGGACAATCGTGAGACACTGGCAACATTGGTTACACAAGACACAGAGAGAAGACCAAAGCAAAAAAACAAGAAAGAAAGAAAGAAAGAAAGAAACAAACAAACACAAAGAAATAACAAGCACAAAACAAAAACAAAGAACACCAAAAAGATGAGCAAATATTATTGTTATTATTATAAAAATAAATAAATGTATATCAACACTATTTTAAGCTAGAAACATTGTATTTCTGTCAATTTATTAGACAATCATCATAATAATATTTCGCCTCCTCAGACAACTGCCGAGTGACATCTTCTATTTTTAATAACCGGTGAAAAACATCTTTCGGCAAATGTAAAATGCTGCAAGACGCTTGCTGCAAGGAATGTTGACGGTGTTAGCTGAATCTTGTTCCCTGTTGACTGCAAATACGCATAGGGTGTCAAATATTGACTCGATTTCGAATCTAATGACTGCAGGCGAAGCGATCGCGATGGCCTATCGCATGTAATATAATCAATTGATCTGCAATCTGGTGACAAATCAAACGAATTCGATATCCTATCGCATGCGTAATATTCACAAGAATGGAATAGTGGTGACAGGTCAAGCGATGGAGATATACTAAATGAATTCGATAAATAATCGGATCGAAAAGAATGATTTGTTGAGCGGGGATCTGACAAAAGGTCATGTGACGGTGAATATGATCTTGAAGTTGACGATAACATACCGCAGAGTGGCGATAATTGTATTGACGAATATTCACTCGGCGTAGATGACTGCAAATGCATTGGTGTTGTTGACGCATCATATGAGGGTTCGCTGTTGATGTTTATCACTGACAGATTGCATTTACGACGCCTATAGCACAGGCTCTGCATTTCGTGTTCGTCCATGGTATTTGTTTCTTGAGTAGAAGAATGTTCAGTAATAAAGTCGGTCATTACCGTTAAAGATTGTATTCCAGAGTCATCGAAATTTTGATGGTTTTTCTCAGTTGATTTTTCGACAGTTAGAAGATATGATTTGGAGTTTCTGCCTTTAATTATCCGATATGAAGTTTCTAAAATAAAAGGCAGCATCGATTCTGAAATTGCCTTCCTGTTTCGACACTGCAACATACCATCTGCTATTGGACTCATTAAAACCAGTGCAATTGTGGAACATAAAACTAAATGTTGATATATTATTAACAAATTGGGATCATTTGTGTTGAAACGCAGCCATGAAAATACAACAAATGGCGACCATGTACAAATAAAAACACTCAAATACAATTGAAATGACTGACACAGAACTCGGAATCGCTTGCCATTAGACGATTTTGACTGTCTTGTGAATTTCATATTTGTGTTTTTATAATAGCGGAAGGCAGATATTAAAATAACAACATGGACTGTTATTGTTGGAAGTACTCCACAAATATGGAAGAACAACATCTTTACTTTCATGCAAACGGGTGATTCTTTTACGAGAGTACTATTTCTGTCATCTAAATGTTGCGATTCATTCAAGACAGCAATCGAAGAAATGGCTGCTGACACAAGTATAATACAAAAACTAGGTAGTAAAATAGACTGTATACTGATTAACAAAGACACACGTCCTCTGCATTTAAATATCCTCAGTTTTGTAATGGACACTAATAAATTCATACCAAGAAATATTCCGATTGTTATTATCTCCAGTTTGTCTGAAAAAGAGTGAACAGTGTATAAAATAGATTATGGGTATATATATATACAGTCAAACCTGTATTAAGAGGTCACCTTTGGGACAAAGAAGAAGTGGTCTTATAAGACAGGTGACCTCTTAAAAGAGGTTCAATTCATATACAATTTTCTATGACAGGACAATCAAAAGGTGACCTTCCAATACAGGTGACTGCTTAATAGAGGTGACTGCATGGGCAGGTTCGACTGTATATATATTCACGTGTAAAAAATTATTCCGCGTTATAATAGTTCCCTATATTTTTTCCTCTAAAACGTCACAATTGTCTATGATTATATCTATAGTAATATTTGGTGAACGAAAATTTAACTTTGAATTTATATCTTATTTAAAAATAAGTATTAACTACAATTATTTGAACATTTTCAGAAGAATAAAGTATAGTTATTTTTAATTCTAAAACTTATTCGTTCTCTAGCATTTATTTTACGAAAATCGTGTACGAAATGACCGGGCAATAACAAAAATTCTCAGAAAATCATGTTTTTATAAGACAATATGGAGTTGTTCGACAATATAGCGTATAAAAAACCAATACCAGAACTTTTTATTATAGGCATATGATAAGAAAGTGGAATAAACGCACCTCTATAATATCAAATTCAAACTGTCTTCGAGATATCAAGAAAAATACATTTTTATATTTGACATTATGTAATTTCAAAATGATAAAGAACTTGCTTCTAATGGAAGGAAAAGTTGCTTAATAATTTTTACCGCAAAATAATACAAAGAAACAGTATTTAGTATTCGTGTCCCTATTATTCAACCAAATAATAGAAAGGCTTCTTGCGGACTAAATTAGATATCAACATGCTGATCCCTGAAGAAATTTCTTAATAACTATGGCATAAACACCAAAAAATCAAATCAAAATCAAATCTTAATAACTAAAGTGTAATTAAGTTCAGAGGACTAAATACTGAAGTCCCTGGTTCAGACAACAAATTTTAAGGCAAGAAAATGTTGAAATTACTTCAATAAAATAAAAATATATTGAAATTAAAAGACTACCTGTGAAATCATTTTCAATTATGTATTCCAAAAATGACGCACTACCATAACTGAACACTGTTGAATCAAGATAAATAGAAAAAATATGCATTTTTTTGTATTATTGAATGATTTCGTTTACAATATATCTTAAAAATTACCAAAAAAACTGTGTAATCAAGATTTCTATTTTCAATGAACAATACTCAATACTGTTTTAAAGCAATCTACATTCAGACACGATGTTTCCTCAATACATTTAGTTGTTATAAAGTTTGTCAGTGACTTGTGACAGATCAGAAGTTTTCTGGGGGAACTCGGTTTCCCCTACTAATAAAACTTTCCGCTACGATATGCAGTATATGAAACATACTGTTAAAAGTGGCGGGTTAAACACCCATATAACATACAGCACCTGAACTTTTTTTTCTAATTATCAATAATTACCTGCTATCGCTGTTTGCTCTGCATGTGCATTGTTAAGAGCGTGCACCTCTAATGGGAAAACTGTTACCGTCATCAGCAACAACACACCAGCCTGTAACGTCTTCAACAATTTAACCGGCATACATTTCTTTTTCATACTAATCCACGACAGAAAATGAATGGAATTTAAAAGAACAGAAAACAATATGAGTAAACATTGAACTGCAAGAAAAAACTCCATTAGTATGAGATGGATTAACGGAAATGCTTCACACTATAACTCTTCATATGGAAATGAAGATAATGACGTCCTTTGCCTTTTTTCTTCCATTTTTATTATTGGTGGATGTGGAAAGGTTAACATCTTAATTCGTACCTGCTTTAACACGTGATTATCTTGTTTGAACTTTAAATAACATATATGGCAATCCCCTTGTTATTTCAACTACTGACATTTAGATTCATTATGCTCGATAATGGTATGATGTCTTGAGCCTATATAAAACCGAACCATTTAGCTATGACTATGACACAAATAAATCTTACATAAAAGGAATCATTCCTTTCATTTGATTATTATCCGCCTAGTAGTACTGTGTACTGTGTGTTGTAGATGGTTGTTTGTCCTTTTGTTCTTTTTCTTTCGGCCATTGTGTTGTCTGTCGTTCTTGGATTTACGGATTCTGATTGTCACTTTGTTATCTGTAAACTCTTCTTAATCTTTTGCGATTTTGGTTATCCTGTTCATGCCCTTTTTTATTTGCCCCTAAAGACTATTTGATTATTTGGCTTTCCAATCGTTTGATATGCGCATACATAATGAAGATTATTCCACAAACGCTTCGTGCCCACTAAATGGAGAACATTCACTCATTTTCCCCCCAGGTGGCGTCGCTGTACCAACGTTGGTTAGGAAAACGTTTGTTTTCCGATAAACGCTTGTAACCAATGTGATCAAATGGCAATATCATTACCTACGTGGTGTCCTTGATCTGAAACGTTGCGTAATATGACGGTAGGCACGGCCTATAGAGAGGACGGAAGTGAACATAATATATTTTAATATGATATTTCCAATACCTTTTTTTCTAGTTTATTTCACAGTGACCGGTAACAACCATAGCCTATAGGGCCCAATGCCTGCAATGGCAATGCAAAATTGCATGTACGTGGTTTTTTTATACTTCATTTGGTGTCTAATGACGTAAAATTGCACACGGGTTTTCAAACTAAATTGAACCCGTTGAAAATTGTACACGTCTTTGTTTACACTGTATAGGATCTAACCATGTAAATTTGCGTACTCGCTTTTGCTTCAAAAACAATGCAAGAAGAGTTTTAAGATCCCCAAGCGCAAGGGCAAGCAATGCAATGGCTAACACTACACAGAAAACTATCATTTCCCCCACAGCGATATATTTTTTCACAGGAAACAAAAATCAGATTTTTATTTTTTAGACATAAACAAAATCAGTAATTTCCCTTCAAATTTTTATCATAAATTTCTCATTAAGAACTGTAGGGCCGGATCAATGATATTTTTGCATCTTTCGTGTCAATTTATTTTGTTTCTTTAAAATTTCACCACATAATTAATATTTTTTTTTCAGAAAAAAACATCCTAAAAGTTAAATGGTCGTTCCCTTAATGACATGAATGTGTGTCTCGACCGCGTCCATGCAGCTTCGTATAATACGAACCGCATCGGTGGCGTAAATGGTTAGAGTGCTCGCCTCGAGTGCGGTAGATCGTGGGTTCGAGCCCCGGTCGGGTCATACCAAAGACTATACAAATTGATATTTGTTGCTTCTCTGGTAAGCACGCAGCATAAAGGAGAAAGAGCAAAGACTGGTCGGCTCGGAATCAGGATAATGTGTCCGAGTGGGGCGACATGTCTATCCGCGGACTGTTGTTTTAGTGAGCTAGCACTATACAAATCCAACTCAGCGTGTTGTTCTAGTACAAAGCGGACCTCATCATCATCTCATTGAAAATTAACTTGTTCTCGCCATGATATAGCTGAAAAATTGCTGCATTGGCGTTAAGCAACAACAATCACTCATATAATACGTGTCCAGATTTCAAGAACCTTATGCAAGATAGTTCAACAGTTTAATTATTGCTTCTGATTCGCGGATTTGTCCCGATAAGATTGATTCCTTAAAAAGTAAACCTTCAAAGAGATAAGTTGCATTTTAATGCTTGGTGCTTTAACCATTCATATGATTTTCTTCTATCATCATATGTAGCGCTATCATGTAATTTAATCAACACCGCCCAAATATATTTTGTATTTAGTGTAGAGGTTGTTAAATAGCTTGTATTACCGTTGAAATGAAACAGTACATTTCTTGTTTCGTGATGGTCAGTTTTATTCGGCCCGTGGTGGAGGAAAAACCACCGACCTGCCGCAAGTCACTGACATACTTTATGACATACCAATTAATAATAGTCAAGCGATTGTTGATGAATAATTAAATCCACACATGACTGTTGATGAAAATAAAATGGGATAATATGAAACATTATCTATGATACGACCCAGGTATTCACGTTTGAATTTTTTTTATCAAAATCTTCAGAATGTTTGAATCCTTTATTTGAATGGCTTAAGATAAAGCTGAAATCGTAAAATTTTTAATTTTGCTTTTTTTCAATTTTCGCAAAATTAGAGCCCACGCGAACAGTTTGACTAAAAAACGCAAAATTAAGACCCCTTCGAAAATAACCACTTAAATAGTAGATTAATTAATGAAGATATTTATGTTTGAGACAGAATATGTTTTTAACATCATGTTGGGGATCAGTGAGTAATTGTTGTTTACGGCAATTTTTCAGCTATATCACGACGAGAACAAGTTAATTTTCAATGAGATGAAGATGAGGTCCCAACACGCTTAGTTTTTGTTTTTTTTTATAATATATATATATAATATATATATATATCTTAAAAATGATATAGGGGTGCATATTTTTTTTATTAATAAAGTTATATATCTTAAAGACAAGCCACTGTGGTTGGAATTCGGAACAGAACAGTACATACAATTCGCCAAGAATAATTAATGTACGTGAAATTGATCGAAATTATTTGATTCTAACCAATAATAAACGATTATTTACCATGAAAGTAGAAAATCACGATACAACAAAACTAGGAAACCAACACGAAAATCTTTTAAAAATGGAAATAAAAACAATCAATGTGAACAAATATCAAACTTTGTTTAACAACGTACGTACACGTGTATTATAGTTTCCTCATTCTACAGTTATTGTACGTATGCTATGCGTATTTACTAATTACAAAATTATTGAAAATATTGATTTTTGCTCATGGAGAACATAAGAAAAAATTGATAAGAATGTATTCAATTTTATTTTATATTCGCATTCACAGTAATGACGTGATCACTGTAATATTTAGAGTACTTTTAATTTCGTGTATGTGCTGATAAACTGATCGAGTGCGTGCCCGATATCAGTTTATCTGTGCATACAAGAAATTAAAAGTATTCTAAATGTTTTGTATCATAATCAATCAAACGGAAGCAAATGTGTGATTGACGTCTGTTGCACTTGAGAAGACTGATCTTGGTTACGTACGCCAGAAGTCACAATCGTAACTGCTCGGGCATTCTCGCTACCCTACAAATAACCTCGTATGCATTAGGCGTATAAATCGCACTACTGTTCATGTCAGTTACATGAAAGTTTGATAAAGTTATATTTTAAACAATTTTCTATATTTCAATTATTTTCATGGATAAAAGTTAAAGTTTTAATTAGCTTTGCATGATTAGATTTTACTTAGTATGTCTTCCATATTGGATTTTCGTGGACTATATTTTTGTGCGGCTTAACCTAACTTAACTTCCGGCAAACAATTTAAGAAGAATTTCTACTATCTACGTACGAGGTTATTTGTAGGGTAGCGAGAATGGCCGAGTAGTTACGATTGCCAGCAGTCAGTGACGTGGGAAATTTTTTTAATAGAACACGTGGTTAACGTCAAAACGTTAAATGGCAGCGAACATGACGGATAATCTTTTAAACGATGATATGGATTTTATGCTTTCACAGGTGTTGGATAATTAAATAGAAATTGTGTTTGAAATAATAGTTTACATAGGTTACAAACGTCTAAACGATAATAAAACGCTCCGCTAACCACCGTTGGTACTCGAGCGACACCTGTTGAGTAAATTTGGTGAATGTTCTCCATTATATATCTACCATTTTATTACATTGCTTGTTAAAGTCATATTCACAGATGTACTTATTGCCTGCTTGTTATGAATAGACGTTAGAGAAAACCGAAGGGGCAATTACTATTTTCTAATACAGATAATTCTAGTTATTTCAGAAAATATGATAGCTACGTTTTTATTACTATCACTGGGTCGACTGTGCTGGCGAACTACTAGTCGTCAAGGGTATTATTCGTCAAATAGTCAGGGCTTCGGGAATAACATGGTTTATTAGATATATTTATGTTTGAAATTTATAGTTCCTAAGTAATGTAGGTTATAAATAAAATCAAGGTTAATCTCCCTCAAACATAGGAAGAAGTAGCCGAGTCTATCCTGTTTAGGTCCTTGTATTATATTTGCCCCAATTACGTTAATGGTTTTGGCTTTACATTCTTTCCACTACAATAGTACCTGGTGAAGATTATTGTATAAACCCTTCATGTGCTTTAAATTAGATAGATACGTTTTTGTTTGAAATGTACTATTCCTAAGTAATGTAATTTATTAAAACTAAAGTTCTCCTACCTCAGGCATTGCTAACCATAGACGATTGTGGCTATACTGTTAAATTTGTTAATTAAATTATTTTACTTACTACCTTTTGACTATGGACGTACCTGATGAGGAATAGCTTGCAGATACCAAAGAGGCAATCAGAATCTTTAAATTCGAAGGACAAACAACACATTTGACAAAAGAAAAAGCACAAAAGGGCAAACAACGATCTACAAAAAAAACTAAAGATCGAGTAACACGAACCCCACTAAGATTATTCCAGAAATGCATCTTGTTAAAAAGTCACATTCGCGGCCGGCTTTGTAAATTACAAAAAGGGTGCACTCGACTCGCAGCCGCAAGCGATAAAGTTTACCAGTTGCTTGCCCATGGTCGGTGGGTCTCTCCGGGTACTCCGGCTTCTTCCACCACTAAAACTGGTTGCCATGAAATAGCTGAAATATTGCTGAAAGTGGAGTTAAGCACAATAAATCAAATCAAATCCAAAAAGGACTTCCGATTACTGTATCCCGGTTGTTATAAACTTATGTTTTATGATACAGATTACAAATAAACATTCATTTTCTGGATTTCTTGTTGTTTCTTTCTGAACAAACATTCCAGAAGAATCCATGTTCTTGTTATTTGTTTATATATAATTGTTTCTCTATTTTATTAAATGTTATACTTAGTAGTCATCTACTGTATATAGACTGCATTTTATCCTCATTTGAATACATGTTGTATATGAACGTTATCGGTATATTTCATCCTTGTAATCCCCTTTATTGATAGGTTTTGGTTTTGTATAATACCATGAGGTGGACTTTTGTATATACTCCCCAATTCTAAGAAAAAGTTTGTTCGTAATACAAGATTACACGAAGAATCAATGGCTATGGGAATATGAAAATGTGTCAGATTCAGGTTTGTCGTCTTTCTAGGTTTAATCAATTGCAAATTACAAAAAGGGTGCACTCGACTCACAGCTGAAAGTGATAAAGTTTGCCAGTTGCTTGCCCATGGTTAGTGGTTCTCTCCGGGTACTCCGACTTCCTCCACCACTCAAACTGGTCGCTATGATATAGCTAATATATTGCTGAAAGTGGCGTTAGACACAATAAATCAAATCAATCAAAATCAAAACAATTGTCGGAATGTCACCAAGCATATCAACATCTTACCATACCATGTATCCTCGTACACCAGAAATTGGCGTATATCCACGTACACCAGAAATTAGCGTGTATCCTCGTACACCAGAAATTGGCGTATATCCTCGGACACCAGAAATTGGCGTGTATCCTCGAACACCAGAAAATGGCGTATATCCTCGTACACCAGAAATTGGCGTGTATTCTCATACACCAGAAATTGGCGTATATCCACGTACACCAGAAAATGGCGTATATTCTCGTGCACCAGAAATTGGCGTGTATCCTCGAACAACAGAAAGTGGCGTGTATCTTCATACACCAAAAATTGACGTGTATCGTCGTACACCAGAAATTGGCGTATATCCTCGTACACTAGAAATTGGCGTATATCCTCGTACACCAGAAATTGGCGTGTATCCTCGTACTCCAGAAATTGGCGTGTATCATCGTACACCAGAAATTGGCGTATATCCTCGTATACCAGGAAATGGCGTATATCCTCGTACACCAGAAATTGGCGTGTATCCTCGTACACCAGAAATTGGCGTGTATCCTCGTACACCAGAAATTGGCGTGTATCCTGGTACACCAGAATTTGGCGTGTATCCTCGTACTCCAGAAATTGGCGTGTATCATCGTACACCAGAAATTGGCGTGTATCCTCGTACACCAGAAATTGGCATGTATCCTCGTACACCAGAAATTGGCGTATATCCTCGTATACCAAAAAATGGCGTATATCCTCGTACACCAGAAATTGGCGTGTATCCCCGTACACCAGAAATTGGCGTGTATCCTCGTACACCAGAAATTAGCGTGTATCCTGGTACACCAGAAATTGGCGTATATCCTGGTACACCAGAAATTGGCGTGTATCCTGGTACACCAGAAATTGGGCTGTATCCTCGTACACCAGCAATTGGCGTTGGCATAACGTAGATGGCTGAAGCTGAGGCCATCAACAAAACTAAAGCAGTATGCTTTTTCATAATTTCAGTTCATCTCTAGTTTATATATTCGATTATATTTACATCGTTGTTTATTTATTATATATATCCTTTGGTCTGAGCTAAGTAAAATGCTATTAGCTCAATTTGTATACACTTGAAGTTATTGAAATTGGAACACTGTATCAATAAACATGTTGACATTATCATAAAACTTTTATAAATTACGATACTCTTCATTTTACTGTTAAAATGTTGAGATAAATGAGTGAGGTCTATAAATTTGTAGTTTTACACTATGATTATCTTTATCATTGCAAAAATCTAGATGAAATGTGTATAACTGGTGTATAATTGCAACAGTTTTGTTTTGAGTGTACTGCATATTCAGGAGACAGAATTTAATTTATACCGAAAAATTAACTGTACGTTCATGCAGGAATGGAAAGATTGTTAGCTTAAATTCCTAGTTTTGTTTGTATATGCTTTGCAGGACATGTGAGTTCGAAGGACGATAATACCCACTTCCACTTTTTTTATATTCTTGCTGATTTCTTTTCACTGCATTTTAATGGCCCGGTGTAATTTCATGATGTGCATTACGGACAATAATCAGAATCCGACAAGTTTTTTTTTTCTAATTAGGTTATGCTGAATGGACTATTTCCCATAAGGAAATATCAAGTCAAAGCGCCAGAGGAAACAAATGAATTGAACAATATAATCTGTAAACATGCACATGCGTACACAAACATACCAGTATGTAATCATCTACTCCCATGCACATATATACATGTGCCGCTGTAATGGATCGATTCTTTTACCAGCAGTGGTTTTAGCATATTTTATTGTAAAAAAAAACATGACAATAGGATGAGATACATGTTTAAAAACTTAGAACATCTTCTCCTTTTATAAACAATATACATATATAGTTGAATAAATGTTAGAGAACACTGAAGGGACAATGCAAAACAAAAAACAATCCAAAGAAACATCATTGGACACACAAGACAGAGGACGAAGACAAGCACAAAACAACACCACTATGCGCAAGCAAACACAAATAACGTAATTAAGGTATGAACCCTCTTACAAACAGCTGGAGGTAGTGACGAACCGAACGTCGTTTTTATGCGAAAAACGGCCACATAATAGGACAAAATTAATCACTCCAAGAAAACAGGAAATGTTTTTCTTTATTGGGGTGTCAACGAAAAAGGTAACAGAACCCCGAACCTGATAGCGCATTCCATGCAGATAAGTTATATTGTGTTTTTACCGCATTTTATCGGAATATATGTGAATTATTGTTTTGTCAAATACATATATATATATATATATATATATATATATAAACGTCTAAAATGTTAGCACAACGATATCAAAAAAAGATGTTAAAATGTAACAAAAATAACTATAAGTCTACAAAAAGACTATAATTATAATTAAATCGACGGATATTTCGCTTGACCGACAAGCTTCATCAGCGTCTGTAATCTGATTTGAAAAATTGTCACGTGACCATCAGTTATCGTGACGTAAATTACTAAAAATCATAATCTTGAACTTTATATTATTCAAGTATATTGCACACTAATTTATAAACAATATGAACAGAATGAGAGGAATCACCTTACTATCCATTCCGAGTAAGGTCTTCTGCATAATTTTAATATCAAGAATTATATAAGCTGTGGACAAGAAACTACGACAAGAACAATCTGGGTTCAGAAAAGGTAGAGGTTGCATAGACCACATATTTGTCCTCAGAAACATCTTAGACAGTGCCATGAGTGGCAGAGAAAATTACTTGTTAATTTTGTAAATTTTGAGAAAGCCTTTGACAGCCTACTCAGAGACAGTCTATGAAAAATTTTGAGAAACTATGAAATACCAAGTAAGATAGCGCAACTCTTCAAGCAGTTCTATGCAAATTTCTCATGTACCATCAACTCTGAAGCTGACACTAGATTCCTTGTAAAATCAAGAGTACGACAGTTATGTGCTATGCCATCTGTGCTCTGCATAGTTGCCATTGATTGTGTAATGAGAACAACCTAACAGAAGGTAACACCGGACTGAGATGGACACGATGTACCACACTAGAGGATACAGACTACGCTGATGATTTAGCGCTATTACTAGTTCACATACTGAAGATCATATGCAGGAAAAGATCAGAAAGTTAGAAGAAAATGCTAGAATGATTGGCCTTAAGATCAATGCCAAGAAAACAAAGTTAATGTACATCAACGCAGAAAGATTGCCAGTCAATTTTTGTAGATGGGGACCAACTTGATACAGTAGACTCCTTTAATTACCTTGGAAGCTGTATAACAACAGAGCGTGGAGCTGAAAGAGATATAAAGGTCAGAATAGGAAAAGCTAGATCAGCTTTCATCAGATTAAGCAACATCTGCCTTTTCAAAGAAGACCAAGCTTAAACTGTATAACAGTTGTGTACTATCTGTGCTCCTATATGGCTCAGAGTGCTGGAGAATGACGATAAAGACATCAACATACTGCCGAGATAAGTCAGATATCAAACGCAATGTTGACGTACATGTCCCCAAGACCGACAACTTAACACAGGCAGAAAGATCAGCCCTTAGGGATATACAGGAAAGAGATGATATTATTATTAAGCCAGCAGATAAGGGGAGTGCAGTAGTAGTCATGGATAAAACGATATATATACAAGAAGCAGAAAGACAACTGTCCGATTGTCGATTCTACGAAAAATTAGATTCTGACCCTACACTGGATTTTACGCAGAAGATCATACGAGCCTTAGAGGCTATTGCATGCTCGTGGCCACTTAGACAATAAGACCATGGAGTACCTTACTCCAGAGGATCCCAAGCCAGGCCGTTTCTATCTGCTGCCTAAAATTCACAAGGAAAACAATCCGGGGAGACCGATTGTATCAGCTAATGGTCACCCAACTGAAAAGATATCGGAATTTATTGATTTTCACCTTCGGCCGTTCGTTGAAAACCTTCCATCACACATCAAAGATACTACCGACTACTTGAAGAAAATGGAAAATTTAACCATTCCAGAAAATACCACGCTTGCTACCATGGATGTAACTTCCCTTTACACGAACATTCCCCATGGTGACGAAATTGCCGCATGCAGAAAAATATGGGAACATCGAACAGATCAAGAACCTCCGACAGAATGTTTAGTAGAGATGCTTACACTAGTTCTAGAAAACAACAATTTTACTTTTGACGGAAATCACTATCTTCAAATAAATGGGACAGCTATGGGAACCACAATGGCACCCTCCTATGCCAAAATTGTTATGGGGGACCTAGAAGAACGATTACTCCTCTCGTCACTTAAACAACCTCTTTCATGGTTCCGATTTATAGATGACGTTGACATGAAGTGGACACATGGCGGTAGAGAGCTTGATGAATTTTTGGAACATGCCAACAGTATCCATTCGTCTATAAAATTGACACACGAAGTGTCGAAAACCAAAATGTCCTCCCTTGATGCTACCACCACGATCAAGGAGGGCAACATGACAACTGATTTATACTCTAAGCCCACCCAGTAGTTGCCACCCTAAGCACTGTTTTAAGAGTATCCCATTCAGCCAAGCCATTAGAGTAAAACGAATATGCTCCACTGTTGAAACCACCAAGCAAAGACTAGGAGATTTACGCCATCATTTGAAGAAACGGGGATATAATGACAAAGTTATAGAGAGTGGGTTTTCAAAAGCCAGTGAAATTAACAGAAATGACCTCCTGGAGTACAAAGAAAAAAAGATCAACAAACGGGTTCCCCTTGTTCTCACTTACCATCCTTCTTTAGAGAAAATTGCAGGCATTGTCCGTCATCATTGGAAAGAAATTGAAAAAAGTGAAAGGCTGACCAAGTTGTTTCCTGAACCACCCGTTGTAGCGTTCCGGCGACCTAAAAGCATTAAGGATACACTGGTCAGAGCTGCGGTATCTAGACCTTCATCGACGGTCGGCCACTGTAAACCATGTGGTGACAAGCGTTGCAAGTACTGTCTCCAATTGCAACACACACAAGTGTTCCATAGCAAGACGACGGGAAAGGAGTATAAGATATTTTGCAATGTCAAAACACCTAATGTGGTTTACCTCCTTGACTGTCACGTCTGCGGGTCGCAATACGTAGGAGAAAGTGTCCAACCATTCAACAAAAGAATGAATGGACACAGAAGTGACCTTACGAAAAAGACGCTCTTGCCCGTGAGTCAACACTTTGTGTCGCCGGGGCACTCATTGGAAGACTTTGGCAGATCCAAAATATATATCGTTGACCACAATCCAAGTTGGAAAGAAAATCAAAGACAGAAAAGAGAGAGTTTTTGGATCCGCGATTTACAAACGTTACATCCGGAAGGCATAAACAAAAAGGCCTAACTCTTTTGTTTTTTTAACTTTTTAACCAGTGCCTGGTCCTTAGCTAGTTGGTAAACTTCATCATTACATTTTCTCATTCTGTTCATATTGTTTATAAATTAGTGTGCAATATACTTGAATAATATAAAGTTCAAGATTATGATTTTTAGTAATTTATGTCACGATAACTGATGGTCACGTGACAATTTTTCAAATCAGATTACAGACGCTGATGAAGCTTGTCGGTCAGTTATTTTTGTTACATTTTAACATCTTTTTTTGATATCGTTGTGCTAACATTTTAGACGTTTATTTATCATTTTTGTTTGTTTGCACAGTATCGTTAACACTTGTTTCCGATCCGATATCTCGTAGGTTCATACGTTGGCTACTTTTTCAGACGTTTATATATATATATATATATATATATACAACGTCTGAAAAACCAGTCAACGATCAATCTTACGGGGTGTTGGATCGTTACGGTATAACGATACTATACAAGTAAAACAATTATAAACGTCTAAAATGGTTTGTATAACAACACCAAGTACACAAAACAAAGTGATAAAGAATTAAACACTTCGTAGAATGACAAAATTTTCGTCCCACCGAGGGACTTTATCAATGTCTAATTAAATAAAATCTCGAAACAATATGGCGACTTTTCAAATTTCAAAAAGGTTTTTGACGGTCCATGTACGGCACAAAAGAACCAGAAGATGCACATATGAAACTACATGCATAAAAGAATGGAAATCCTACATATAAATTAATAAAAGTACAATAACAATAATATAAATATACAATAGGGCTACACATTTAAATAAATGTTAAATTAGAAATAAAAATAAATATAAAAATGAGACATTATTGGTAAATGTATCAAACAGCACTGTCAAAATATTGTTGAAAACGGTATGATACCCAAACTCATTCAAAAAAACGGCCCGCCACAGTGTGGAATATATACTTTGGGCCAATAGAGCAAACTGTATGTCCTAATACGACTGGAGGAGATATATATATATATATATATATATATTAAAAACTTTTAGCGTCAGTTATTCTAGCAGACTTGTTCAATTCAAAAACTTTAATTTAAATTACCAGTAAGTAATTTTGAGAAATTTTACACTGCGATATTTTCTGATTTTCACATGTATATTGAATACTGTGTATATGTCTTCAGTTTTTAATAAACATTTTCAACTTTATACACTGTATACCCCTCGAAAATATTGATGGGAGTTATTGAACTTTGTCATGTACAATAACATCCAATTTGTGAAGTTATTGGATCCTATTAGCTCCACCCCAACGTATGGTATTGGGAATGATTGAACCTAGAACTTCAAAGGGAAAAATCGGCATACTATGATAAAAAGGTTTATCATATTGAACTAATATTCGGTCCAAGAAGCGATATTTTGATGGTGGGTGCAAACTATCACGAGTCGGTCCGAATATCTAGTTCAATATAGTGCTTTTATATGTGTAGGCAAATGCCCATCAAGCGTGTCAAAACAGCTGCTAATCAGTAACCGAGTCTGTGAGAATGCAGACTCACGTACCTCAGAATGTCCCTAAACATCAGCTGCTGTTTTCTCCGCACTATTTAAAAAGCAATCATGCCATGATACCGTAACATTAAATGCAATTGACTTTTTGGAGCAGAAAGTAGAAGATTCCACTATGTTTAAAATATTTGAAAATTACTTACTTACTTAGTCCTTGCTAGGCCTCATGGCACATATGTTTCCTCCACTTTTCTCTGTTGTTGGCTTTTCTTTCTATTGTGCCCCAGGTGTATCCTCTTTCCTTTATTTCATTTTCGATGGTGCGCCTCCATGTTCTTTTTGGTCTTCCTCTTTTTCTTTTCCCTTCTGGTGTCCATCTTAGGGCTACCTTTGTCATGTCTTCAGATGGTTTACGTAGAACATGACCAAGCCATCTACATCTCTTTTGAATCAACAAAGTCTCCATGTCCTTGGTGTTTGTCGTGTCATGGAGGTCTTTGTTGGATATTTTGTTCGGCCAGAATATCTTCATTATCTTTCTCAGACAGGTGTTATGGAAGCTGGAGAGTATGTTGATGTCTTTATCGGTCATTCTCCAGCACTCTGAGCCATATAGGAGCACAGATAGTACACAACTGTTATACAGTTTAAGCTTGGTCTTCTTTGAAAAGGCAGATGTTGCTTAATCTGATGAAAGCTGATCTAGCTTTTCCTATTCTGACCTTTATATCTCTTTCAGCTCCACGCTCTGTTGTTATAAAGCTTCCAAGGTAATTACAGGAGTCTACTGTATCAAGTTGGTCCCCATCTACAACAATTGACTGGCAATCTTTCTGCGTTGATGTACATTAACTTTGTTTTCTTGGCATTGATCTTAAGGCCAATCATTCTAGCATTTTCTTCTAACTTTCTGATCTTTTCCTGCATATGGTCTTCAGTATGTGAACTAGTAATATCGCTAAATCATCAGCGTAGTCGGTATCCTCTAGTGTGGTACATCGTGTCCATCTCAGTCCGGTGTTACCTTCTGTTAGGTTGTTCTCATTACACAATCAATGGCAACTATAAAGAGCACAAATGGCATAGCACATAACTGTCGTACTCCTGATTTTACAAGGAATCTAGTGTCAGCTTCAGAGTTGATGGTACATGAGAAATGTGCATAGAACTGCTTGAAGAGTTGCGCTATCTTACTTGGTATTTCATAGTTTCTCAAAATTTCTCATAGACTTTCTCTGAGTAGGCTGTCAAAGGCTTTCTCAAAATTTACAAAATTAACAAGTAATTTTCTCTGCCACTCATGGCACTGTCTAAGATGTTTCTGAGGACAAATATGTTGTCTATGCAACCTCTACCTTTTCTGAACCCAGATTGTTCTTGTCGTAGTTTCTTGTCCACAGCTTCTATAATTCTTGATATTAAAACTATGCAGAAGACCTTACTCGGAATGGATAGTAAGGTGATTCCTCTCCAGTTGTTGCAGTTAGTCAAGTCTCCTGATTTTGGTATTCTTATGATGTTACCTTCAGACCAACTGTTAGGTATAACAGCTTTTTCCCATATTTTGTGGAATACTGGGTGTAAAGTATCCGCTGCAAGAACTGGATCGATCTTAAAAAGTTCTGCATTCAGTTGCTCTGTGCCAGGTGTCTAAATTATTTGAAAATATTGAAATATAATTATGTATTCAATAGCATTCAGGCTTGTCACATATGCAGACAGTTGGACAATGTGATGTCATAACTAGCGATAATTATGGTGAATTAGGAATGTATCTAGAAAAGGAAGAAACAAAGAGAAAATGAGACCAGCCAGACAATTTAGAGCATCAAATGAAGAAAACCTGCTTGCCGATCCCGTAAGCGGTACAGAGGTTAATGAACTAATTCAAAGTCAAGAAAACAAAAATACTAAAAAAGCAAGGCCTTGGCAGCAGGAATTTTCCGAAACTGGAGAAGAGAAAGACACGTACGCGTTCTAGATTAACACAACGGGTGCCTCTAGTGGAGGAGGAACTGCTTTTACCATTCATGAGCACTTGAGTTCACCCCGGTTTTTAGTGGGGTTTGTGTTATTCGATCTTTAGTTTTATGTGTATGTTTTGTAGATCGCTGTTTGTCCTTTTGTACTTTTTCTTTTGGCCATTGTGTTGTCTGTTCTTCTTCGATATTCGGATTCTGATTACCCCTTTGGTATCTTCAAACTCTTCTGATCCCTTTTTCTATATTCCAGAATTGACCAATTAGATATGAACGCAGAACGCAGTTAACCTTTATTTGGGACGATCTGTTGTGGAGCAAAGAAAAGTGGACGTCGGCACTTGTGTGTCCGTCGAAATCATTTTACTTGATTTCATGCGGACTTTTGCGGGACATCGGTGTCAATGAGAAGAACTTGTTATAGATTCAAGATTCTGCGTAGAATTAAATTTTCCTAGCAGTCTTTTTAATGGAGTTTTATTTAACGACGGAACGAACAGGATGTTAATTGCTAATTTCAGACATTGTTTTTAGCGAAACGGGGTGTAATCGTTTATTTCTGTAAATTTAATAATGAAAAAAATATTAATTGAAAATAATAAAAGAAGACAAACATTTAGCGTCAGTTATTCTAGCAATGCAGAAAGACTTGATTGTTAATTTAAAGACTTTAATTCAATTCTGTAACTTTTGCAAATTTTACACAAACTTCTACATTTCTGAATTTCACATTTCTATGATATCATCACGTAATGATATATTTATTAATTAAGAAATAAATCATGGAAGCCAGAATGTGCTTTGAGTTTTAACATGGGTTGGTGAATATTAGTATTTTATCCCGAACGGGAGGCGAGGGATACAATTTACTAATATCCGCCACTCCAGGTTAAAACTCAAAACATATTCTGGCTTCCATGAATTATTTCGATTCTGATATGTCTACCAGTAAAAATACGGTAGTATATTTTGATTGGAAGACGGTAATTTATATCTACGTTTGCGGATAATATCGCACACAATTTATGCTGCCCAATTCGAGCAGACGATAATTCATCAACATGTACTTTTACGACGGGATAGTCAGTCACATATACATTTACGACCGGAAAGTCATTCGTATTGATGGAGCATTCGTAGCAATAATATTGTGTTTGTATGTTTTAATTGCACGTCACATATTATTAATTTTGGATATGTCGATTATGTTTAGTGAATATAGATGTTATTAACAACAGTGTAAATAATTTATGTAAATAATTATATTTTAATTGTTTTATTACCTGGCTTAAATGTGTGCACTGGCGAATGTGCTAATGAGATTATACCCAATCGATAAATCGCTCGTTTGTTTACAAAGCGAATGAAGGACACAAGTTAGAATTAACCATAAAATATTGTTTTATGTGCTTTTTTCCTTTCGTTTTTCTACAAGAGAATCCATCATTTCTTCGGCATTTTTTATTTTCTTTTGCGTCCTTTCCATTTTGCCTCACCAGACGATAACCACAGAGCGTCTCTATTTTATCGTTGATACGCATGTAAAATCTAGTAAGAATCAGGAACACCAATATTGCCGGATCAAAGTCGGTCAATACGAGAAAAAAATCCGTATTGACCGATTTTGACACGTAATGGCCGCCGACTTTTAATATCTGTATCACAAAGGCAGTTTTCGTCTTATTTATGTAAATTTAACAGTAGTTAATTAATAAGCGTGTATATTGATTACTGTGAAAATGTTTTTTGAACTTTGTATACTGTATTTAGCTTCAAATACCTCTTGCAAATATTGATGGAAGTTATTGAACTTTGTCATGTAGAATAACACCCAATTGGTGGAAGTTATTGGATCCTAGAAGCTCTATCCCAGTGAATGGTATTGGGAATTATTATACCTAGAACTTGAAAAGAAAAGTGGGCCTACTATGATACAATATATGATTTTGCTTCCATCTTGTAAAATGGTATAGCCATTTTCTGAATAAATAGAATGCTTTTTCTCCTTCATTTATGGCATGTTGAACATAAATGTTATCTTTATGTGTGGTAGGGGACCATCGTGGCCGTGCTCGTATGGTAGTTGGATTTACAATGAACTGTGCAATCAGTGCCTATCACCACTAAAGTTGTAAGTTCGAATCCCGTTCATGGCGAGGTGTATTCAATGCAACATTATGTGATAAAGTTTGTCAATGACTTGCGAAAGAACGGTGGTTATCTCCAGGTACTCCGTTTCCTTCACAAATAAAATTGAGCACCACGATATAGCTGAAATATTGTTGAATAAAGGTAATAACAAAATTACCGAACTCCGAACAATCTTACAAAGGGAAAGTCAAAACTCATAATTATATAAACAGACAAAATCAGTCAACAACCGGAAAACTGTGAAAACCGCAATGACCCTGACTTGGTACAGGCATTTCTAAAGAAATGGTGGGTTGAATCAGATTTTAAGGCGCCAAACCTCCCGCTCTCATTACGGTTCAAAGGTTCCGGCTGTCACTGTAACAGTATTTAAATACAGGAACAAAATAGGTAAAATAGTTGTCAAAGCAGTACCATATTCGGTGACGTAAATGTCAAAAATACTTTTACGTCACACATTGACAAAAAAAATTCTTGACATATTTGACTCTTTATCTTTATACATTTTCACTATATGAAAATGCATCGCTTATAATTTTTTCTGCAGAGACGGAATATATTTCGACAAGATATTGGTATCGGAATATAAACTTTTTAAGAGATCGAATAAGGCGAATCTTTTTATAGCCCTGGTCCAGTAGCCTGTTTCTCAGATGAAGATGACGTTTCAGGAAATCAGAATAATTGCTACTGCCCCTTGCATAGCGAATCAATTGCGAGATGTAAACACCATATGCAGGAGAAGCTGGTATATTGCTGCACATATTTGGAAAATTGAAGTCGTCCCGCTTATCATAAATTTTAGTACTGAGTTGACCACTGTCGTCAAATTCGAGGTATAAGTCCAAAAATGATGCGGACGAAGCTGTATCGGTGGTCTCTTTAACTTCCAGCTCTGGAGGATATATCAATGGAAGAAATTCTGCAAATCTAGAATTATTGATAGATAAAACGTAATCAATATACCTGTATGTGAAATTAAAGGCTCTAGCCTCATGAATCTTCTTATCTTGTACAAGCTTTTGAAGAAACTCCGACTCATATGAGTATAAAAATAAATCGGCTAGAAGAGGGGCACAATTCGTACCCATTGGTATGCCGACGACCTGCTGAAACAGTGTCCCTCCAAAGGAGACAAATATGTTATCGATGAGGAACTCCAGCATACTGATCACTTGTTCCTCGGAGTAGTGGAGATAAACACCATAAACCATGTATGTGTGGTATATTTCATCCATCTAACATGTGTATTGATTGATTGTGTATTGGAAGCTAAAAATAAGGTGCAATTATGCAGATACTCTCCGAATCTAAAAAAAAATGTTCGGATTACAAGATAACACGAAGTAACAATTGTTATGCAAATATGAAAATGGACATGTATTATCAAGAAATAAATGTCGGAATGTCACCATTATTACTGTTCGAAGTATAGCTACATGTAATCAACAATAATGACGAATCTCTCCTGGACAGTCACATTTGTCGGAGTGTCACCATGCCGGAAGCATAGCTACAACTAATTAACAATAATGATGAATCTTTCCTGGACAGTAACGTTTGTCGGAATGTCATAATGCCGGAAGCATAGCTGCATCTAACCAATAATAATGATGAATCTCTCCCGAACAGTTACAGTCAATCGACATAAGTATTCGTCACCCTTGGTTTTACGCTATGTATTTTATACAGATATATCATCTTTGGGAGTGGTATTTGCGAAAAATACCAGTCTCGAGATGAACAATTTCCCGAGCCGAATGGTGAGGAAAATTTAGTCTCAAGACTGGTATTTTTCGCAAATACATATCTGTTTAATTACACCGAATATTATTTAGAACACTGGCTAAATAAATAATACCTTTTGTTTGTCGTTTTCAGGATCTAACATGATGTATCTGTTTTATTCTACCGAATGATGTTACATAAAACTCACAACTGATAACGTTTCACAAATTTTGTTACAAGCGTCTCGGTGAAGGGTAAAAACGGCAAATACGATTTTGCAAATACCATGAAAAAAATTTAAATCTTATGCAAATGCACCTACATGTAGAAAAAATTCTACAAATTCACAATGCAAGGCCTGAATTTGTAAACAAATATCACGGCTATTAACCAATCAGAATCCAGTATTCTTATATAAGGTGTAATTACATATAAAACCACATTTTTCCAAAAATTTATTGTGAAGTCATTTATAAGCGGATTTTAATCATTTTTTCACGGCTATTAACCAATCAGAATCCAGCATTCTTATATAAGGTGTAATTACATATAAAACCACATTTTACAAAAAAATTATTGTGAAGTCATTTATAAGCGGATTTTGATCATTTTTTCACCAGAAGAAGCAGAAATATTCAAAGATTATTTGTATATTTTAGCATGAGTTTTCGTTAAATTGCCTTTATTTTCTGATGATTTAAAGACAAATTTTGTTTTCTGACGTCAAATTTGCTATATATTTTAACAAAAATAAAATCGGAAAAATCAACATTTCTGTTTAAATCATCAGAAAACAAAAACCATGCAGACAAAAATTACAATAAGATAAACAAATAGAATTCAAAGAATTCTGCAGGTCTTGGAAATAAAGTTCATAAAAATCTGCCCAGAGATAGCTTTTAAATATTTTTTTGAAAAAATGTGGTTTTATGTGAATCATATAGTAATCAATCGAGGGTGACGAATAGGTATGTCCATGGAATATATTTGTCGGAATATAACCATGTCGGAAGTAAAGCTGCATCCAATCAACAATAATGAAGAATATCTCCTGGACAGAGAGATGTGTCATTTGTTAATTATCCTAATTATCGTCCTTGTACATTTCCTGCCTTTAAATTTGTTGTCATTCCAGGTCATATCAGGTAGATGTGTGACTGTCAGACTACTGTTTGTTATTCTTCTTGTTATTGAATAGGCGAGGTTTATATCCTTTTACTAAAGTTTTTATATCGAAAACCTCCGGAACTATGACAAAAATGTTTAAACAGTGTTGGTCAACAAATCCATCACTATCCATAACACCAAGAACCACCTCTCACCTCAAATCATTGAACATAGCAAAGACCACGACATATAACGTTGGAACTTTATGTTCTGGCTTGGGACAGACAAACAAATGTGGCGAGGTTAAACCGGAAATCTTTCTCAAACCATTGAGAAGGTATTCAGACTATATACTAACTTAATATTACATTTTATAGACATTGTTGCACTTATACTGATATAAACCGTGATCTTTTCTTCACTTTTAAAATTATTACATTTTCATAGAAATACGTCACAATCGGTATACTATCGTACAGTCCTTGTAACAACAGTAGCAGCAACTAAAAAAGCGATCTGTCAGCCGACACCGATTTACCAATTTGTCACCCATCAGTAATAGAATAAGGAATTGAAAAAAGCCATTTGTGACGTTTCCGAAGGATAAGGTAAGTACTTAATTGTTCTTGACGGATGGAGGATCAGTCGTATCAGTCATCTGATTGCTCGCACTTATTTATTTAAACTTCTTAGCTATGAGCATTCACTGGCTATGTCATTGGAATGTAATGTCCAGGTCTATGTTGTTTATTTGTGAGAGTGTGTTGTCCTGTGAGTTGAAAATTTTTGTTTAAACTTATTTGCATTGATATCTGTTTTACCATTGAAGATTCAATTATCAAAAGAAGGTTGGGATCCCATTAGCCAGTTTAACACCGCTGCATCTATGTGTTTGTTGTAGAACCTAGATTTCCTTCGGTAAATGTTGTTATCTTTTTATGTTTAATAAATTGAGGTGAGAGGAAGTTGATGTTTTCTTTGTTCCTTTTGGTGGAATTGTTGACGATCATTGTTTAAACTTCCTTTTCATAACCTACATCATTTTTGTATTTATAATTTGATATTTCCGTTGCCTTTCTGCCCTATCTGATATATACCGTGTAGGCTGGCACCTGCTGAACATTAAGCATTTATATGTTACCGGAAAAACTTACTATGAACGGGTAAGATAAATCAGAAAAATGAAAAGTCGTCTCTGAAAAATTTATAAATTTTTATGACGTCACACCATTGTTCCGACAGTTGATTGTTTTTAAGAATTCACAGTTTTTTCCTTTGTTCTTGTGTATTGATACCTTAACCTTCTACTATATTAGCATCTTAGCCTGAACACATAGAAATTAATACGTTACTTTTTCCATATCAACCCGGGTATCATCCCTAGATGCATAAAAAGGTGATAAGCGGAATAATATGGAGAAAGGTCATATATTAATCTCTATGTTTTTAAGGCTAAGATGATAAAATAGTAGAAGATTAAAGGGATATTGTCTACCAGCTGCGTAATTTTTTCATACCCAAAATTATTGTCGATTTCCGTACTGACCTTCATAAAATGAAGATTAACACCGAGTTATGTTGCAAAAAATACGATTTTATGACAAAAAAGACCCAAAACTATCGTTATCAGAATTATTGCGCACTGTTTAGAAACGATAAACAACATGTGGTTCTTGGGCAAAAGAGAAACTGTCAACGCGTGGAAGAAAGGGGACTTTGACGGATTCAGAGATAAAGAGGAATAGAAGTGAAGTATCTTCCAAATGGAACAAATGCAAGATATATGTAGGGGATCAGTTGGACCGTTGGCGTTGGATGGGGCGAACTCAAGGAATTCGAAGTGCTTGATTATTGTTGATAGGTAAGCCGAGCATGTTGCCTTCTTTTCTCAATCGTTTTTCATATGTTATGAATTTATGATGATGCCTATGATCATTTTCGGTAGATATTAATCAATATATGTAATTTTGCACCTGGCAACAGCAAATTATTGTCAATGAGTAGCATAAAACGGCCGTATTTGCGAGGTAAACAAACACAAATTTTAAGAGGCCAGCAAAGGGGAAATGGGAGTGCAAAAATGATATCAATGACAATGCAGTATATTATTATCAATTTAAAAAAAATATCGAATCAATTCATTTTTAATGCAAGAATTAAAACTGTACATGGCTTAATGAAAACCCTATAAAGTTCTTTTTATTCAAGCAAATTTATTTCTTTGATATACAACATATAATTAGACTTTTAATTTTATGTTGGTCCTCGTATTCCTGATATGTATCTATTACATATAGGGGTCCTAGAAATGAGAGATGCAAAACTAGCACTTCGTACTGTAACAGCAACAACTCTGCTATGTTTTTGGCAAGGGAGAAATAAAATACTAAAACATATCACCAGTTAATGTCATTTATTCAAATGACGAAAACAACAAATATTTACATTTACATGAAAACAAGGAGTGCATGGTGTTACATAATACATTATTACATAACATTATCATTTTAATAATTTTTAACATTGCATAATACAATTTATATGTCCTATGCACTCCCTTTCAACTAAAATATTTCCGAAGACAAAAAAGGGTGGCGCTAAAAACGGCCAAAGCCCGCTTTTGATAAGGAGTCAAATGGAAATATCAAATAGGGGGCAAATGCCAAACCCAGAGTTGCTGCTCAAATTATTTGGATGGGAATACAACTTATACATAACAAATTACAACATATGTTTATAATTAAAACAAAATAATACTACATGTATGAAAAACAAAATGTGAATAGATATCTAACTCGATAGTAAGAAGGGTACAGCAACCAAATGTTGACCTGTACCCTCCAAACAGTTGTACTTAAACATGCATTGTTAGTATCATGAGCCATCAGTTACAAATGTCTAATCTAATAATTGTATGTGCAATATGACATTAAGTTGCATAACAAATTTGACTAGATATCTATCGCAATTTAGTAAGAAGGGTACAGCAACCAAATGTTGACCTGTACCCTGCAAACACTGTTCTACAAAATGCGTTGTTCGTATCATGAGCCATCAGCTACAAATGTCTAAAATCTAATAATTGTACATGTATGTCAACAATAAAAGCAAATTAATAGAAACAGTAATAATGTAATATAAAACAACATGAGCAGGCAAATCCTGACCTCACGTAAAAAGGCGAGTGGAAAAACACACACCCACAGAAAAATATACCGCTGTAACTGGACATAATTGTGAATTATTGTGATTTGCTTCGATCGTGATGGTAACTGCTTGATTATTTTTAATATTTTTATAGTGTCTTATGACCAATGTGAGACTCTGTGGACGTCGAGTGCAGTATGTAAATGTTACATCCTGTTTTTGGATAACTGACCCGGCCTCTTTAGGTGAACGTACTAATATTTCGCCCAAGCGCAAAAATGCGTTAAAGGCCAATAGAAAAACTGCTTTAAGTAACGTTTTTGTGAAGTTGTTGTCAATACATTTATCTATACCATCAATAATTTTCTCCAAAATTTGTTTTGTAATAGGTAGACGGGTATCATGTGACTTTCGAAGGTTGTTGCATCCTTTGAGGAGTTTGTTGACTACGAAGGCACTGGTTGGGTCAAAAATTCCTAAAATTTTATGAATGTAGCTAATTGCGGAGACGTGAGAAGTAATAGTGGATGGACTGTATGATTTATCAAACAGAGCACCAATGAAATTGCAAATTTGAATCACAGAAAGGGTCAACCTTGTAATAGACTTGTCAAAGATAAAAATTAAATTCCATGAGTGTTTGTATGATTTTCTTGCTGACCATGACAGAGAGGATCTTAATAAAGTCATTGCTGAGCTATTCAAATTGTCAGCATGTGTTCTGGTATTTCCGCTGGGGTCAGATTCAGCCAAGGAGCAACTTGTCTGGCCTTCTGAAAGTGGAAACGAGACAACTTGTCAGCTACTATGTTAGACTTTCCTGCAGTATGTTTTGCACGAAACACAATGTTGTATGAAAGGGTGCATAAAACCAATCTCCGTACCAAACGCATTAAAATCTTATCCCTGCAGGACTTTTTATTCAAAACATCTACAACAGCCTGATTATCTAAGAGAAACAAAACTTTTGAATTTACCATATATTTCCCCCATAGTTCCAACGCATTAACAATAGGAAAAAGCTCCTTGACTGTTATTTGGTGGCGGTGTAAAGATTTGGTCGAAGAATTTGCAAACCACCAACTACCAAATACGCGGCATAGTCTATGTTTCCTGATGCGTCCGTAAATAATTTTAAGTGGTCAGATGAGATCCAATTATCAGATAGGTAAACAGATTTACCATTGAAAGACTGAATAAAGACTGACCAGGCATGTAAATCTGCCCTTGCTTCACAATTTAATTTCACAAAATAAAACGGGTTGGTAATATTTCTGGCTAAATCAATGAGTCGACGTAAAAATGGTCTTCCCGGGCGTACTACTAGACATGCAAAATTAAGTAACCAATCAAGGATTGTAACTCTCTTAATTTGAGTTTTTTTCTCTGTTTAGCTGATGCTAGCACTTTGTTGACTTTGTCAATTTGTTCTTGTGGTAGTCGGCATTCCATATTGCAAGAATCTACCTCGATACCGTATATGGTGATAACGGTAGTAGGTTGAACAGTTTTTTCCGCCTTGATAGGAACCTATAATTTAGAGCATAATGTGAGGAATTTATCCAGATCTTGTTGGCATTTGTCTGATTTTGGGGGACCCACAAACAAAAAATCATCCAAGATATGTGACATGCCTGCCACCTGATATTTAGTTTCCATTATCCATTGTAATGCACAGGAAAAATTTTCAAAAAATTGACATGAGCTACTAGCACCCATTGGTAAACATTTGTCATAATAATAAAACCCATTCCAAGTAAAACCTAGTAAAGGATAGTCAGATGGGTGAATATCAATATTTCTAAATGCATCCTCCACATCAGTTTTTCCAAGATATGAATCGCGGCCGAAATGTTTGACTAATTTAATTACGTTGTCAATACAGTCATATTTAACTTCTGAATTTTCCGGAGGAATAAGTGAATTTACAGAATTACCTTTTGGGTATGACAGATCATGTATTAGACGGAATTTGCCAATGACTGTTTTAGTCACCAAACCCAAAGGAGAACATACAACCTTTTTGAGAGGGTTTTTTTTAAAAGGACCGGCAATTCTGCTTTTTAGGGATTCTTTAGCCAATTTTTCTAACACTTTATCTGGATTTTCCAGTGCAGATTTGCGGTTTTTTGCATTACCAAATTTACATTGAAGTTTTTCTCCTTCGACCTCTAATTTGAACCCTTCTCGAAAACCGGAAAGCAGGGACTTATACAAGATGGGATCATAACCGGACAACTCCCTAGCAAAGACTTCACTTTTTATTGGGCTGGGAAGACGGTTGATGTGCGTGTGTTTTGGCTGCTGGGGGCCTTGCGTTGTATTTGGTTGTCTGGTACATCTGACTTTGGGATGAGGGCCTCGGCAAAACTTACACACGTGTTTGAATGTACAGTTGGTCCTGTTACACACTTCGTATGTGTTCCAGACGTGACAGGTACCATCCCTGTCTCTGTTGTTAAGAAAGGGCTGGGAACGCCTATTTATGGTGGGTGGTACATATTTGTTTGAGGCATTGTTGGGGAATATTTGTGGGTAATGCCTTTTGGGAAATACAGATTTTGTAAATAGCTCGTCTATCGGTTTTTGCCATGGAAGATTATTTCTTGCCCGGAGTAAACGAAACGACTGATCATATGTGCGGAAAGCCTGTGTTCCCCTCATTTCATATGCGTCCTTAACTATGGACATGTATTTCAACATGTTAGGGGCTTCTGAGGGGAATCTTTCGATATAAATGGCCATGTAAATGTGGAAAGCCTCATTCCACTCATAAAAAGTCAAAGGACCTCTTGATTTTGAGGATTGCTTTGACATGGTTATCAGACTAGGACCGAGGGTAACTGACCAGGGGTCTTCAAAATCAAGTTTGGGTAACAAGTCAGCCAAGTTCATGAATTCATTGTTCCATATTTTTTCCTTTATACGTTGAGAAATGTGTGCACCTAAAGGGATCACCCCCGATAAATCTACAATTGGGCCATGACATAATTCTCTACCTGTAAAACTTCTAGCTGGTGACTCTGTGCTCAAAATGTTCTCTATTAAAGTATGGATTTGTGAGTTATCTGTATATGGGGTATTATTGTTCACTGACATGGCAGATGTGGAATTCCTGGTTGGTTGATTATTGTCTGGAATTGATTGCTCACTGTAGTTAAAGAATTATGGTATTGAGATCGTAATTGTCCAGATGAAAATGCAGTATTTGAAGCCAAAAAGGATGATGTATTTGCTGTAAGGGAATCTGCACAAAAGTTTCCAGAGCTACTAGCCGGCTGTACTTCTTCCATGGTGTTTCTGTTTTGTAAGCGGATTATCTCCTCGGCTAAGCGAGTATAATCGATGTTTGGTATAGTTTCAGTATTGTTTTCAGCCAATATTGGTATATTTGAATCTGTTGACGGTGTTGTATTGTTATTAAGTGAAACAGTTGCTGGACTGCGTTGGTATATAGATCTTGTTGATCGTGGTGTACGAGGTCTTGATACAGGTACAAGTATGTCTGTTGTTGTGGACTCAGTTGTCTTTCTTTTCTTTTTTGGTGGGGCCATTATGGCGTCTCTACACAAGATCCTGAAGAGAAAATGGCAATTAAATGGTACTGAAAGACTTTTAATTGTTGCTCTATCACGATATCATCTTAACATACAACTATTGTTGAGAAAATAACCCATCTTATCTAACAATAATTTAATTGTGTAATGTTGCTAAACTGGTATTGTCGTATTTATCAACCATGTGAAATATACCAGTACTTGGTGACTCAACCATGTTGAGCATGACCAATCTGCTAAGAACTCAACCATGTTGAGTTTAATAGTACTTGACGACTCGACCATGTAGAGCCTGGTCAATATTCCAAGAACTCAACCATGTTGAGATATAATAGTACTGATGACTAAGCCATGTTGACAAACATACAAACCCAATGTTCAACCATGTTGAGCACGACTAATATTCCAATGACTCAACCATGTTGAGTACAAATTTACTGTTGAAAACATGAAAACCAAATGTTCAACCATGTTGAGCATATTTCATATTGCAGTCCTGACCATGTATGCATTTTTAGGTGTAAGTTTAACATGGAGATTGTGTCAACACTAACATGTATAAGTGTTTATAAGTGCATATCAAATTGTTTAGTTGTATATTGTATATACTTACATGTAAGTTGTAACTAAGTAATATAAGTATGCCTTATACATCAAATCAAAAAGTTTTATTTAAAGTCGGTACATTTTATAACAGTACAACATCACTGATATTAATTATAGATAGATATTACCAAGGATATTACTGGCATGCAAGACTGCACTCCTGATACTCCGAAAATACTTTTTCATTCCAACATCATTTAGATGAACACCATCATGGCAGATATGGGAAAAGTCTTTCCAGAAACCACGATGTCGCCAGAATATTATATTTGGTATCCCATCTGTTTAAATGATATTGTACAATGCACTATTAGTGTCCGTCACATGTTTATTGTATTCGGAATGCACTCTCATAGGGTCACGCCATAAAAGTTCGCCTATTACCACGATATTTATATGTAATCCATAATGTAAAAATTGTGCAAAAGAAAATATTTCGTTTGCCACAGATAAAGTTGTAGTGTTCTTATCGGATAGATCGTTTCCTCCAATTTGTAGATACACGATATTATGACATGCATGTGTAAAGTTATACAAGTCTTTACGTTCGTGTATGAGACGAGGGATTGTCAAACCCCCTTGAGCGCGACACGTGATGTCGAACAAAGTCTCATTTAATCGTAAATTGTAGTGTTGATCAGAACTATCCATAAAGTCTCGTAATCTGCGTACAAAGCTGTGGCCCAACAAAACCACGTGTTGTTTGTGTATGTTCGCCATTTCCATATAATACCGTGCATGCGCACTAACTACAATAATATAAAATTGTCCACTGTTATTTAACGAACGCCATGTGTAATTGTTTTCCTATTGAATGTCAACACAATCAATGAATACTCACGATTGAGAATTTCCACTGTGTGTTGGAATCTACTTTTAAAAAGTCACTATAAAATATTATGTTATGCTGTATTCAGATTAAACTGTTGTTTCCTTGATTCCGAGAAAAATAAAATTTAAACAGCACACCATTTGGCGTGACCCTTGCTCTAAAATATTTTTTGATCAGCTGTCACGTGACTGAATTACAAATTCCTATAGGTTGATATTATGTTGATTGCGATGCAATCCTACAATGAAATTCCCCCTCGGCCACCATAAAGTAATTTATCTACTATAAATTCAGTTTTATCAAATTTCAACAACTTGGACATGAAACTTAGTTTTGGGAACCAAAAATATATACCTTACTTTCTGCGATTTTATCACTATAATGGAAAATCAGTATGTATTTTTCAAATAAAAGCTTTCGATTTAAAGAAGCTTCATTTCAATTGCACTTTTAGTTTGGATCCTGTAAGTATAATGTATAATTATAAACAAGGTCTTGAAGAAATTTTCAAGTTTCAGAACTTTTTTTATATATGACTACAAAGTTTTACTGAAAATTTCAGAAATGTCCTAAAATGCATATTTTAGACCATGGCTAAATGAAAATCATTTTCAATTCCTTTATTCAAACAAGTTTATATCTTGGGTACTGGAAATACATTACATAAATAAGGTTAAAAGTACTTTTCAACAAGTTTGAACATAAACTTTGTTATGGGAGCCAAAATTATATCTTCCTGTCTGTGAATTATCACCATAGTGGAAAATCAGTATGCATCTTTTATATAAAAAGCTTTCCATTTAAATAAGTGTCATTTCAGTAGCATTTTAAGTTTGGATCCTGTAAGTATGATACATAAACAAGGTTTTTAAAAAATAATATGAAGATCCATAGAAATTTGCAAGTTTCAGAAACTTTTCTATATATGTGACTATAAAATTTTACTGAAATGTCCTGAACTGCATATTTTAGACTATGACTAAATGAAAATCGTTTTCAATTTCCTTATGCAAACCAAGTTTATTTCTTGACTATTCTAAAAAAAACATTACATTAACTCGTTTTTTACTACATTTCAACAATTTTGGACATAATTTTTAGTTCAGGGAGCCAAAATTATACTTTACTATCTTAGAATTATCAACATAGACATGATAGAGGGAAATCACTATGAATTTTTCATATAAAGGCTTTCTATTTAAAGAATTGTCATTTGAACTGCTTTTTATCTCCTCGCCAACGAAGTTGTGAAGGGATATAGTAACGCTACCGTCCGTCCGTCCGTCACATCCTTGTGAACACTCTAGAATCAACATCCTTCAATGGATTTTGACCAAACTTGGTACATACTTAGTCCTTACGAGAATTTGAAACCCTATTGATTTTCAAGGTCAACGGTCAAGGTCACAGGGTCAAATTTTTACTGCGTAACATCCTTGTGAACACTCTAGAATCAACATCCTTCAATGGATTTTGACCAAACTTGGTACATACTTAGTCCTTAAGAGAATCTGGAACCCTATTGATTTTCAAGGTCGTACATTGTATGTCAAAGATCAAGGTCACAGGCTCAAATTTTTACTGCATAACATCCTTGTGAACACTAGAATCAACATCCTTCAATGGATTTTTGACAAAACTTGGTACATACTTAGTCCTTAAGATAACCGAAACCCTATTGATTTTCAAGGTCATAGCCTCATAGGTCAAAGGTCAAGATAACCGGGTCAAAATTTTACCCCGTAACATCCTTGTGAACACTCTAGAATCAACATCCTTCAATGGATTTTGACCAAACTAGGTGCATATTTAGTCTTTAAGAGAATCTGGAACCCTATTGATTTTCAAAGTCAAAGGTCAAGGTCACCGGGTCAAATTTTTAGGCGAGGGGATACGCCACGCTTTGCCCTTGTTTAGTTTGGATCTTGTAAGTATGATTTATAAACAAGATTTTTAAGAAATAATGTGAAGATCCATAGCAATTTGCATGTTTCACAGTGTGTGAATTTAACAGTAGACCGATGGCCCATGTCTGTGTTAAAATCATGCAGGTTTTTGTAAAATTATCTTAATTTTTTAGGCAAATTACTACAAAAACTGGTAATTTCAGACAAATGTGATTTTGTAGTGATTGATATTTGTACTTTTGATTTAGATATTCTGACCAAGGTATTTCTAGAGTAGAAGAAATGAGCGGCCATCACATTTCAACGAAACGGATGAAACTGGAGAAATCGAGTTCATTTGTGAACCCATTTGAGTATGTTCATTTAGACATATTCTACATTATGTTTATATGTAACATTGTCAATATTGTTCAACACAGTCACTTGTATAACAGTTTCCTATTAATTATTGTGGCTTGCATAGTGATACTACTAGTAGCTATATTATAAAGGGATCATGTTGGCTTCTGCGTCAACGTTACATTTTCATCAATCCATAAGCTGAAATGGCCAGTCCTCCTTAGCTACTTACGGGAATGAAACCAAACTGGGACAGAATTGACGCACGTCTGGCGCACCAAATTTTTTCCTGGAACTTTGATGTAATTTGTCTCTTTATATTGGGTTGTGTAGATGTGTGCTGGATACATGTATATAGATTTAATATTATTTTGAAAAGTGTTTTCGTTATACAGCTGCACATCAGAACCATATAACAAAATTTGTTTCGATATTATACACATACACTGTAATAAACAATTATTTTTTATTCTTACAGTCTCTCAATAGATATTACTGAAGAGGGCAGTGATGTTGGTGATGATTCTGACGATGGAGATTTTGAACCTAGCCTCAACTTCACTCTAAGGTTTGTCATGTTAATTTCATATAATTTTGTCCTAATAACAGAACCATGCATGATCATATGTCATAGGAGCTTTATTATACCCCCGCTCCACTGGAAGGGTGGGTATACTGTTTTACCTCTGTCCGTCCGTTTGTCCCAAGATGTTCATAAAATTTTTCTCAGTAATTATTTATGGCAGCAATCTGATATTTGATCATAGGCTTCAGAAGGGTCAATCGAAAGTCGCAAACCCGCTGCGTTGTCCATGGTCAAGTCCGGTAGAAGTCCCATCCGATGAAGGGAAAGACATCAACAACAAATGAAGATCAGTTCTGATTTGGGTAACAGACAATCTGTAACCATTGACCAGCTCGTGATGCCTGTCGTAGAACTTCTTGAGGGATGACCACAACCTAAAATATGTCTACAAATCACTCAAATCCTTCATAAAGGGGACTTGTAATGATATGTTTAGTTGCTCATTCACTATACATTCGAGATATTCATCTTGAATTGAAAGTTAGGGCTCCATAGATCATAATCTCAATTCTATTGTTTTATTCTTGTGAATTACATTGTATATATTTTTCTACTTCAGGTGGCAGAGAAGTTACAACAAAAAGACAGCTAGATGGTCTGTGCAGCCTGTTAAAGCTGACAAGTCATATTCCTGTGTTCCAAGACTATTAAGGGTCATCATTTGTATGAGACTGCAAGATAATGAAGGAATGAATTAACGTGTGCAGTTGGAAGTAGATGATCCCAGAAGAATCTCGGTCCATCTTGCACCAATTCCACAACCTCCAACTCGGGATAATATTGTAGCATCTCAGAAATTCAGATTTGAAGACCAAGACAAAACAATTGACTATATTGTCGCATGAAATAAATTTAGATTGTCACTCTTTGTTTTTCCTGGTCTAACAGAAGTTCTGCACATTTAGAGCAGAAAAGTACCCAAGTCAGGATAATGGGCATTACAAATTGTCCAATGCACAATAATGATAGCACTCAGTGTGTTGGTCTAGTTAGTACAAACCAGAACAACTTTTTAGGACCTCACAAGAAACATCTCTGCCAAGTTTGGTTAAATTCTGTTCGGCTGTTCTCAAGAAGAAGATGAAAATGTTGTTTCCCATAGGGTTTCAATGCAAACTTTAACCTCCGCTGGTGGCCATTTTTAATTTTCAAATGGCGCAAACAGTAACAACACATGTTAAAGACATTCATAGAAACATATATACCAGATTTCAATTCAATCCCTTCAGCGGTTCTTGAGAAGAAGTTTCTTGAAAATCGACCAATCAGAATTTTCAGTCACATGGTGGCCATGTGTTTTGACGAATCTGCACAAAAGTAACAACTCTTGTGTAGGACCTCATAGAAAACATCTCTGCCAAGTTTGGTTTTGAATTATATAAAAGACTGTCAGTCCATTTTAGAAGAAGTTGTCAGTGCTGATAGAACACAAAATAATAATAAGATGGCAAAACTTTCAAATAAATTTACAATTCCAACTGACCAACTTGTGAGATTAACAACTCATTAGGGTTGATTTATTTTTTATTTTTGGTGTTTTAACGCCACTTTCAGCAATATTTCAGCTATATCATGGCGACCAGTTTTAGTGGTGGAGGAAGCCAGAGTACCCGACAACCACCGACCATAGGGAAGCAAGTGGTAAACTTTATCATTAGGGTATATGGGATAAAATACAAAATATTTCATGAACAAGTTTTAATTAAATCGTCTAGGAATGAAACCCTTGTATTGTCCATATAGATCAGGATACTTGTCCCTAATTTTCCAAGTACAACAGCTTGGGATCACACGTCTGACCCCAGCTCCAAGTCGGCCATGTACCCAAATGGTATACTGGCGGTAGGCTGCATACCTATTGGATCTGTTGTAATCCTCGTCATGGGGCATTACTACAAGTTCCTCTCGAAACATTCTAGCAACCCCAACACTGCCTCATCAAGGATTATCCGATCAAAGTCATGTAATAAAGACAAGAGATTTAATAAAAACAGAGTAAAGACAGATGGTTATACATTCATCTAGAAAAATGAGCTCTATTTAAAAAAGAAATATAATTCATTATAAGTGAAATAGTTTGCACATATTCAGTTTAGAGAAATAAAAAAAAGTCTTATTTTGGAAGGAAAGATTTTCTCGTGGGACTTTCTTATGACCACAGTTTTATTTCGTTTTGTTGTTGGTACATTTTTTTTTATCAATTTACCCCTCAAGCTATTCAATTTTAATTTTATGGTTTTTTTTCCTAAAAAAATATTTTGATTCTGAATCTTGAAGAAAAAAAATTGGCTGGAAAGGAGAAAAAAATATATTCCGACTTGACATTTTCACAGTATAATCATATACAAAATTTTGAAGAAAAAAATTTATTCCAGCACTTCGCCAATCTAATTAAAATTAGATCTACGCACTTGCTCCCTATTTTAGATCTAATTATACCCCCGCTCCCCGAAGGGGGAGGGGGTATACTGTTTTACCTCTGTCCGTCCGTCCTTCCAAAATATTTTTCGTCACATTTTTCTCAGCAACTATTGATGGCAGAAATCTGATATTTGGTCACAAGCTTCACATAGGCATGCCATATCGTGGGAAGCGTTTTTGGAACCATCAGATTCCTACTTCCTGTTTGCCGACTTAGTTGGTTTTTATCCACATTGAACATATATGCACATTTTTCTCAACAACTATTGATGGCAGAAATCTGGTATTTGGTCACAAGCTTCATATAGGTACCCCATATCATGGGAAGTGGCAGGGGTATCATAAGTGAGCATTAGATCACAGTTCACCTTGTTTTAATCAGATTGGCACTTCGCCGGAAAATAAGAAAATATGATTTCTGTGGCGTCTGAAAAAAACATTTCTACGGCGAAAAAACGTGACATAGCCCCCTTCAAGGTAAATGGTCAGTCCCATATTATTTTGCAGCAACTGTCTTGTGGAACTAGAAGTAATGTCTCTTTTGTTTCTAATCCAGCCCAAATTTCTCTGAAACATTCCAGTCAATTAACAAATAAAACAACACTGGCTACGTCATTCGTTTTCATCAGACATGTTTTTCACTGTGTTCTACATGTATGTCTCTGTTTTCATATTGTCGGTAAAACTGGCTAAAATAAATTAATTTAACACGTGTATCAAAATCTCGGGAACATAACTTATAAGAAGAAAAAAACTAATTTAGTTATTTTTAACGCCGGCAAAAATTTTCGATCGAAAATACGTAGTTGAGCTTGTCCCCATGGGGTGCCTCCTGGCATGTTTCCAATGGTTATCGTGGAAATATCGGCTGAATCTGTAAAGGCATGTAGTTTTCATCAAAGAAAATCTATTCCTGATACAGAAATTATTTATTCTACGTCTTTTAGATACAATCGGTTCGCAAATAGCTTTTTTCCTCAACTTTTATAGAAACTTACCTCAATATCCATGCTGCAGCATCCGGGCTACTGACATAAAAATAGATAAATAAATAGAGTTGGCCTCGCCCAGGTCAGTGCATAATTAATTAGCTTCCGGTAACGATGGTCAGCTTTTTTAGTCGAAAAAACAACGTTTCGGAGCGTATTCATCAATAATTCGGTGTTTAATCTTCATTTTATGAAGGTCAGTACGGAAATCGACAATAATTTTGGGTATGAAAAAATTACGCAGCTGGTAGACAATATACCTTTAAAGTACAAATACGCTGTAACAAAGGAATAATGTGTGAATTCTTTAAAATAATCAACTGTCCGAACAATGTAGTGACATTATATACTGCCGAAAATTGTTTTATGAGGCAAATCAAAATTGAAAAAAATAAATGACTTTATATGGAAGTTGAATTGTGTATTCAACAGATACATTTTCAGAACACTATTGTCAAACAAGAGCATTCCCATAAATGTTATCGGTGGCGTAATGGTTAGCCTGCTCGCCTCGAGTTCAGTAGATCGTGGGTTCGAGCCCGGGCGGGTCAAACCAAAGACTATAAAATTGATATTCGTTGCTTCTCCGCTAAGCACGCAGCATTAAGGACAAAGAACAAAGACTGGTCGGCTCGGAATCAGAATAATGCGTCAGAGTGGTGCGACATGACTTCCCGCGGACTGTTGTTTCAGTGAGCTAGCACTATACAAATCCAACTCAGCGTGTTGGTCTAGAACAAAACGGACCTCATCATCATCTCATTGAAAATTAACTTGTTCTCGCCATGATATAGCTGAAGAATTGCTGAATTGGCAACACAATATCACAAAAATGAACAACATAGACCAGGACATTACATTAGTCCTTACAATGACTTGGCCAATGAATGCTCATATATAATGACTACCAGTTGAAGAGCAGACTCGCAAAAATTCTAATTTTCCGGTCCGTGGAATATTTAAAAATCCAAGGGAGATAATCGTAAATATTTTCCGCTAGATGGCGCTTCACAAACCCAAACAATTATACGTACTTGGAAAACTACGTTTTTTCTTCTATTAAACCAATGAAAATGATTGAAATATGATTAAAAATCACATTTATATTTATTAATGGTCATGATTTTCAGTCTGGTATAAAATCGGTCTGCGATGAATGTAAAAATAACGGTTTTTTTCTTTACCTCGGAAAATCGTAATTTATTTTTTTTCGCGTATGTTTACACTTTTTGCATCTGACAGAATAAAGTTCCCGTGTATGAAAAAAATAAAAAACTGGTTCTTTGGACAGAATAATATCTTCACTTCATTGGGTAAAAGGGAATTTACATCACTCGTAACAGTTTAAGAAAAATAGTCCATATTCCAACGTCACCCAAACAGAGTCAAGGTTGAACAATTTGCTTCTCCCATTTTGCTCGTACAATCAATATTTACACATGTAAACAATGGAATAACTGTAGGCATGTGAGGTAAAACACACTGCTTTGATGTACAATGCAAATTGTCTAGAAATTCGATGCATTTATCCCATTCTGTCAATCGCGTGGGTTCACAACTACAACCCGAACTTGGTTATATGCACCCCCCTTTTCTGAAATATGCCACCACAGTCAAACTGTCAACGGGTGCAGGCCTTTTAGTTTTAGTAAGGGACGGTACCAGGTACTCACTTAAAATGGTAATTGGTACCTCCTAATTTCAAAGAATGTTGTACAGCATGTTTATTTGCTCATTGTGTTTATATGACGGAGTGGTTTATTTGTAGATAATTTAAACAGGATTGTTAATTTTTAGGATTTATTTTTAGTTGAAATATATAGGAAAATCAAAGTCAATTTTTATTTGTTATATTTAAATTATGTACAAATAAAAACCACTCATATAAACATAATGAGCAAATAAACAGTCAAAATATAGAAAATGCTGAATGTTTTGGTGTAAAATTTGTTAAAATCTATCCAGAAATGACTTCACAATAATTTTTTGAAAAAATATGGTTTTGGTTGATTATATAGGGATTTTTTTTTACATGTGGCAATATTTTTGGCCACATACTGTATAAGATATTCATGAAAAAATGTTCAATTTTTAAGAAAAAGTACTGCCTGTAAATAGTGAAGTACTGCGGGGTGCATGAAGGCAGACCACCAAGTCCTTGCATAAACTGTAAACGAGAAGATGTGACTAAGCGCTACTGGCACCTCTCACAGGGGCGAAATCAACCACTGTTTTATACTTTTGTCAAAAATGCATATGCATTCAAAGATGATGACTGTATTTGTAGAATGTGTGAGGCTCGATTTAGAAAATCACTCGAAATGTCCCACGATACAGAAGCAACATCAAGCAAAAGAAAATTGAGAAAATATGATTCAGCCAAAGATACAAGCTGTGCATTTGAAACAAATGATTTAAATTTAACAACAGCAAACTTTGACAGCTATGGTAATGTGTCATTTGACCCATGTGAATTTACTCTCCATACTGCAGCTAATGCAGAAAATAATGACTGTAGTAACAAACTTGTATGCTTTTTGCAACACATGAACATGTGTGAAAAAAATGGTGACCATTCGACATCAGTTAATGTTGACTTATTCCAGTCGTGCTTTCAGATTTAGCTAGATCAGAATAACAATCTAATCAATTTTTTCTCTGTATTGATCACTACAGGAAATATAGAAATTTCAAACCCCAACTAGAATGTTGCTTTTGTGACAAAGGTATATACAGTCAAAGAAAGACCATTTGATTTAAGGGAAAGGATCTTCTAGAAAGAATAAAGTTAATTTTAAATTCTGATACATTTGTGTATGCAAATTTTCTATGGTAATGGCACCAGCATATTCAGTTAGAATTTTAAATTAGAGCCCCATTCGTTTTCTCCTATTATTCAAATGTTTTATTATTTTTAATAAAAAAAAATAGTTGAAGTTTTTGTGAATTTTATTTTGTAAAAAATTATTAAATAATGGATCTTAGTACAGTATGATCTGCTTTTGTTTAAGAAACAAAAGGTTAAAACCATTACACCCCTCGCCCCTTTTTTTAAAGAAACATCTATAAAATAGTAAATATTGGCTAACACGAGTTCTGCTCAAGAGTCATTACGAGGATGTACTATGCATGTGATAAAATTTTATAATTTTTTCATTATCATCATTTTCTTTCATTTGTCTTTTATAAGGTCATTTACATTGAAAAAGTATCACTTGTATCAAGTACATTGACATCAACATGCCCGTGGTGGGTCGCTAGGGGGCGCTATACATGATTTGTATGGTGAATCCACCAATAAAACCGGTGGACGTGTTTAAATAGCCTTATATGTTAAAAAACAGCTGAAAGTAATTTTTAATATTCCAAGATTTACCATTGCATATGAAAATATGACTGGTTTTTTTTCTCAAGTTCATTCGATAAATTTAGTAGACCATTACAGTTGATTGTTGTTTTGTTATACCTTCATGGAACAACTTTACATGTATTTCGACCGAAAAGTCAGCTTAACAGGATTACTTTTACAGTAATATAATTGCTCCTTACTTAATACTGTTGTGGTTCCATAAAATCTCAAATTTGGACTCATCTCACATCTGTTAAATTATATTTGATCAATTTAATAGCTGTAGATATAATAGACAATTATTCTGACTAATTTCAACATTCTTAATACAAAATAATATTTGTTTTATTGAGAAAACATGCATTTACTTACACTCGTTCTATAAATAGAACGTTAAAATTTACGGAGTATGTGATGATTCTAGTTACCTCCCTTGAATCCAACCCAAAATGAGACACGATCCATCTGACAGAAAAAAGTTCTATTGTATGTTTAATTACAGAAAATGTTTCTTTGAAATACTAATATAGAAATCTATGGAACTATATATATGATTTTCAATCACTCTTATTTTAATTTTTAATTTTTTGTGTTTTTTGAAACAACTTCCGCCATTTCCGTGTCATTTTAATATCTGCATTACTCCTTTGTTACAAGAAGTTCAAGCACCGGGCCTCAAATTTATATAAAAGAAACAATTTTCTATGTTTTTCTCGCTTCTTCGGTTATATTTGACGCTCGCAACGATTAAAACGAGTGAATTTTCAACACTTGGTCGATGTATTCTAAAACGTGTCCGATTCTTGTAAAAAATGTACGTGACCAATTATCGAGTCTGCTCTCCGACTGTACTAGCTAAGAAGTTTAATTATCGGTAATTTGTGCCGCATTCCTTTGAAGTGTGCCGATAGATAAAGCTAGGGTCGACGTACTAGACCATATCAGAAATTTATTGGGTCAGTTCATCATTTGACATGCGCTGACCAACGCGGAAGGATATGTACTGTGACGCAATCATGCTAGGTCAATGTCGGTCGTCGCTAATGAAAACAATGTTACGCTGTTTCGGGAAGAAAATTGTAAAATGCGGTTGCTTGCAATCAAATATTCAATTAAATTTGAAAAAAAGCTAAATTAATATAATTCACTTTGTTTCCACGGTAAATTCCTATTAATTACACTACATCTTGGTGAGATTTCCATCAGGAAATCGTCTGCTATATGAAAATCTATAAAAATACATGCAACATGAACTATTTTAAGATGATCAACTAAAAATAACTAGATGTGTTGATGTTCTATTTGCCATATACACTAGCTACTAAAAATGTACTAAGATTCAACATAAACAAAGTACTACCCACAGTAAACAGGAAAATGACAATCTTTTTTACGCCTAGACCATTATTTGATGGTATTATGCTTCTCACGGCATGTGATGATGATTTTATCTTAAAATGTGAATGAATACAGGGGCGGATCCATGATTTCAAGTTAGGGGGAGGGGGGGGGGGGGGGGCGCACTTAAAAAAAATGCGTCGAGCGGAGGGAGGCGAGAAATTTGTTTGGGTATTTCGTGTGAAAAATCACGATTTTACGCCAAAAATCATATTTGTTCAAATTGCGGAGGGAGGCGCGAACATTTTTAAGATTTTTCGCTTAAAAAATCACGATTTTACGCCAAAAAATCATATTTTTTCCAATTTTAGGGGGGGGTGCGCCCCCCCCCCCCCCTTGGATCCGCCCCTGGAATACACATATCCGATGGAAGTATGTGGACATTTTACCTGTCGAAAACGAAAGTATTTAGGAGTCATGACACAACGTGTGCCGCACATTATCATGTGTACTGGTCGGGGAGTGATTCTCTACATTTTTTACGTTTTTTATCCAATATTTTTAAGAAGCAGTCGAGAAACCTTTGTTTCACCCCATTATTATTATGCATGAACCATAACGATTTACCTACGAAATGAATTTTCATAAAGGAGAGCGCACACTGATCGGGGATCCATTATTACGATGTTGCGTTTTTCTAACAGAAAATGGCCGCAACAGAAGCAATTCTCGCCAACTTTCAGAAATATTGTTTTTTGTGAAGCTAAAGCATCAAGAGGAAAGAAAAACCACATTTTAGAAAATTAAAACCCTTTCTTAAAAGGTTTACCGGTTTTGTGTTAGTTTGTAGTAAACTCTGATAATTATTCATCACTGTTTTAAAGGTTGTCATGCCATCCCCACGCCGCTCCCCCATTCCGTAAAATACATCCTTTTCAACAGTGGTTTACCTGATAATTTTCATTTTATTGATGAAAAGTAACAATTCCAGTTTTTCTAGAATTAATTTTAATATTTTGTCCATGTTTTATGCCCAATGTGATAATATAGGATCCATGTATAAATTAGCGGTCAAGGTAATGGATGACATAAACATTCAACCTAAACAAAGTATCATGACGTGACATCTGCTCGGTCATGCAATAAAGTCGGTCACTTGTTTTGATTTACAATTCTGGCGCAGCACAATACCAATGACGTCAAATTCACAGAGAAGATAGAAAAAGAATTAATTTACAGCAATAATCAAAATTTATAGCATAAATTGAACAGAGAATTAAATTAAACCAGACAGAAAAATGAGATTATCTGGGTAAAAAAAAACTGTCATTATTACAAATAGCATCAACAAAACTGTTTTGTTACCACTTAAGAAATAATTCATGGCAGGCATAGAGTTGTGCAAATTTACACATGGGCTGGGCCTTTATATTTGAATTTTACCCCCAGCGAAAGAGAGACAAATACGGTAATTTTTAACCATTCGTGAACTGTATACACACGGCATTTGGTAGATGTTCCATTTACCTCCTTCGGAAATTTTGAATTGATTTTGAATTATTTGTATTTGAACGAGATATTTTAAAACAAAGATATGGATGTTAACATGAAAAATATATTTATTGTGTATTTTCCAACATAGATTCGATTGAACAATTTCTGCGCTAAAATATTAAAAAAAAAGTCGGAGTTCATTCGTTCATCATTTCGTGCGCTAACAAGATGGCGGAGCGGAGTTGTCAAACATAATATCGAACACTTGAACAGTTGTTAATAATCGACAATTATTGTTAGATATGAAATAAAAAAAAAATAAATGCCCATGGAAAAAAAAGCTTGTATTGTTGACATAAAATAATTCCGGAAAAATTACTTAAGACAACCATCTATCGACTTTGACTTTTGTAATATATCGTCATCCTGTGACGTTGTTTACAAGGGACGCTGATTGACACAAGCTGGTTACTGATTTATTTTACGATTTTGTGAGCATTTTACTTGTATGAGTAGCAAAATTCAAAATGCCATCAAATTGGAAAATATCAGTAACTTAATTACATCACCGTCTAGTTATCAATGAATACGTAGGAAAACAAGGTCAGTGCATTTTGTTATTCATGGCCGACACATATCAATGGAATGTATGTGTGCTTACTGGGGATCCCCAAAAAAATACTTAGTTACAGAATATTTATTTATAACTGGGGGGGGGGGGTATTTTAAGGACTTTAAAAATACGTTATACGCTATACGCCGGTGTTTTGTTTGTTTACACTCGGTCGTCACGGTAATTTCACAGCGAGAGTCACATTGGAACAGCCAGATTTGTTGTGTACTGTACTTGCGCTAAATATAGAGTTGTTGAGTATTATCGTGTGTGCCATTTTATAGACGTCATATTAGAATTTGTGATAATAAATGTGATTAAAATAAATTGAAATCAGTCATTAATTGTTTTACAAAAATATGGCAGAATGTAGTCAGTCTAATAGATTGTATTGACAAAAACAAAAACACCAAATTCACTGGATTAAATACTTCATTATATGGGTAAGCAAGTTTAATATTTGCATCAAATAATCAATTTTTAATACTTCAATTTCAAACTATTTAAGAAAAACATCCTTTGAAATTTTTCAGACAAATCAATTACATAGGTTGGCCTATGACAAAATCATGTGCTTTACTGACCTTTGAACGGGTTTATGTGACGTAATAGGACGCCATTTGGAAAAAGGGTGGTAAACAAATATGGGTCAGTGTGTTATTATTATCGATCTTTTTTCCATGAAACTTTACACATGTGAGCAAGAATAGATGAGGAACATAATTAAAAAGAAAATAATGTTTACTTTTCAAACATGAAAAAAATAATCAAACATTATCCAATGACTGACCGACTTATTGTCATATGAGGATACTATCCAGTAACCAGGAAAATGACAATCTTTTTACGCCTAGACCATTATTTGATGGTATTATGTTTCTCACGGCATTTGATGATGATTTTATCTTAAAATGAGAATGAATACACAAATCAGTAGTAGGGAGTGATCAGCTTTAGTCCCTCCAAAAACCCGCGGCGTTGCGGCGTCCCCATATATGGGTAGACCCCGCCCATTTCCCATATAGGGGCATAGCCCATCCCGAAACTGACGTCACAAAAAAATTGAAATCCATATATGGTCATGACGACACTTTCGTCGCAGCATGACTCATGGTAAAACAATTCCCCGCACCCCGACGACCAAATATGATTCCCCTTGACTAAACACGATAAAAATGACCACGATACTACGTGAAACACGCGTGGAGATCTTATCAGTCCGGTTAATCATCGCTATATAGCCTTCGATAACAATTAAAGAAAAGTCGTGTGTAACATTTTTTTGTTTTGCTACAGACACATTCATAGAATCAATTAACTCGAGTGGTTTATCAGTAACACATAACAAATCAAGGGGTTCCTCGATGTCAGATCAATTGAAATTTAATCCTCAATGCAGACGATGCTGAAACGTATAGCCTTATCAGAAGTCAGGGGGTTTTCTAAGGTCAAGCTCTGTTTTTACGCGTTATTATTCTATAAAATAATTATTACTCATAGTATATAATCATTAATTAGCACATAATTAAAGACATTTAGCAATACAAACATCTACGTAATTATTCTCTTCAATTATTCTATCTGTTGAGGTTTACACTGACATTATGTTTATAGTACATGCGTATTTATCATTTCGGGTCAAGATAAATGGTCAGTGCGTGCGATGGATATTTGATATGTCTGTTGTCCGTGTGTAGATTAAAAAAAACCCCGATATACTTGTTATCATCTGATGAATTAAAAACATATGACCATAGCGCGTGTGATATCAAGGTCAAAATCGTAATTGACTTTTCCTATTTGAACGACATGGATCTAAAGCGTTTTTTTTAAATCAAACATTTAGAATTTTAAGGGTTAAAAACATGGATTTAAAAAAAAATGGGTGGGAATCAAAATATCAGTATTTAAATGCTTTTTGAGTGTGTGCGGGTTAACACAGGTCTTGGTTTTCATTGAATCTGTAATAAGGGAAAAAAAAAGGGGGGGGGTATATGTGAATTGATGATGATATCAATCTTGAACCATTTTTCTCTATTACGCCTGTTGGTCGTTTTTGATTGGTGAAAGCATATCAATATGGATGTCACCCTTCCGTTTTAAGTCATCATGCGCTCGGGACGGCGGAATGTGATGAATCATATTGCATCGAGGGGACCATATTTGGTCGTCGGGGTGGGTTTTTTTTTTACCATGAGTCATACTGCGACGAGAGGGTCGTCATGACCATATATGGATTTCATTTTTTTGTGACGTCAGTTCCGGGGTGGACTATGCCCCTATATGGGAAATGGGCGGGGTCTACCCATATATGGGGGCGCCGCAACGCCGCGGGTTTTTGGGGGTTCTAAAACTGATCACTCCCTACAACTCATATCTTCAACCTACGCCAACATTTTGAAATATCATATTCAAGGTATGCCAACAAACATTATATTACAGGTGTTTATATAACAATTAATGACAGTTACAGGTAAGTAAATTTGGAAATGCAGGTCTCAAAAGTGAAATTTATTATAAAAAAAAATCTAAACAAAAAACAATCTAAAAATATAAGAATAAGTCTGTTAAAATTTAACAACTTGAAAAAAAAAAATTAAACTTTTGTAAAAAGGTCTCAAAAGTGAAATTTATTATAAAAAAAAACAAAACTAAACAAAAAACAATCTAAAGATATAAGAATAAGTCTGTTAAAATTTAACAACTTGAAAAAAAAATTAAACTTTTGTGAAAAGGTCTCAAAAGTGAAATGTATTATAAAAAAAACAAAACTAAGCAAAAAACAATCTAAAGATATAAGAATAAGTCTGTTAAAATTTAACAACTTGAAAAAAATATAATTAAACTTTTGTAAAAATTTATATATAAAATAAAAATCTGGTAAAATTAAACATAAATATGTAAAAAAAAAAGAGGAAAATGTAAAATTTTAGAATAATTTAAATAAACAATCTTTCTAAAATGTATGAATTCAAAATATCATATGATACTCATGCAATTAAGCAATTTTCTTAAAATCTAATTTCAAAAGTTTATAATAATATTTATTTATAAATTTAGAATTATCATAATTTTGAAAAAATACAATTAAAATTCTGTAAGATTCTTTTAAATTTAAAAACATCAACGCCTAGCTATATGGTGTATGGTGAACTAGGGCGATACCCTATATATATTGATATTAAAATCAGAACCGTATGTTACTGGGCAAGACTTATAGTTGGTAAACAAACAAAGTATTCTAATATATTGTATAGACTATGTCGTCAATTGAATGAAAATCATAATATGCAGTTTAGTTGGATATTGTTTGCAAAACAAATATTTAATGAGTGTGGCTTCTCAAATATATGGGAAACAGAACTTTTTGACAATGTAGATTATTTGAAATGTGTAATTAAACAGCGATTAGAGGATCAGTTTCTTCAAAATTGGAATTCTTTAGTACAAAATTCACCTAAAGCCATAAATTATAAAACATTTAAAACAGAGTTTAAATATGAAGAATATTTAAATATTTTAGAAATAAAAGATGTAATTTTGCTTTGCAGATTTAGAACAACAAATAATAAACTCCCCATCGAAACAGGGCGATGGCAGAACATTCCAAGAGAAAATCATAAATGTATATTATGTAATAGATCCCAAACTGGATAGGGATTAATATAAGTTCTTGTAACTTGTTTCCCAATCCTATTAATTTCTTCTTATTATGTAATGTATATAGCTGAATATTGTAATGTTATATTGAATTAATTAATAAAATATGTTTAAGCAAACTGGAGATGAATACCATTATATTTTTTAATGTATTTATTTTAACCAAAAACGTAAGCAGTCACTGTTAAATTATTTCATATATAGACATAATATTATCAAATTTTCTGAACTTATGTCAAGTAAAAGAAAACCAATACTGAAGAAACTCTGTCATTTTATAAGTGCTATTAATACCGGTGTTTGTCCTCCAGGTTCTTAATCCTTTGTAACCTCTCTTCTAATTTATATATATATTGTAAATAGTTGTTGTTATTTTGATTTTATTGTTATATCTCTGTACCATTGTTATACATTGGCTTTATGAGAATAAAGATATATATATAAGAGTATTTTTTAATTGCTCACTCCAAGATAATTAATCATAGGATAATTCTGTTCACTCCAAGCTAATTATTTATAGTTTAATTTGAAGTATGATAAAAAAAAATATATCTGTGCTTATAATATCCTAATTTATTTTCATTAAGTATGATATAAAAATATATATGCCTTTAATATCCTATTTTATTTTCATAATGATTGATATGTGCTTATAATATCCTATTTATTTTTTATAAAGTTTGATATTCTGTATCTGTATCTGTATCTGGTACGTTGTAGAACACAACTATGGTTTTTATACAACGGTAGAGAGAGATATTAAATATATATCCTGATATACTGATTTTTTTGTTTGTTATTTCCATAAAATATGATTTTAAATACCTCCTTAGTTTATTCACTCAATACTCACACAAAAACAAGACAACCTTACATTAAAAATTAATTGTGGACTTGGAGTACATTGACATCTCTCCCGATTTTACACTAATTAAACATGACTAGTCATGTTTATATAACAATTAACCTATTCAACCTATGCCAACAATCTTTTTTACCTTTTTATATATATTTTTTAAAATGTTGGCATAGGTTGAATAGGTTTTTTGGTGTTGTATAGAGATTGTAACAGAGATTGGTAATTCCTCTCGTGGTCATTTTTATTCTCTTTTCAAACAAGAGTTTTGCATAGAACGTATCTGCTACGCCTCGAACAAAGGAATAGAATCTATATAACTAAATTTAGGCTCTGTAACATTAGAATACCAATCGACACAGGACGTTGGCAAAACATTACAAGAGAAAATAGAAAGTGTACAAAATGCTCAAAAGATGTAATTGGCGATGAATATCACTACTTGTTTATATGTAATAACACTGAAATACAAAGATTAAGATCCAAATATATTCCAAAATATTATGTACAAAATAGTAGTCTAGCAAAAATGGCTGGTATCTTCTCTTTGTGTAATTCTCAATTATTGAAAAGTGTAGCATTATTTTTGAAAGGAATCAGTAGACTATTCTAGTACATTAGATATTAGAGTGATCACTTCTATTCACTATGTTTTTGTTGTTTTTTTTCTCCAATGTTAATATTATTGTTGTGTCTTTGTCTTATCTCATATGTATGTATTTATGTTATAATAACTGTATGCTCATGTTGCACACTGTGCCTGAGCCTTGTTAATAAAATCTTGAAATCTTGAAATCTTGTATATATACCACCAGAGTATACCAAATACTCATCCGAAGACGTTTTTAGTGAATTGCAACAGGAATACTTGTCTTTTTCAAATAAATCTAAATATATATGTCTTTGGGGGACTTTAACGCGAGGACGGCAACTGACACTGATTTTGTTGATTTGATCAAAAACCGACATGTTGATGATTATATTACTGACTTTGTTGACAATTTTACAAACGTACTGAATGATTTGAAAATGCCACTCAACAGAATTAGTATGGATAAATCTAAAAATAAGTTTGGTAATCTATTGTTAATTTTTTCTAAAGGAAACAGTATGTTTATAGTTAATGGAAGAGTGGGTAATGATAAAAATATTGGTAGATTTACATGTAGAAATGCTAGCGTTGTTGACTATTGTATAACTAGTCCTGAACTTCTAAAATTATTTTTTGACTTTGATATTCTAGAAAGCAGTAAATTGTTTTCAGATGTCCACGCACCACTACAAATTGTATTATCTGTTAACTTAAACAATAATGATAGCAATAGTAATACTGTTAGGAAAACTAATCACTTGAAAGCTAAAATAAAATCATGGGAAAATGAGAAGGTAACATATTTTCAAGAAAACATAGACGAAGAAAAAATTACATACCTTCGAACAGAAACTTTCACGTTGACAAAATGAAATTGGTGTCACAGATCAAGCGATAATAGACTCATTGTTAGAGGACCTTGGCAATATCTTCACAGGTTCTGCCAAGAAAACGTTTGGAACATTTAATTGTGAAAACATTGATAGTAAAATTAACAAGAATAAAAATGGTCAAAATCAAAAACCTTGGTTTGACCAAGACTGTAAATTTGGCAGACGTTATAAGTTGAATAACACTATCAGAAATCGTTCAATTATGATCGATGATGAAAAGGGTTATAAGAAAGTTATGGATGAAAAGTATAAAATATACTGTAAAAAAATTTCAGATGATTTAAAATATGTCTCAAGAGATAATCCCAAACATTTCTGGAAAATATTAGGTGGACATAAGAGAAAACAACAACCAAATATTGAAATCAATACCTTATATGAATTTTTTAAAGATTTAAATACGAAAGGACCCGATGAACAACAGTCAACGACACTACAAAATGAACTTTCAAATGACTCTAATGTACATATTAATGGGTATATTTCTCAGAATGAAATTTTCAAATGCATAAAAAATTTAAAGAATAATAAAGCTTGTGGGGAAGATGAAATTATAAATGAGTACATTAAATCCACATCAAATCGTTTCATTCATATTTATGAAAAACTTTTAATATAATTTTTGACACAGGTATATTACCTCAAAGTTGGTTAAATGGGATTATTAAGCCAATTTATAAAAACAAAGGCGATGTTAAAGACCCAATGAATTATAGACCAATCACAATAGTTAGTTGTTTGGGGAAACTGTTTACTGCAATACTGAATGCAAGATTAAATGATTATACTGAAGAATTCATGATACTTAAAGAAAATCAAAGTGGTTTCAGACAAAGTTATTCAACACTAGATAATATTTTCTCTATATTTACACTATTTCAAATCTTAAAGTCAAAAAAGAAGAAATTATATTGTGCATTTATTGATTTTGAAAAAGCCTTTGACAGAGTATGGAAAGATGGCCTTTTTCACAAATTATTACTTAACAACATAAATGGTAAAATGTATAATATTATATTCAATATGTATACCAGTGTTAAGTCATGTATCTCATATAACAATCACACTACAGGATATTTTAACTGTGAAACTGGAGTTAGACAAGGGGAAAACTTGCAATTTTTTCTTTTTTCGATATTTCTTAATGATCTAGAAGAATTTTTGCTGACAAAAGATATAGTTGGTTTAAAAAGTATCATCGACGAGTTAGAAACTGAACTTGAAATTTATCTAAAAATATTTGTAATGTTATATGCCGATGACACAATTTTATTAGCAGAATCAGCTGAAGATCTTCAAGTACAATTAAATGCTTTTGGTGAATATTGTGACAATTGGAAAATGAAGGTGAATGTGAACAAAACAAAAATAATGGTATTTAGATTTGGAAAACTACGACAAAATCTCAAATTCACCTATAAAAACGTTGATATCGAAATAGTCAAACAATTTAATTATTTAGGGGTAATTTTTACAAAAACATGTAATTTTGATGTTACTAAAAAGCATCTTTCTGACAAAGCGGCTAAGGCAATGTACGAAGTTCTTAAAATGGGAAGATTATATAAATTATCGGTGAAAATCCAGCTAGATCTCTTTGATAAAATGATAAAACCTATTCTCTTATATGGTTGCGAGGTCTGGGGATTTGGCAAAAATGAAGTACTAGAACGAGTTCACTTGAAATTCTGCAAAATACTTTTAAATTTAAAGTCCTCTACTCCAAACTACATGGTTTATGGTGAGCTAGGCAGGTATCCAATTTATATTGATATAAAAGTAAGGACAATTTCATATTGGGCAAGACTTTTAAGTTGTAAGCAGGCTAAATTTTCAAATGTATTTTATAGGCTTTCTAGAAATTTGAATGAAAATGGTGATACTAATTTAAACTGGGTTTATTTTATCAGAACAATTCTAAATGAGTGTGGATTTACATATATATGGGAAACAGAAAATGTTAATAATAAAGAATGGTTAAAATGTGTTGTGAAACAGCGATTGTTAGATCAGTTTGTACAGAATTGGCAAACATCTCTGTCAGATTCTTCAAAAGCATTACATTATAGGATTTTTAAAACCAAATTCGAATTCGAGGAATATTTCAATATTTTAAATATAGATGATGCAATCAGACTGTGTAGATTTAGGACAACAAATCACTATCTACCGATTGAAACCGGTAGATGGAGAAATATTAATAGAGAAAACAGGTACTATAATTTATGTAATTGTCAGAAATTAGGCGATGAATACCACTATGTTTTAGAGTGTTCCTCTTTAAACGATAAACGCAAGCAGCTTCTTCCAAAATATTTTATGAAAAGACATAATGTTGTCAAATTCTTTGAACTTCTATCTACCAAAAAACAATCGCTGTTACGAAAATTATGTGTATTTATCAAACATATCAATAAGGTCTTTTGTACTCCTGGCTTACCCACTGTTGTTCCTTAACCTATGTATGCTTTGTAAAAAGTCTTGTTATGTTATTATTATGTTGTTATTTTTCTCTGTACCATTTTATTTGGCTGTATGAGAATAAAGATATATAATGAACCGATAGAAGTATGTGGAATGCTTACCTGTCGAAAATGAAAGCACACCATGAGTCATGACAGTTTGACACAACGTGTGCCGCACATTATCATGTGTACACAGAAAAAAACTGTTTGAATTCTTAAAATATAATAATATATGTTCACTTATTGCAATTTTAAATGAATAAATTTCAAAATTATTCGGGTTATCCACAAAATATGCACAAATTTGAGGAACGGCGAAAATGACGTCACATTCATAGTTCAACTGAAAATGAAGCGCGTGCGTTTTGAATGAATGACTCTTCACAAACCAAAATACGCTAAAAAGTAGTCCCAAGAAAGAATAGCTTTTGCAAGGAAATAAATAGAGTTTAGACCCGAAATCTTTTTTGTATCTGCAAAAAATCTTTTTTTCCAACGTTTTAATGATTTTTGCATGTAAATTACCGATAAACAAAATAAAGGGCTATTTGTTTTCGATACCGTCTTTACCAGGACCATCATATGGCTCTCCCTATCGGGTTCGCCAGATAATGGCCCTTATAAAGACAGTATCAAAAAACAAAATGCCCTTTATTCTATAATACATGACTAAGTGCGAGCAATCAGATGACTGATACGACTGATCTTCCATCCGTCAAGGAAAAATAAGTACTTATCCCATCCTTCAGAAACGTCACAAATGACTTTTTCGATTCGTTATTCTTTTACTGATGAGTGACGAATTAGTGAATGAAGTTCTAGGTATAATAATTCCTAAAAATATACGTTGGGGTGGAATTTATAGGATTCAATAACTTCCACCAATTGGATGTCAGTGTACATGTAAAAGTACAATAACTTCCATTAATATTTTCAAGTGGTATTAACAACTAAATACAGTATACAAAGTTGAAAACATATTCCCAGCAATCCATATACATATGAATGGAAGTGGAAGACTTGTTTGTAATTTCCAACCCCAAAAAATATTTGCAGCGGAATGACTTTCGGTACTTACCGGAAATTACCTGTTTACTGCATGAATCTGTTCTGATGTGTTTCGAGAACTGATCAAACTTCCAGTCATAGTACCCGTCCGAATGTTGTCAACGGGCCACAAAATGTTCCAAAACAGCGTCCGAAATGAAAAGTAGAACGATAGGTAGGGTTTACCGTCAAATTTATTAAATTTGTGACGCTCTGGGGCCCGGTGAGAGAAATTGTTGGTTATTTAGTGATCGAAATTAACGATTTGAAAATTGACAGTAAGAATCTTATTTATTTGTTTTTGGTATTTTGTGTTGGATTATATTTTGACCTCCTACAAATCACACTAAACGAACCCCTGTGCTGAAACAGCACGCTGTTTTTTGCAATTCTTTTTATGAACGAGCTTTATAATTTGACCAATGCTGTAATCGGAAAATTAGGTAAGCTCGTTCACAAAAAAAATGATTCTCACGACTTTTTTATATTTTTTTTTATAAATGATAGCATCATTATTGTACAAAGTTAGATACAGAACTATTGAAACAAAAGAAACCCTTATGTCCAATACGAACCACTTCTTTTGTTTCAATAGTACTGTATCTTATGCATAATATGTTTTAAGGCTACGATACTAAAATAGTAGAAGGTTAAAGTACAAATACCCAGGAACAAAGGAACAAACTGAATTCTTAAAAATAATCAACTTTCCGAACAATGGTGTGACGTCATAAAAATGTATTAATTATTCAGAGATGACTTTCCCTTTTTCTGATTGATCTTACCTGTTCATAGTAACCTCTTCCGGTAACATATAAATGTTTAACAGCAGGTGCAAGAATACACGGTATATATCAGATAGGGTAGAACCTTTATCACTATCAAATGGCAAGAGAAACATAAAGTTATAAATATAGGCTAAATCTATTCATTTTCAGCACGTGGAAACATCTCGGTTTGATAAACAATTACTTATTGTTGTAACATCTAGACAAAATAAGATAAGATAAGTTTTATTTAGATAGATTATTTTTTTTTCGGTGTTTAACGCCACTTTCAGCAATATTTCAGCTATATCATGGCGACCAGTTTTAGTGGTGGAAGAAGACGGAGTACCCGCCGAGAACCACCGACCATGGACTAGCACTGGTAAACTTTGTCACTTGCAGCTGCGAGTCGAGTGTACCCATTTTGTAATTTGCAAAGATGATAGGCTTATATGAGTTGTATATGGCCACTGTGTTGTCTGTTCTTCTTAGATATACGGATTCTGATTGCTCCCGTGGTATCTTTAAGCTCTCCTTTCACCAGAGCAAACGGCCAAAGTGAAGTTGTGCCAACACCTTGGATGATACTCTTCCTTAAATGTGGACAGTGACCTTGTCTGTCATCCAAGATGTTCCGCTAGAATGAAAATAAATTTGAATAAAAAGTGCCTTTGTGGTTTTTGTTAATGTACGTTGACCCCGTCTATAAAACGTTTTTGCCGTGGTTAATATATGCAAGAAAACAATTAAGTGAGTGAGTGGGTGGTTGTTGTTTAACGCCAACTGGGCATTTTGTCAGTTATATCATGGCGAGAACAAATAAATTTTCAATGAGATGATGATGAGGTCTGCTTTGTACTAGACCAACGCGATTAGTTAGATATGCATAGTACTAGCTCACTGATACAACAGTGAGTAGATAGACATGTACCCTCACTCGGACACAGTATCCTGATTCCGAGCGAACCAGTCTTGACTCTTTCTCCTTAATGCTGTGTGATTATCGGAAAAGCAACAAATATCAATTTTATAGTCTTTAGTTTGACCTGATTGCGGCTCGAACCCACGATTTACCGCACTTGAGGCGAGCAAGCTAGCCATTACACCACCGATGCGGTTAGAAAGAAATTAAAACAAAGCAATTTCATTCATATTCACAAGGTAAAATGAATTCAACTTTTGGTACAAATAGTCTTGGGTCATCCTATTTGAAAATTGTGTTCATTGAAGTCATCATCTGTCTATGGTTCAGAAATGAAATGTCATTGTTTAAGAAAAAAATCATGGCAGCCATATTGTGTTGTGAGTTTTAACATGGGTTGGAGGAAACAAATGACCAATATCCTCCCAACCCATGTTAAAACTCACAACACAATATGGCTTCCATGAATTAGTTCGATTCTGACATGCATAATAGTACAAATACGGTAGTATACCTTGATAGGAGAGACGGTTATTTATATTTACGCTTGCGGGCAATGTCGCACACAATTTATGCTGCCAAATTCGATCAGACGATAACTCATCAACGTGTGCCTTCACGACGGGAACGTCAGTCTTTTTGATTGAACATCAGTAACAATAATATTGTGCTTGCACAATTTAATTGCGCATCGAATATTTATTCATTTTGGATATGTTGATTATTTTCAGTGAAAATAGATGCTTAAAACGTTAACAACAGTATAAATAATTGTATTTTGTGATTGTATCGCCTGGCTTAAATGTGTGTACCGCGCATGTGCTAATGATATTTTTCCATCTACATTTGTAAGTAAATCGCTCGTTTGTTTGCAAAGCGGAAGAATGACGTAATATTAGAATTACATATATAGAAGTGATATGGGAGGTGCTAGCATGTAGGTTCTAGAGTAATCTTTCTTTGATTACTTGTTGATTATTGCAGTTTATTTATTTGATTAATACCTATATGTAGATCTATATTTTACACGTGCAATTTGGCTTGTGTGTACAAATTCAAATTCAAATTATTTATTGATATAAAATCCAGCAAATGGATTATCATCAAAAACAATACAAAATACACAATACAAACATATAAAGCATCATAGCTGAGGAGACAAGCAGGAGTTATTTCCCGTCGTACATAATGTATCTATCATATAATACTAATGGGTATATATTACATTACATCCCTTTCAGGGATTTATTTAAATTGTACATATTAAATACGCTGATCACAAGAATTTTACTTATGTCTAGATCTTGACTGCTTGAAATAAAATTGAATTTCTCTGTGTTGTTCATGGCTGAAAAATGAGGAACAACTGAAATAATTTCGTCACACAATTTGTTTCTCAGTTCATCTAAATTCTGACATTTCATGATAACATGATATTCATCCTCGATTTCTTGCTTACATAGTGGACAAATTCTTTGTTCAACTGGTATTTTTAAATGTCTACCTTTTCTATATTGAGAAGAATACTATTGCTGATACGATTTTGACAAAACAAGAAATTGCACTTCTGTCAACATCTAGATATAAAAAATGTTCAGTTTTAACTTTCTATATATTCTTAACTTATTACCATTAACTTTATTATCATCATCACATATTTTTAATTTCCAATATTCTATGAAATTTTGCTTTAATTTTTCTTCAACGGCATGAAGGAACCTAGCTTTAGAGAAAGAGCCTTGATTGTCCCAAACATGTGCAAAACCTAGTCTGTCCAATAATAACTTAATCTTACCACAGAAGCTATCTTTTAGAATATAATTATCACTAAATGCATTCTTTACTAAGAAAGAATCATCCATGTTTATAATATGTAACCAAAAACCAAGTGCAGCTCTAAAAGTACTTATAGCAAGGGGAAATAATCCAAGTTCAGACATGACAGCCAGATTAGTAGCGGATTTGTCAACACCTAAGATATACTTAGCATATTTTATCTGAATTGTTTTGGGTATGAAAGAGTCATACTTTGATTCAATAGAACTATTTTCATTAACAAACAAAGGAAGACACCATATCTCACTACAGTAGAGAAGAATAGGTTTAACGCAAGCTTCAAAAAGTTTTGAATGTGAAACTAAATTAATTCTGTCTGAAAATAAGGATTTTCTGATACAAAATATAGCTTTACTAGCTTTCTTAGACAGATGACTAGTAGCATATGAAAAAGTTCCAGAAGGTTTAAAAATGATACCAAGATATTTATACTCATTAGTGATTTCAATATTTTGGTTCTCATACCTAAATGAAAATCTTTTCAATATTTTTCATGACTTATTAGATATCATTATTTTTGTCTTATCTACATTTACCTTAAGGTTCCATGTGTCACAAAAAGATTTAAACCTTTCAAGCAAGGACTGTATACCTTCATAAGATTGTGACAAAAGAACTAGATCATCAGCATACATAAGACACGAAACTTTCCTGTCGATTACATATACAAGATCACATGTTGAATCAAAATTGTTAACTAAATCATTAATATATAAAGAGAATAAAACGGGGTTAAAATACAGCTTGTTTTACACCAATACTAGAATTGAATGTCTCAGTGATGCCATCTGGAAGTTTAATCGAGAATAAAACATCTTTATACATATCCTCCAGAATATTATCAAATCTACCATCTACATTATATTTTGAAACCTTATACAGCAGAGCCTGTCTGTTCGCGGTATCAAACGCTTTCTTTAAATCTACGAAGCAAAGCAAAAAGATATTTATTTTTCTTAAAAAATTTATCTATAAGTGTTTTGAGTGTAAACACATGATCACTTCGTCTGTACCCTTTTCTAAAGCCTATCTGTTCTGGACATATAGTATTGTTTTTATCAAGATAGTTATCTAATCTATTACATAGTATTCTAATAAAAAAAATTACTCAAACAATTAAATATGACAATGTCTATATAGCATGATGGATTATATGGACATCCGCCTTTAAAAAGTGGCTTAATAAAATTATCCCTTCATAATGAAGGGTATATACCAGATTTTAAAATATCAGTATATATACCTTTATCATCTCATTTGTTATACAATCAAAACCACAAGATTTTTTTTTAATTTTCAATGATTTAACAGCTTTAATTACCTCCTCAGCTGTGATGTCAGCATTCAACTCATCTGAATTAGAATCAACATATTTACAAATATTTTTAACATTAACGTTATTATCATATTTCAGGTTCATCAATGTATTGAAGGAATCATACCATCCCTGAGGTGATATATTTTGACTAGGATCTTCACACTTTTTTTCTTTTAATAAATTTACAATTTTCCAAAACTCTGTGGGGTTATTATCAGATGATTCAATAAGATTCTGTAATAATTTGTATTTAAATATCCTATGTTTTTTGCGCACAAGTTTATTATACTGTTTTTTTTCCTCATACATGACTTTTAACCTTAAAGATTTGTCCCAAGGGGGGTCACTCAACAATCGCCCAAGGCTTTTTTTATGTCGTAATTTAGATTTACAATCAATATCATGCCAATATTTATCTTTATGTCTTTTTTAAAAATTTACTAGATCTTATATTTCTACCTTTATTTGCTCCAATGGCTGCATTTTTCAAAGTTTCAGAAAAACTTGTATCAATGTCATCGAGTTCATTGTTACATATAACAGTATGTGCGTTTGAACTACATGCCTCAGACTCATGATTTTTTTTATATAAAATTTGATTGTATATATTTTTGTGTGAAATTGTCTAATTTATTAAAAATACCTCTAAAATCATTGTTTTCGGGGTTAGATACAAATTTGTTTTCAACATCTTTTGTCCACTTTATATTAAATGGCAAGGGCCTAAGTGTACTGGATGAAATATGTTCAGAATATTGTGACAGAACATTACAGTTATTGGACAATGATCAGATACATTAGGTATAAATTCATCAACTTGAAAGTTAACAATATTAGATAAAAACGAAGAACTGCATATGCAGTAATCATCTATGGATACACCGTTCTGGCTAAAAAATGTTGCTTTTCCAGCAGTGTCAACAAGAGTCCTACCATTCAATATCCTAAGTTGACTATCATTACATAATTCAAGTACACATTTTCCATAACAATTTGTATTTTGATGAACCCGAGTATTACACAACATATGAACATTGTCTGCAATATAATTAACTGGCAAAAAACTATCTAGAACATCATCTAAATCATTTTTTATAAAATCTCTCTCATTACAATTAATATGAGTGTTTAAATCACCCATAATTAAGATATCACCATTAGCATTGTATTTAGTAACATCATCCTCTACTTTTGAGAAAATTTGTTGATCAACACCTGTAGGTATTGTATAAAAGGAGTTAGCAGGTGAGATGTATAATAAAAACATATATATAAATCCTTTTTGAAGCCCAAAAGTTTGAATCAAGCTTAAACCACATAATATCAGGAACTGATTTATCAATTAAAGATATACCATTAAGTATTGTTCGTTTTATCAAAACAGCAAGCCCCCCTCTCTTTCTACTAGGTTTTTAGACCTACAATGGAAGAAACATTTGTAACCCTCATAAAAAATTGGATCTTTGTAACTTAAATGGGTTTCAGATAAGAAAATAATATCCGATTTCATAGAATGTTTGAAATAAATGTCATCCAGTTTGCTTACTCTAGTTTCATTAATTTTCTAAACAACCCATTCACATTCCAACCACTTATTGAAATCGTTTTGGACACTTTAATGCATATTTTGAAGTATTAATAATTTAAACACACCAGCTGGCTGGTTAGTGTAGCACACTAAATTAAAATATCATGCTCAAAGAATATGTTAGGCTCATATCGTAATAAAAAAATGTAAGACATTATGTCATCAAAATGTTCATACCACAATAAATTGAACTAAATATTAAAAGTAATAAAAATGTATACCATGTATATTTGATACACACTGTAATTAGAAAACAAAATAATATAATAAGTGCCTTCATATAATGAACTCAGTATATCATAACAACTATTCTTATATCATACATGTACATACATGTTCAGCACACTAAGCTTGACGGTTTACCACGTTCAAGATAGCAGCAGCAATATTTGTTGCTAAATCAGCAGAATCACTGTTCATTTTGCGAGGTGAAACATCTTGCTGAGAGTCTGAATTGGGTGTAAACGAGGAGCTCTGGTTGACATTTTCATGCTTATAAGGACAACGGTTATGTCCTGGTGCACTGCGCAGTAACCTTGGGTGCCTTAAAAAGATGCAACGCTTCAAATTTGAGGCAAGAACTTTCACACCATGTTCAACTGACAAACGAACTTCATCTCTGTATAATATACGGCTTAGCCTACCACTACTATCCGCAAAATTAGAGTTGTATGAAATCATTACATGATCCATATTGCTATAAAATGACACAATCTTATCATTCAATTCACGAACTTTCTTATTCAAACCCTCATAACCAACCGGTAGAATTAATGATTCTGACTTTTTGAGAACTTCATCCACAAGAGTACGGTATCTTGCAAAAGTTGCACCAACAGAGAATATTTTTCAGATCATTGATTCCCACGTGAAGTATCGTTGTATTGGCATGATGTATTTTGTCTACATATTGTAAAGCTGCAGAAATTGCATTGTTTCCACCCGGACCTTCTCAAATAACCAATAATTTGTATCATGTCAATCTCGTGACATAGTGAATCGTGCAGGAGAATAATATCAAATCTCTGAGTGGCATTGTCACGATTGTGATCATTATGGCTCATGGAAGAAGACACATCCTTATCCGAGAAAGCATTTGTGTCATAAAGGTTATGCCCCTGATCATGACGAGAAGTAACTTTGTTATCTTGAGGCCTAGGATAAGCGGCAGCCTCCAATCTTTCAGTGTCATTAGTTGTAGTCACAACATCATTCTTGTCAGGTGTATCGAGAGGTGCATTATATGCACTGTCTGACCATTGTTTCATTTGGGAGTCTTCTATAGTTTTATATTTCTTTAGCCAAGGTTCGCCATCAGCATCATACAGATAGTTTTGAATTATATCCTGTAGACTCTCAATAGTCTTATCTTTCTCATTCAGTTTCGCTTCATACATTTACTTCATATCTGAGTGTGCACTTTCAATATTCTGAAGTACTAAATCTAAGCGTTCATTTTCCATCTCACATTTGATCTTTTCTGATAATAGCTTTGTATGCTCTTAATCTGACATTCATGTTCACTGACCAGCTTGACAAGATCCTCTTGTGCAGTTCGTTTACATTCAGAAGCTTCTTTATTCAACCTTTCAATCACTTTGTTTTTCTCATTCAACTGACTTTCAAGTAAATGTGTTGCAGACTTTTCACTACCGCGAACTTTTGTGGCGACTTAGCTTCTCAAATATTTTTGCAATGTCATGTTTAACAGCTGTTTGAAGAGACATACTGTTAGCAGCAATGTTTGAAATTTGAACTACAGAATTCTCCAAAATATCTAATCGACGTACAAGAGGATCTATCAATGCACTCTCTATTTGTTGGGTGACTTTGACTTGGTGAGTTTTTAACGAATGGTCACTCACTTTTGCTTGGTCAGTCTTATTACTTTCTATAAAATCCTGTTTAGATGTAGCTTTAGAGCATTCAGATGTGTTAGTATATGATTCTGCTTGGTTGTCGACATGTACAGGTTTGTGTGTGTTAGTATACGATTCTGCTTGGTTGTCGACATGTACAGGTTTGTGTGTGTTAGTATATGATTCTGCTTGGTTGTCGACATGTACAGGTTTGTGTGTGTTAGTATATGATTCTGCTTGGTTGTCGACATGTACAGGTTTGTGTGTGTTAGTATATGATTCTGCTTGGTTGTCTACATGTACAGGTTTGTGTGTGTTAGTATATGATTCTGCTTGGTTGTCGACATGTACAGGTTTGTGTGTGTTAGTATATGATTCTGCTTGGTTGTCGACATGTACAGGTTTGTGTGTGTTAGTATATGATTCTGCTTGGTTGTCGACATGTACAGGTTTGTGTGTGTTAGTATATGATTCTGCTTGGTTGTCGACATGTACAGGTTTGTGTGTGTTAGTATATGATTCTGCTTGGTTGTCTACATGTACAGGTTTGTGTGTGTTAGTATATGATTCTGCTTGGTTGTCGACATGTACAGGTTTGTGTGTGTTAGTATATGATTCTGCTTGGTTGTCGACATGTACAGGTTTGTGTGTGTTAGTTGTTACACTGTCAGTTTGATCGGATGTTTCAGGGTCAAATTCATGATGATCATCAAGACACTTAATTAATGTTTCATCTGAAATGTCAGACTGAGCCAGATCAAGGCCATCAGACTGGACTGAATAAATAGTACTTTTAATTAATGTTTGATCAGAGTTATCATGGTTATCTGAATGGACTATATCATTATTGGCTGTGTTAGGTAAATGTATGTTTGTATATTTATTAACAAGACCAAGACACTTTGGGAATTCATTATCACAAAATTCTTCATGACCATTACCCTGAATCAATACCTTCCCTGTAGTAAGGTACACAATGACTTTATATTAAAAATCATCACCAGTGCCCTCTGTATCTATTGAACTGTCAGACACAATAAATTATGTATGAATGATTGAAGACTTTTCTTTGTGATCACGCCAAATTACATTGTATCTATTTGTACTACCAAGCTCAAAGTACAGACGCTGGGCTATTGACCTCATCCAGCATGTATTCTTTTCTCTGACGTGATGAAACATACACAGTTTCCTCTCGATTCATCAATTGTGTTATCAATGGCTTCAAATGGCAAAACAGCTCCTGAATTGGACTTTTGTTTAGGCTTCTATACCACGGAAACGGGGTATATTCTTTTCAGATTGTCAATAGATATGTCTATGTTAGAATCATTGTCAATGTTTACACCTAAATCTGGGTCATTGTGACCGGCCATGTTTATTGATTACACAGCGTACAGTACAAACTAGGATAAGTTCACGTGTTCATAAAATCTAATGTATATAATCTCTGTAAAACTGGTCATATGTATCTTTGTGCACTACACCTCACCAAACATCCAGTGTATTTAATGAAGTTTAACGGAAACAAACCATAAATTCAACAATTTTTCTACTGGTGAAATTGTAAGCATGTTTTCCCACCGGAACCGGAACCGGAAGTAGTGTGTATGACTTGATAAACATATTATTTGAAAATTTATGCATCTATAAATGACAGCAATTTCCATGGAAACAAACAAATGGGAAGTTTGATGTTTTACATAAATTGTATTTGAAGATGTTAAGCATTTACTGTGTGACGTCTACACAGGGTTTTAAGGTTGATATTGGAGGGTTAAAATGGGGGGGGGGGGGGGGGGGGGGCTCATTATGCTAAATAAGGGTAATAAAAAAATTACCGAACTCCGAACAATCTTACAAAGGGAAAGTCAAAACTCATAATTATATAAACAGACAAAATCAGTCAACAACTGGAATACTCTGAAAACCGTAATGACCCTGACTTGGTATAGGCATTTCTAAAGAAATGGTGGGTTGAATCAGATTTTAAAGCACTGGCAAATACTTTTTGTTAGCTAAGCATCTTTCCAATGTTTAAACCCAACAGATCTAACGTTTTGCGTGAGGTTTGCTATCACTTAAATCCTTTATGTGGGATCCCCTGTTTGTCTGACCATCGCACACACTATCGATGCACTCCAGTTTTTCGTTGTATGATAACATTTGAGAATTACTGATAACTATCCATACACTTCCAAATGAAAGATTAGATGAATATTATTTTACAGTCGTCAGTAACTTGTTCAAGCCAAGGATATACAACGCTGCTGTGCCACTAGAGAAGCACATGAGTTTATCCCCGTATTTAGTGGGGTCCGTGTTGCTTAATATAACTTTATGTGTAGCTTTTCATAGATAATTGTTTGTCCTTTTGTCCTCTTTCGTTTGGCAATTGCATTGTCTGTCTGTCCTCATATTTCTGGCTTCTGATTACCCCCTGTTATATCTTCCAAATTTCTTGCTACGATAGGGGTGGCTTTAACCTTAGGTCAGACTTGAAGAGTTCTGCTAATGGTGACAGAACTACTGGTAAGTATACTGGATCAGCAATATTTTATGTGACCATTCTATCAAAGGTGTATATGTCAGTCTCACCTAACCAAGACCCAATTTTCATGGTCATGTGATCGCTTTGTAGTTCTGGTTTTGTATTTATCACCCATTAGTCACCGTGCGTTCTGTAGATTTATGACAACTTTTCACTTATCAAGCATGGTAAAGCAAATACATTATTGTAGTACTGTTCCTTTCATTGTTAGCATGTCTGATACCAAAAACGTTGATATTTAATAAATGACTCCTGAATACACAAATCAACTCCGGAGTGTCCATGCTTATGAAAATTTATAGCCAACCGCCTTGGTGGTGTAGGTAATACTGGAGTGTGCTCGCCTCGAGGGTGGTTAATCGTGGGTTCAAGCCCTTGATGGGTCAATCCAAACCCTTTAAGATTGGTATTGGTTGCCTCTCCACTAAACACGCAACATTAAGAAGTAAGATCAAAGACTAGTTGGCTAGAAGTCGGGACATTGTGGCCGCATGGAGCGATATATCCCCCCCCCTCGATTGTTGTTTAAGTGAGATAGAACTACAAAGATCCAACTCAGCGTATTGGTACAAAGTCTATATCATCAACATATCCATAAAAGGTTACTCTTTTCGACATGATATCACTGGAAAAACTGCAACCTAGGACATACATTCATGCTTGCAATTGGCGTTAAGCAAAAATCACTCACTTACTCACTAACTCAGATATACCAAATTATGTTAATTTGTTATATTTGCTTTAAAAAAAGAAAGAAAGAAAGAAAGAAAGAAAAAAAACCAGACTGAAATGTATTCATAATTCAAGAGTGACTTATCAAAATAAACCCGGATTTGAAAAATATAATTATCCTGAAATGTATGCCTGCTGACTCATTCCACTATCAAAGATCGCTGACCGCCACGGCTAATTATTAAGATCTGTGATATTTTCAATAGAAAATATCAAGCAAACAAAAGACTGCAGAACAACTGGGAGCTGTTGGTATTTTATTTTATCCTGCAATCAGTACATTTGCTGTACAAATATGCTATACGAATAAATTTTTGCTTTATTCGTACCAGACGAATAAACTTTTCAGCCTACGAATAAACTTTTAAACCTACGAATAAACTTTTAAGCCCCGCCTATATATATTCCGGAACTACTTTTTTGTGTTTTTGCTCTCCTGTAAAGGAGTTAAAATATGAACCGTAACCAATGTCAATAATCGACCGTCGTCTTTTTCTAATACATGTTTTCGTTCTCACTATTTGTAAATACAAACCGACAAAATGAAACTAATAATTTTAAAATTTCATATTTTTTATACATGTTTTACGATAAAAAAAATCCTAGAAGTCAATAAAAAACAAAACAAAAATCTTAAACAAATCCGAATCATTTATAACTTGACAGGGAAGCTTTGAAAACAAAACAAAAGCAGCTAAAACTACAGGACAAAGGGAATAAACCAAAGAGGGCATGTCCTCCAACAGATGAGGAAATTAACATCCTTTATAACAGAAACGTTCTGGGCAGTCACACACTTATATGGTTAAATAACTCAGTACAGTTTGAACATCAAACTCTAAGATTACTACTTATATTTTATTATAAAATTTCTTCATATTAAATGTTCAATTACTTCAACATATCAGATAGTAGAATTCTTCAAGTTGAAAAGATCACCTATTCCTGCTATTGCATCAAGTCACTTTAAAATTATAGATAATTATTTACATTCTGAATTCTTTATGACACCACAAAATATCTATATAATTTGTTTTAACAATTTGGAATAATTGTATTCAGTCACTTCCTCCAATCATTTTGCATCTTTTTTTCTTTTGCAAAATTCCAACAAAGTTGTATGATTTGTCAGTTGAAACTAGTGTTTTATCTGCTGGAATTCTACTCACTGTTGATCAGGATTACAGTACATTTTTTATTTTGTGCAATTCCATTTGAAACTGATTCACATACCCCTGGCCTGTATGTAACAACTGAGTGATAGTTCTTGAAAAATGTCCTTTGTTTAATCAGATCTTTATAAAACGTTCATAGGTTTTTATACAATTATTTCTTTCATATATATAGTCTTTGCACTTATTTCAAACATCATATGTACATTGTACACTGTTAGACCATTAATCCAGCCATTCATCTGAAAGACATTAATATAGCATTGATTATAATTAAAATACAGTGTACATGTTATTATATATTTACTAATAAAATAACAAGAAAAAAGGAACAAAATGCAGACTACATTAGCAATGTTTGAATATTTGAAACTTCAAGCTTTCATAATGCATTTTTGTATGATCCGACTCAGAAAATATATTCTCACATTAGTCATTACTCGCAACAGCCAACATTATCATGTAAATATTGTTCATTCCAGAAAAATATATCCTTCACTCTAAATCTAATATTTTTCTGGTCACAACACTTATGCAATAGACCTATGTCCATAATATTCTTGGTTCTTTAGTGACATCGCATTATGTAATTTACCAATCAATGGATTATGGTTTAATAATAGCAAATTTGATATGAAGAAAATAGTTGGTGGGGATTCTACATACATGTAGACTTCAATGCATATTAATTCATTTGATTATGATATACAAACAGAAGTTAAATATAGTAATTAAAATCATATCTGGTGCTTGTTGACACTAAATCAGATCTCTATTTTGATTTTCTTCAATTTACCGTGTATATATGAAAGTTTTATTTTATTCTATAAAAATACATTCCAATTTTCCATTGAAACCTATGTAAAGTCCAGAAGATTGGTATTAGCTTCTCCTCCTTTATATACTTGCATTGTCGCAAAATACATAATTTATTTGTACGAGCTTTAGAAACAGGTAGAAAAGTGCATGAAAGAAAACTTTCCAGTCTCATGAAAAAAATGAAGGAAAGTTGCAAATTAGACATACATTAATCAATCAGTGCCAGAAAATATCCTATCCCGTCCAGAAGTTAAGAGAAAACAATGTGGAGGGGATCTATAGATATTATGCAAATATCAGGGCATAAAAATGTGGCATTTATTAATAATTACTCAACATTGAGTGAGGAAAGACACAAGAAAATATCAAACATCCTCAGCAACACTGAAAGTGAAACTAACAGAAATGCTTTTCAGCAAACTTACCTCGTAAAACCTCCACAAATTCTACAGCCAGTAGCACTTCTGATGTTTCGTTTCGAAGCAATCCCAATGTTCCTTCTTACAGTTCCAATACAAATATGTCAAGTCAAATTAGTTCTATGTTTTACGGCGTGGTCATCCATAGCAAATGGTGAATGTGTACACAATTTTCACAAATGACTTATATCCCAATAACTGAGCATTTGAGTGTTTGACATCGTTGTTAAATACATTTCCGTGAATCAGTTCAGTTTGTTGAGATAAATGATTAATCTTTCTGTTTTCTCTAGTCTACCTAGTTTACTTAAAATATGCTCTAATCGTCGATACATGTATGTGTGTGTTGCTTTCACATGTTTACAAACTGTGTGGGTCATACTTAAATACGCCTGGAGTAGTAACCAGGTAAATATATAGTGATATTTTTTATTAAAAAATAAATAATTGGCGCCAAATAATGTTAAACATTTTGTTTGGTCGAGTCGTGATGGGTATCGAATAAGCGAGGTTATCTTGGACTTTTACATGTCCATAACGAGCCTCTGATTGGTATCTTGTTTTTCTAAATCCAATAATTTCATTGGTTGTATAATAAGAATAATTTTTCATGCTTTAAGCTCATGTCATTCCCGCTTTGGTTTCCGAAAAAACCCACCCTATATTTTTCCCGCCCCGTGAAATATACTTTGACAAATTTTCTGCTCTTGAATTGTTTATTTTTCAGGTTTTTTTTAGTTATTACAAGTACAAGGAGGCGAATGGAAAGGACGATATCAAGGAATTGGTGTACGATGATAGTCGAAGTCATTTAGCTACAGATGGATGATCATACGATATAAATATATTTGGTGCGGTAGTATTAAAATCAGTGGGATGGCGTTTATCATGGAGATTATTCTTTTGTAATTGGAACATTCTACTTGTGATGACGGTCGGTGAAGTCCAGTTTGTTATATTTGATTAGTGCGGTAGCGGTTATCAAATGATTAATTTTGAACAGTAAAAATTAATATTTATATAATTTGAACAGTTAATTGTATTATATTAATCATATACAAAATTTCTGTATTTCATATATGCCAAATAAAAATATTTTATTTACGATTGATTACTATGCGCCACGTAATCCTGGTCAAAGATGCTTGGGTTTTGTTGTCCACTTGTAGATATATATTGGAATATGCTCTAGATGTATATGTTCATGAGAATGTATCAAATTTGATTTATACTGGGATGAATTTTAGGTGTATATGTTCATGAGAGTTTAACAGTTTGGAAGTCCAATTGTGATATTTTTTATTAAAAAATAAATAATTGGCGCCAAATAATGTTAAACATTTTGTTTGGTCGAGTCGTGATGGGTATCGAATAAACGAGGTTATCTTGGACTTTTACATGTCCATAACGAGCCTCTGATTGGTAACGCCAAACCGAAGGGCCAACCAAATACACAAATCAAATGATTATTTACACAAGTTAAAAAATCAAAGTTTTTACATTGGCAACTGAAGCCATGGTTCAAAGTACTAATAGTCTAAATGTGATCTATTAAAATACAAAGCCCCGCAAATAAAAAATTGGGAAAAGAGGAGTGGAAATACCTGCCATTCGTCCACCCTCCACATCCTAGCAAACATGCATCTACTGATAATATTTCATCTGGACTTGAAAATTCCTCGGACAACATTATGGAAACCCCGTTATACAATGGCAAACATGTATTCCACCACAACAAATCTAGCTTCAGATCTAGAGGAATGCAAAACGAACCTTTATCCGATATCTCTCTAAGCCAGTTCAATAAACGAGAAATACAAATTCTACCCGGTTTTACACATTGAGCAACAAAGTTCAATTTCCCTAACAAGGATTGCAATTCCTTTTTTGAAGCCATCATCTTGTGCATCCAACACTCCACAAGCAAACGAATTTCTGTAAGCCTGTTTTCGTCAATAGCAATCGTTAATTTTTGAGTATCGAACAATATTCCAATGAAAATCATTATTGTACTCGGGGGGCATGCTTTATCAACCGACTCCTCAATACCACAGTCCTGCAATAATTTTCCAAGAAAGTCAAAGGCAAAATTACAATAATGTTCTTCTTCACAACCAGCCAAATCATCTAAATGATTTAAAATTTGAATACCATTTTTTTGACAGATAAAGCGAATTGCAGAAGTAGTCCGCATACAAATATATGCTGCAGATCGAAGTCCCATTGTCAAAACCCGATCAAAATAAATATGACCCTTCCACTTATAACCCATTAAATGTATGTCACCTGGATCGATGACCAACTGACGATAAGCTCGTCGTAAATCTCTTTTGAAAATCTTACAATTTCTACCTTTCTTTTTTATTAACCTAACAAAATCGTCTACAGTAGGATAATGTACCGATACTTTTTCACCCAAATACAAGTCTTTAGATATTCCATCGTTAACTGCCAAACCTTCTGGAAAACTTAAGTCAACAATGACCCTACGTTCTATAAAATGCGTTTTAGGAACTGAATTTAAAGGAGAAATCGCCATATCTTCAATAAAAGGGTTAGCTTTGAAGGGTCCAACGACTGCATGATATGATTTTTCTTTCCGTAAATAATTATGTATATCTGCGGAGAAATTGGTAGCCCCTTTATGGTTCCTCACCGTCGACGATCTAACGGTCGTACCCAAATGACCTACAGGCCACCCATATTCTAGTAAATCACATACTGCAAAATCATGATAATCATGTAAACATTTCCTAATAAAACTAATGTTTAACCCTGAATTCACTGGAATTCTACTACTTTCAAAATTATACTTGCCTGATAATCTAATGATCTTATGTAAAGAAACATAACTTTCCAAATCTGAAAATTCCAAAGCACAATCTTTGCAAATATTACAGTTCTTGGTGTGTTTTATTTGCCATACTGAACTTATAGATAACTTATTCATGCTTAGACACTCTGTAAAATGTGGGCAAGGTGAACCCTTTGAATTTTCTCTACTTTATAACAAGTAGCAAAAAAATGTTGAACTTCTCTGTTTACACCTCTAATAATTACTGAATGAGGGGAATTCATAGAACATTTGTTCTTTTGATATAAGAAACAATACCAAACTGTAGGATATTTATTATCCTTTTTAAACGTGTTATTAGATTTATTGAAATCCTGCTTGACATGCTTTGACAAAATAGGAACTTCAAGATCAACTGAACTATCCCCCCATGAACGTTGACCAGACTCAATCTGCCTTACAAATGCGGCATAAAATTCTAACAATGCTTTCCAATGATATACTGAACTGTAATAAACAATTTTTTTGAGAAGAGCCACTCTAGCTTTCTTCTCTTTGTCTCCTATATTTTTTGAAGAAATAATTTCCAATTCTCCAGCGACAAATAACTTGAAATCTAACTGCTGAAATTTAACTCCCTTACTAACATACTCGTATTGTAAATTCGTTTGTGGCCAAATTTGTGGATTCACCACATGGTCGGTAGCCATCGCTACCATGCCGGATTTTTTATTGTTTGATTTTTTAATTTTTTTAATTTTTTTTTTGTCAACGGAAGATGAAGAATGAACATATACACCTAAAAATATGCTCTAGATGTATATGTTCATCAGAATGTATCAAATTTGATTTATAAACGAGGTTATCTTGGACTTTTACATGTCCATAACGAGCCTCTGATTGGTATCTTCTTTTTCTAAATCCAATAATTTCATTGGTTGTTTAATAAGAATAATGTGTCATGCTTTAAGCTCATGTCATTCCCGCATTGGTTTCCGAAAAACCGGGTAGAATTTTTATTTCTCGTTTATTGAACTGGCTTAGAGAGATATCGGATAAAGGTTCGTTTTGCATTCCTCTAGATCTGAAGCTAGATTTGTTGTGGTGGAATACATTTTTGCCATTGTATAACGGGGTTTCCATAATGTTGTCCGAGGAATTTTCAAGTCCAGATGAAATATTATCAGTAGATGCATGTTTGCTAGGATGTGGAGGGTGGATGAATGGCAGGTATTTCCACTCCTCTTTTCCCAATTTTTTATTGGACCAGAATTTAAATATTAATTTATGTGAAATGTTGACAATAGTAGTAGCCTTAAAGTTGTGGGGTCTTATGCTTGTTAATAAAAAGGTTGTAATAAACTGTGACAATATGGTATCAGTTAGGGTGTTGAACACTGGAGCATCTAGGAATTCTTTTTTACAAAGTTGTTTAAGGGAAATATGCTATATTGCCGCTTTAAATAACTTCGATATCAAAAGTCAACATATTTCAGGCTGCGATAATAGAATCGCAGATACGTTGTCCCGATGGGATTTACATGACAAATTTCGGAGAGATTTTAAACAATTAACCTCTGATTTAGAAGTGATTGAAGATTTCGTTTCAGATGAATTATGTTTGTTTGTTCAGTTATGTATGGTAATTTAATGTTTCAGAAGTTTCTAATTTAAAAGTTCTTCATGATGAGATGTTACAATCTAGAAAAGTGGCTTTCGCGAAAGGTACGATTTCAAATTTATCAATTCAATGGAAAGCTTATCTCTTATTTTGTGCATATTACCAATTGCATCCTTTCAAAATTTCTATTAATGTATTGTGTTGCTATTGTCAGTTTTTGAGCAGATCATTTAAATCGGTTTGTAGTATTAAAAATTATTTAAACGGTGTTCGAATTTTATTTTTGTTGCAAGGTATGGAAATTAACAAGTTTTCTTCCTTTGAATTGAAACTTACACTTAGGGGTTTAAGTCGTGTATTACAGCATTTGCCAAAACAAGCTTTGCCTATTACGTTAGAGATTTTGGAGAAAATCCATAAGTATTTAAATTAAAAAAAATCGGAAGATGTGACATTTTGGTGTTTATTTTTATTTGCATTTTTTCTTTTATCTAAAAAATCAAATTTAGTGCCGATATCTTCTCGTAAGTTTGATAATACTAAACAACTTTGTAGGAAAGATATAATAATTCAAAAATCTTATCTATTAGTTAGATTTAAGTGGACTAAAACAATCCAGTTTGGAGACCGGGTTTTGTATATACCTTTAGTTGCTATTCCTTCTTCCAAATTTTGTCCGGTGTCGGCGTATAAACGTATGTGTGAATTTATTCCGGCTTCCACGGAGAGTCCTGCTTTTTTGATTGAATCAAGGGGTAAATTAATACCTTTAGCATATAATCAATTTCAGAATAAGTTAAAACAATTAATTTCATTGATTGGACTTAATCCACTTTTGTTTTCTAGTCATAGTTTCAGACGGGGTGGGGCCACTCTTTTGGCAAATGCCGGTATTCCCTCCAATATGATCCAACTTATGGGAGATTGGAAAAGTGATGCATACAAGAAATATATTGTTAATGATTTGTCGGACAGACTAAAAGTTGCTAATAAAATTAAAAAAATTGTTATTTGTCAAGAACGTTAGAACGTATAGTTTCTTTTAATTTCAGATACAAAGACAGCAACTTTAATAACAGATTCTATTGGCAAGCATATATATTTAAAGAAATGTACTTTGCAAGCATTTCCAGGTGTTGGTATAATAGATGTCATAAATTTAATTAACAGGGGCATAATTAAGTTGCATTTTGATATTATTATCATACATGTTGGAACTAACAATATATGGAATTATAATTTAAGGGATTTTGAAAATAATTATAACCAGTTGGTCACAGATGTGACATGTTTAGCAAAAAGGAATGCCAAGATAATTTTATCTGCCATTTTACCAATACCTGTGGATTTTAATCAAACGAAAATATTTGTCGTTGCAGTGAATAGTTTACTTCGAAATCTGCGTTTGCACAGAGGTGCTGATTTCATAGCTACCTACAAGCCGTTCGTTAAATATGGTCAACCAATTTTTGAATTATTTTCTCCTTTGTGTGGTCTTCATCCAAATCACAAGGGTAATATAAAATTGACAAATTTTCTTGTTCAGGTTCTTGCACATAGCTAATTCTGAGGACTTGTGTCTCATCAGTTTGCTTTTGGGTGAAGGTTTTTCTAGACTTATTCACTCGTAGTAGGACCTGGATTTGAGTTTGGTCAGTATTTATATGTATGTAATAGGTTGTAAATACAACATGGATCATGGATGTGTTAATTTGTTTACACGTGGATGTAACGAATTTTGTATGAATTTGACTTATTATTTGTGTTTATGTGTTAATGCTGTATAAGATTAGCATAATACATTTTGTGTTTGTTGCTTATTTTACTATAAATGGTATATATGGTTGACAACACATTATTTGCGGGGCTTTGTATTTTAATAGATCACATTTAGACTATTAGTACTTTGAACCATGGCTTCAGTTGCCAATGTAAAAACTTAGATTTTTTAACTTGTGTAAATAATCATTTGATTTGTGTATTTGTTTGGCCCTTCGGTTTGGCGTTATCAAATGATTAATTTTAAAAGCTCGTCTTTCACCCCGTTTCTCAGCCTCGTCAAATGAATTCTATATTTACCGTCAACAGACCAATATTGTATATATCAACGTGTGGAAAATATAAAATGGCAAAATTGAAGAAATATATCAACGAAATGCAACTAATATAATAAATTTAAAGGTATACTGTCATTGATTTTGGTGATAATCAAAGTCAATACAAGTCATAAACATCGAGTTCGAAAACCGCAAGGTGTACAACTTTATGGGATAAAGTCTGTCAGTGACTTGCGGTAAGGTCGATGGCTTTCTCGGGTCCTCCACCAATAAAACTGGCCGCCACGATATGACTGAAATATTGTTGAAAGTGGCGTTAAACACCATAGAACCAAACTAAAAAAAGCAATGATGCGAAAGAAATTGCCTTTGTTAGATTATGTAAAACTTTTCATGAAAATAGGTAACGTGCATACTTTACTTTATTCGGGATGTGACCATTCGACTGCATTCTGGGATTTGAAAGAAACACAAATTGGACAGGCATATTATGCTTCATTTGGATCGTGTCTCAGGAAAAGAAACACTTCGGTTAAAAGCTTAGACGCTCTTTTTTAAAGGGGTTATTTATGAATAATGCAATAGTAAGCAAAACAATTAAATAGAATAAAAATAAATAAATAGATAAATCAAAAAAAAAAAAGGAATACTTCTATTTCCAGAAAATAAGGAGTAACAGAAAATGTTCTGCCGAACTACTTTGACATGACGTCATACCATTGGAATGTGAGACAAAATACAGTAACCCGACATTGGTGAATGAACGGGAAAATAATGACGTCATGCACAAAACATAGTCTTCCTCAGAGTATTGTACACATTTTATTTCAACCCTTGTCATTTGATTAAAATTCGTTTTTATTGAAATGTGAGATAAACTTATTACATACATAGTGTGTTGGTACAATACTTTATATCAGGTCTTGCCTGTTGCGTGAACTAACTGTGTCACAACTCGTCGCTATCGTGATTCGTAGTGATACTGGTTCACACAACAGGCTCGACCTGATACAAAGTGTTGTACCACCACACTATGTATGTAATTGGAATATATCTGCATCAATGCATAAATATATATATATTCAGATCGTAAAAATGTCAATATAGCGTGATTCAACATTATGTAATAAAGTTTGTCAGTGACTTGCGACAGGACGGTAGTTTTCTCCTCGTACACCGGTTTCCTCCACCAATAAAACTGACCGCCATAATATAGCTGAAATAAAGTTGAAAGTGGCGTTAATCACCATAACGCTAACCCTCTCAAAATAGTGTGTGTAACGTTTTGTTGTGTAAGTGTATTGTACTCTCTGTACTTGCATTGTCTGTAAAAATGGAAAATTACACACAATAAATGCACTAGGATAATATTATAGGTTGTTGATATTTCCTGTTCCGTTCTAATATAGGGATCCATGAGCCCAATTATATGTACATGAATTGAACGAAAACATGCGTGGGATACGATGTATCCAGGACAAAAATGTTTTAAGCCTTCAATTTACATAGTTGATGCCTCTAAGATTAATACCACCATGCAGTCCTGCACTCACTGCTGATGGTCAACACCCTTGCAGTCTGGTATTTGGTTACTGATGACGACAATCCAATTGTTAAATGCTTAGCACTAAAATATGTTTAATCTAATCTAATGACGAAAACTACTTTTCCATTAGATATACATGCTCTCTACAAAGAGCATGTTGTCCAACCATCAATAAAAGGTAATTATTGATGATGATTGATTAATTGTTTGATTGATTGGTTGATTGATTGATTTGTGCATAACGCCAACTTCAGCAGTATTTCAGCTATATCGTGGCGTGTACCGATAACAGTGCATGATATGTGTCCCTTTAATGAATTGTTGTATTAAATTTTAAGTAATAGATGTCTAAGGTGACTGTCAACAAATTTTAGTTATATCTTTTCGGTCTATGTTATAGTTCAAGGAAACCAGGGTAAGCTACCGACCTGGCGCAGGTCACTGACAAACTTTTTCACATAAGGTTGCTTCGATGAAACATTTATAAGGAGGTGGGTATCTAACTCACGAAGCTGTGATATATAATAATGTCATAGGTAGATGCAGGTCCAAATACGATATCATAGGTAGATGTAGGTCCAAATACGACATAATGGTAGATGTAGTTCCAATTACGATATCATAGGTAGATGTAGGTTCAAATACGATATCATAGGTAGATGTAGATCCAAATATGATATCATAGGTAGATGTAGATCCAACTACGATATAATGGTAGATGTAGATCCAACTACGATATCATAGGTAGATGTAGGTTCAAATACGACATAATGGTAGATGTAGTTCCAATTACGATATCATAGGTAGATGTAGGTCCAAATACGATATCATAGGTAGATGTAGGTTCAAATACGATATCATAGGTAGATGCAGTTCCAAATATGATATCATAGGTAGATGTAGATCCAACTACGATATAATGGTAGATGTAGGTTCAAATACGATATCATAGGTAGATGTAGTTCCAAATATGATATCATAGGTAGATGTAGATCCAACTACGATATCATAGGTAGATGTAGGTTCAAATACGATATCATAGGTAGATGTAGGTCCAAATATGATATCATAGGTATATGTAGGTTCAAATACGATATCATAGGTAGATGCAGTTCCAAATATGATATCATAGGTATATGTAGGTTCAAATACGATATCATAGGTAGATGTAGGTTCAAATATGATATCATAGATAGATGCAGTTCCAAATACGATATCATAGGTAGATGTAGGTTCAAATACGATATCATAGGTAGATGCAGTTCCAAATATGATATCATAGGTAGATGTAGATCCAACTACGATATAATGGTAGATGTAGATCCAACTACGATATCATAGGTAGATGTAGGTTCAAATACGATATGATAGGTAGATGTAGGTCCAGATACGATGTCATAGGTAGATGCAAGTCCAAATACGATATCATAGGTAGATGTTGGTCCAGCTACGATAACACAGTTAGATGTAGGTCCAAATACGATATAATGGTAGATGTAGGTCCAACTACGATATCATAGGAATATGTGGATCCAAACACGAGATAATGGTAGATGCAGGTCCAAATACGATATCATAGATATATGTAAGTCCAAATAGGATATCATAGGTAGATGTAGGTCCAAATACGATATAATGGTAGATGCAGGTCCAAATACGATATCATAGATATATGTAGGTCCAAATAGGATATCATGGATAGATGTAGGTCCAAATACGATATAATGGTAGATGCAGGTCCAACTACGATATCATAGGTAGATGTAGGTCCAAATACGATATCGTAGGTAGATGTAGGTCCAACTACGATATCATAGGTAAATGTACTTCCAAATACGATATCATAGATATATGTAGGTCCATATACGATATCATAGGTATATGTAGGTCCAAATACGATATAATGGTAGATGCAGGTCCAACTACGATATCATAGGAATATGTAGATCCAAATACGATATAATGGTAGATGCAGGTCCAACTACGATATCATAGGAATATGTAGATCCAAACACGATATAATGGTATATGCAGGTCCAAATACGACATCATAGGTAGATGTAGGTCCAACTACGATATAATGGTAGATGTAGGTCCAAATACGATATCATAGATATATGTAGGTCCAAATATAATAAGGCAATTGATTACTACATAATAAGTCAATACCAGGATATGAGGACCTCTCGACTTGTCACTCTCGGTGACCTGACCTGACCTCGGCCATTGTCCTTGGTCAAGTCAGATCAGGTCACCTTGAATGCCAAGTCTCTAGGTCCTCATATCCTGGTATTGACTTCTTAGGGAGTAATTAATTGTATAATGTTGATCCAAATACGATATCATAGGTAGATATAGGTCCGAATCCGATATCGTAGGTAGATATAGGTCCAAATACGATATAATAGTAGGTGTAGTTCTAAATACAATATCATAGGTAGATGTAGATCCAAATACCATATAATGGTAGATGTAGTTCCAAATACAATATCATCAGTAGATGTAGGTCCAACTTCGACATCATATGTAGATGTAGGTCTAAATATGATATCATAAGTAGATGTAGGTCCAAATAGGATATAATGGTAGATGTAGTTCAAGTACAATCAATAGCATAGGTAGATGCAGGTCCAAATACGATATAATGGTAGATGTAGTTCGAAACACGATATCATAGGTACATGTAGGTCCAACTTCGACAGCATATGTTGATGTAGGTCCAAATAGGATATCATAGGTAGATGCAGGTCCAACTTTGACATCATAGGTTGATGTAGGTCCAAATACGATATCATTGGTAGATGCATGTCCAATTTCGACATCATAGATAGATGTAGGTCCAAATACGTTATCATGGGTAGATGTAGGTCCAAATACGATATCATAGGTAGATGTAGGTCCAACTTGGACATAATAGGTAGATGTAGGTCCAGATATGATATCATATGTAGATGTAGGTCCAAATACGATACAATGGTATATGTAGTTCCAAACACGATATCAGATGTAGATATAGGTCCAAATACGATATCATAGGTAGATGTAGTTCCAACTTCGACATCATATTATGTAGATATAGGTCAAAATACGAAATCATAGGTAGATGCAGGTCCAACTTCGACACCATAGGTAGATGTAGGTCCAAATACGTTATCATAGGTATATATAGGTCCAAATACGATATCATAGGTAGATGTAGGTCCAACGTCGACATCATATGTAGATGTAGGTCCAACTTCGACATCATAGGTAGATGTAGGTCCAAATACGTTATCATAGGTATATATAGGTCCAAATACGATATCATAGGTAGATATAGGTCCAAATACGATATCATAGGTAGATGTAGGTAAAAATACGATATCATAGGTAGATATAGGTCCAAATACGATATCATAGGTAGATGTAGGTAAACATACGATATCATGGGTAGATATAGGTCCAAATACGATATCATAGGTAGATGTAGGTCCAACTTCAACATCTCAGGTAGATGTAGGTCCAAAGATGATATCATAGATAGATGCAGGTCCAATTTCGACATCATAGGTAAATGTAGGTCCAAATACGTTATCATAGGTAGATGTAGGTCCAAATAAGATATCATAGGTAGATGTAGGTCCAACTTGGACATAATAGGTAGATGTAGGTCCAGATATGATATCATATGTAGATGTAGGTCCAAATACGATACAATGATATATGCAGTTCCAAACACGATATCAGATGTAGATATAGGTCCAAATACGATATCATAGGTAGAGGTAGTTCCAACTTCGACATCATATTATGTAGATATAGGTCCAAATACGAAATTATAGGTAGATGCAGGTCCAACTTCGACATCATATGTAGAGGTAGGCCCAAATACGATATCATAGGTAGATGAAGATACAAATACGATATTATAGGTAGATATAGGTCCAAATACGATATCATAGGTATATGTAGGTCCAACGTCGACATCATAGGTAGATGTAGGTCCAAAGTCGACATCATAGGTAGATGTAGGTTCAACTTCAACATCTCAGATAGATGTAGGTCGAAATATGATATCATAGGTATATATAGATCCAAATACTATATCATAGGTAGATGTAGATTCAAATATGATATGATATCACCGAAGATAACAGCTGGGTGAGCTGCGAGACATATAATGAGAAACAACAACACACGTGGCCAATGGGATTTCACACATGTTATTATTCCAAATAATGAACATATATCAAACAAATAAAACAGTAACATTTAGTTTTTTTGTGCTGGACATTTCTTTAAGGATTGTTCCAAATGGTGCAATAGGTCATATCATATTTGCTAAATGGCATGTTTGTATCCTTTGACGGCGATGTACATGTAAAACACCTTCATGCCCTTTTTCCATATTAGGACTGTTATCATCCCGAGAGACCGATATCGCACAGAGGGCTTTAACTCGAGGGTCGATATCGGTCGAGGGATGATAACAGTCCTTATAAGGAAAAAGGCATGCATTAATCTATTTATTACATATTTCAACATTGAATTGAAAAGAACAACATTAACTTCACACACACCAAACTATGAGTGATTGATATCGGTTGAGGGATGATAACTGTCCTGAAATGGAAAAAGGCATGCATTGTTCTATTAATAAAGAGGCTTGATATCATTTTGTTCTATTTATAAAGAGGCTTGATATCATGTTATCAGAGATTTGCCCTGATATCTGCCCATGGGCTGATATTGCTGTGGCAGTTCGGTGTTTACGTATGGGAAAAATTGTCCTTATTACTTTAAATATGTGATACATAATAATATCAAATGTAGATGCAGGTCCTAATACGATATCATAGGTAGATGTAGGTCTAAATACGATATCATAGGTAGACGTAGGTCATACTACGATATCATAGTTAGATGTAGGTCATACTACGATATCATAGGTAGATGTAGGTCATACTACGATATCATAGGTAGATGTAGATCATACTACGATATCATAGGTATATGTAGGTCATACTACGATATCATAGGTATATGTAGTTCCAAATACGTTAACATAGGAAGATGCAGGTCCAAATACTATATAATGGTAGATGCATGTCCAAATGCGATATCATAAATAGATGTAGGTCCAACAGCGATATCATAGATAGATGTAGGTCCTAATGCAATATCATAGGTAGATGTAGGTCCAAATACGATATGATAGGTAGATGTAGGTCCAAATATGTCATCATAGCTAGATGTAGGTCCAACTACGATATGATAGGTAAATGTCGTTCCAAATATGATATCATACATAGATGTAGGTCCTACTACGGTATCATAGGTAGATGAAGGTCCAAATACGATATCATAGGTAGATATAGGTCCAAATACGGTATCATAGGTTGATGTAGGTCCATATACGATATCATAGGTAGATGTAGGTCCATATACGATATCATAGGTAGATGTAGCTCCAAATACGATATCATAGATATATATAGGTCCAAATACGGTATCATAGGTAGGTATAGGTCCAAATACGTTATCATATTTTGATGTAGGTCCATATACGATATCATAGGTAGATGTAGGTCCAAATACGATATCTTAGGTAGATGTAGGTCCAAGTACGATATCATAGGTTGTTATCATACCTCATGAATATTAATAAGGATATACTCGCTTTCTATTGGTTACGCTTTGTCGTGTGATTTTATTTTATTTTCCACGGTATGACCACTAAATCTTCCGAAGAAGTCATTATTTATCACGTTATCTTACACTGATCTGTAGATATTGACCGATTGAAAAATTTAAAATGGCGACCGATTAATCCCGTTTCGATTGAAATATGGAATAGTATACAATTATTGCACTTCATTGAATATATTCAACAATATTTCTTATAGAATTAAAGTATATTGTTTCCGTGACTTTTGATTGGAAGAGGACACTGTCACCTGTTTTTTTTTATTCGTTCATAACTCGATGAACTTTTCAATCTGCAAGCCGTAACTACGAGGATCCACCATCTTGAAAACGTGAAATTATACATGTCATATTTACAATAATATACAAAAACAGATAAAATGCCTACCTTGTAAACTTATTTTAGTTAAATCTTTTTAAAATTGAAGCTTACACGACGCCAATATGACGCCTGATCTTTACGTTTTAAACGAAAGTCTTCATATGACGTCATGTTGTTAATTTTCCAAAGTCGTCAACAACATTTCGCAGAATTTTAATTTGTGCGATTTGTAGACCAGGGATATGCAAGAATAATACATTTTCACCTGCAATATTGAATTTAAGAACTATATGTATTAAACGGTTCTATTCGGTATAATAAGACAATTGATTACTACATAAGAAGTCAATACCAGGATATGAGGACCTCTCGACTTGTCACTCTCGGTGACCTGACCTGACCTCGGCCGTTGGCCTTGGTCATGTCAGGTCAAGTCACCTTGAGTGCCAAGTCTCGAGGTCCTCATATCCTGGTATTGACTTCTAAGGGAGTAATTAATCATATAATGTTGATCCAAATACGATATCATAGGTAGATGTAGGTCCAAATATGATATCATAGGTAGATATAGGTCCGAATACTATATCATAGGTAGATATAGGTCCAAATACGATATAATGGTAGATGTAGTTCTAAATACAATATCATAGGTACATGTAGATCCAAATACCATATAATGGTAGATGTAGTTCCAAATACAATATCATAGGCAGATGTAGGTCCAAATACGATATCATAGGTAGATGTAGGTCCAACTTCGACATCATATGTAGATGTAGGTCTAAATATGATATCATAGGTAGATGCAGGTCCAAATAGGATATAATGGTAGATGTAGTTGAGGTACAATCAATATCATAGGTAGATGTAGGTCCAAATACGATATAATGGTAGATGTAGTTCCAAACACGGTATCATAGGTAGATGTAGGTCCAACTTCGACATCATAGGTTGATGCAGGTCCAAATACGATATCATAGGTAGATGTAGGTCCAATTTCGACATCATAGGTAGACATAGGTCCAATTTCGACATCATAGGTAGATGTAGGTCCAAATACGATATAATAGGTATATCTAGGTCTAAATATGATATCAGAGGTAGATATAGGTCCAAATACGATATCATAGGTAGAAATAAGTTCAAATACGATAAAATGGTAAATGTAGTTCCAAATACAATATCATAGGTAGATGTAGGTCCAAATACAATATCATAGGTAGATGTAGGTCCAAATACGATATAATAGGTATATGTAAGTCTAAATATGAAATCAGAGGTATATATAGGTCCAAATACGATATAATAGGTATATCTAGGTCTAAATATGATATCAGAGGTAGATATAGGTCCAAATACGATATCATAGGTAGAAATAAGTTCAAATACGATATAATGGTAAATGTAGTTCCAAATACAATATCATAGGTAGATGTAGGTCCAAATACAATATCATAGGTAGATGTAGGTCCAAATACGATATAATAGGTATATCTAAGTCTAAATATGATATCAGAGGTATATATAGGTCCAAATACGATATCATAGGTAGAAATAAGTTCAAATACGATATAATGGTAAATGTAGTTCAAAATATAATATCATAGGTAGATGTAGGTCCAAATACGATATCATAGGTATATCTAGGTCTAATTATGATATCATAGGTATATCTAGGTCTAAATATGATATCATAGGTAGATATAGGTCCAAATACGATATCATAGGTAGAAATAAGTTCAAATACGAAATAATGGTAGATGTAGTTCCAAATACAATATCATAGGTAGATGTAGGTCCAAATATGATATCATAGGTATATGTAGTTCCAAATACAATATCATAGGTAGATGTAGGTCCAAATATGATATCATAGGTATATGTAGGTCCAAATACGATATCATAGGTAGATGTAGGTCCAAATACGATATAATGGTAGATGTAGGTCCAAATATGATATCATAGGTATATGTAGGTCCAAATAGGATATCATAGGTAGTTGTAGATCCAAATACGATATCATAGGTATATGTAGGTCCAAATACGATATCATAGGTATATGTAGGTCCAAATACGATATCATAGGTAGATGTAGGTCCAAATACGTTATCATAGGTAGATGCAGGTCGAAATACGATATCATAGGTAGATGTAGGTCCAAATATGATACCATAGTTAGATGCAGGTCCAAATACAATATCATAGACTCATGTAGAATGAAATAAAATATGATGTGGCCCAATATAACAGCTGGGTGAGCTGCGAGACATATAATGAGAAACAACAGCACACGCGTCCAATGGCATTTCACAAATGTTATTAATCCAAATAATGAACCTTATATCAAACAAATAAAATAGTAACATTTAGTTTTTTGGGGTTTGACATTTCTTTTAGAATTGTTCCAAATGTTGCAATAGGTCATGTCATATTTGCTAAATGGCATGTTAGCATCCTTTCACGGCGATGTACATGTAAAACACCTTCATGCCCTTTTCCGTATCAGGACTGTTATCATCCCGAGAGACCGATATCGCTCAGAGAGCTTTAACCCGAGGGTCGATATAGGTCGAGGGATGATAACAGTCCTTATAAGGAAAAAGGCATGCATTAATCTATTTATCACATATTTCTACATTGAATTAAAAAGAACAACATTAACTTCACACACACCAAACTATGAGTGATTGATATCGGTTGAGGATGATAACAGTCCTGATATGGAAAAAGGCATGCATTGTTCTATTTATAAAGAGGCTTGATATCATTTTGTTCTATTTATAAAGAGGCTTGATATCATGTTATCAGAGTTTTGCCACGATATCTGCCCATGGGCTGATATTGCTGTGGCACTTCGGTGTTTACGTATGAGCCAAATTGACGTTATTACTTTAAATATGTGCTAAATAATTATATCATAAGTAGATGCAGGTCCTAATACGATATCCCATAGGTAGACGCAGGTCATGCTTCGATATCATAATTAGACGTAGGTCATACTACGATATCATAGGTATATGTAGATTATACTATGATATCATAGGTAGATGTAAGTCATACTACCATATCATATGTAGATGTAGTTCCAAATACGATAACATAGGAAGATGTAGGTCCAAATACGATATAATGTAGATGTATGTCCAAATACGATATCATAGGTAGATGTAGATCCAAATACTATAAATGTTAGATGCATGTCCAAATGCGATATGATAGATAGATGTAGGTCCAACTGCGATAGCATAGGTTGATGTAGGTTCATATACGATATCATAGGTAGATGTAGGTCCAAATACGATATCATAGGTAGATGTAGGTCCAAATATGTTATCATAGCTAGATGTAGGTCCAACTACGATATGATTGGTAAATGTAGGTCCAAATATGATATCATAGATAGATGTAGGTCCTATCACGGTATCATAGGTAGATGCAGTTCCAAATACGATATCATAGGTAGATGTGGGTCCATATATGATATCACAGGTAGATATAGGTCCATATATGATATCATAGGTAGATATAGGTCCAAATACGATATCATAGGTAGATGTAGGTCCAAATACGATATCATAGGTTGTTATCATACCTCATGAATATTAATAAGGATATAATCGCTTTCTATTGGTTACGCTTTGTCGTGTGATTTTATTTTATTTTCCACGGTATGACCACTAAATCTTCCAAAGAAGTCACGTAATTTTACACTGATCTGTAAATATTGACGATTGAACAAATTAAAATGGCGACCGATTAATCCCGTTTCGATTGAAATATGGAATAGTATACAATTATTGCACTTCATTGAATGTATTCAACAATAATTCTGATAGAATTAAAGTATATCGTTTCCGTGATTTTTGATTGGACAAGGACACTGTCACCTGTTTGTTTTATTTGTTCATAACTCAATGAACTATTCAATCTGCAAGCCGTAACTACGAGGATCCACCATCTTGAAAACGTGATATTCTACATGTCATATTTACAACAATATACAAAAATAGATAAAATGCCTACCTTGTAAACTTATTTTAGTTAAATCTTATTAAAATTGAAGCTTACACGAAGCCAAAATAACGCCTGATATTTACGTTTTAAACTGAACGTTTTCATATGACGTCATGTTGTTAATTTTCCAAAGTCGTCAACAACATTTCGCAGAATTTTAATTTGTGCGATTTGTAGACCAGGGATATGCAAGAATAATACATTTTCACCTGCAATATTGAATTTAAGAACTATATGTATTAAACGGTTCTATTTCGATATAATAAGACAATTGATTACTACATAAGAAGTCAATACCAGGATATGAGGACCTCTCGACTTGTCACTCTCGGTGACCTGACCTGTCTCGGCCGTTGGCGTTGGTCAGGTCAGATCAGGTCACCTTGAGTGCGAAGTCTCGATGTCCTCATAACCTGGTATTGACTTCTAAGGGAATAATTAATTGTATAATGTTGATCCAAATACGATGTCATAGTTATATGTAGGTCCAAATAAGACAGTATAGGTAGATGTAGGTCCAAATATGATATCATAGGTAGATATAGGTCCAAATATGATATCATTGGTAGATATAGGTCCAAATACGATATCATAGGTAGAAATAGGTCCAAATACGATATAATAGTAGATGTGGAACCAAATACCATATAATGGTAGAAGTAGTTCCAAATAAAATATCATAGGCAGATGTAGGTCCAAATACGATATCATCAGTAGATGTAGGTCCAACTGCGACATCATATGTAGATGTAGGTCTAAATATGATATCATAGGTAGTTGTAATTCCAAACACGGTATCATAGGTAGATGTAGGTCCAACGTCGACATCATAGGTAGATGTAGGTCCAACTTCGACATCATAGGTAGATGTAGGTCCAATTTCGACTTCATAGGTAGATGTAGGTCCAAATACGATATCATAGGTATATGTAAGTCCAAATATGATATCATAGGTAGATGTAGGTCCAATTTCGACATCATAGGTGGATGTAGGTCTAAATATGATATCATAGGTAGATATAGGTCCAAATACGATATCATAGGCAGAAATAAGTTCAAATACCATATAATGGTAGATGTAGTGCCAATAACAATATCATAGGTAGATGTAGGTCCAAATACGATATCATAGATAGATGTAGGTCCAAATACCATATCATAGGTATATGTAGGTCCAAATATGATATCATAGGTATATCTAGGTCTAAATATGATATCATAGGTATATATAGGTCCAAATACGATATCATAGGCAGAAATAAGTTCAAATACCATATAATGGTAGATGTAGTGCCAATAACAATATCATAGGTAGATGTAGGTCCAAATACGATATCATAGATAGATGTAGGTCCAAATACCATATCATAGGTATATGTAGGTCCAAATATGATATCATAGGTATATCTAGGTCTAAATATGATATCATAGGTATATATAGGTCCAAATACGATATCATAAGTAGGAATAAGCTCAAATACCATATAATGGTAGATGTAGTTCCAAATACAATATCATAGGTAGATTTAGGTCCTACTTGGACATAATAGGTAGATGTAGGTCCAGATATGATATTATATGTAGATGTAGGTCCAAATACGATATCAGATGTAGATATAGGTCCAAATACGATATCATATGTAGATGTAGGTCCAACTTCGACATGATATGTATATGCAGGTGTAAATATGATATCATAGGTAGATGCAGGTCCAAATAAGATATAATGGTAGATGTAGTTCCAAACACGATATCATAGGTAGATGTAGGTCCAATTTCGACATCATACGTTGATGTAGGTCCAAATACGATATCATAGGCAGATGCAGGTCCAACTTAGACATCATAGGTAGATGTAGATCTAACTTCGACATCATAGGTAGATGTAGGTCCAATTTCGACATCATAGGTAGATGTAGGTCCAAATACGATATCATGGGTATATGTAGGTCCAAATATGATATCATAGGTAGATGTAGATCCAATTTCGACATCATAGGTAGATGTATGTCCAATTTCGACATTATAGGTAGATGTAGGTCCAAATACGATGTCATAGGTATATATAGGTCTAAATATGATATCATAGGTAGATATAGGTCCAAATACGATATCATAGGCAGAAATAAATTCAAATACCATATAATGGTAGATGTAGTTCCAAATACAATATCATAGGTAGATGTAGGTCCTACTTGGATATAATAGGTAGATGTAGGTCCAGATATGATATTATATGTAGATGTAGGTCCAAATACGATACAATGGTAGATGTAGTTCAAAACACGATATCAGATGTAGATATAGGCCCAAATACGATATCATAGGTAGATGCAGGTCCAAATTCTACATCATAGGTAGATTTAGATACAAATACGATATCATAGGTAGATATAGGTCCAAATACGATATCATAGGTAGATGTAGGTCCAAATACGATATCATAGGTAGATGAAGGTACAAATACGATATCATTGGTAGATATAGGTCCAAATACGATATCATACGTAGATGTAGGGCCAAATACGATATCATAGGTAGATGTAGGGCCAAATACTACATCATAAGTAGATGAAGGCCCAAATATGATATCATGGGTATATATAGGTCCAAATACTATATCATAGGTAGATGTAGATTCAAATATGATATGATATCGCCCAAAATAACAGCTGGGTGAGCTGCGAGACATAAAATGAGAAACAACAACACACATGGCCAATGACATTTCACAAATGTTATTAATCTAAATAATGAACATATATCAAAGAAATAAAACAGTAACCTTTAGTTGTTGTGGGTTTGACATTTCTTTAAGGATTGTTCGAAATGTTGCAATACGTCATATCATATTTGCTAAATGGCTTGTTTGCATCCTTTGACGGCGATGTACATGTATAGCACCTTCATGCCCTTTTCCATATCAGGACTGTTATCATCCCGAGAAACCGATATCGCGCAGAGGGCTTTTTCCCGAGGGTCGATATCGGTCGAGGGATGATAGCAGTCCTTATAAGGAAAAAGGCATGCATTAATCTATTTATCACATATTTCAACATTGAATTAAAAAGAACAAAATTAACTTTACACACACCAAACTATATGTAGATGCAGGTCCTAATACGATATCATAGGTAGATGTAGGTCCAAATATGATATGATATCGCCCAAGATAACAGCTGGGTGAGCTGTGAGACCTATAATGAGAAACAACAGCACACGCGGCCAATGGCATTTCACAAATGTTATTAATCCAAATAATGAACATATATCAAACAAATAAAATAGTAACCTTTAGTTTTTGTGGGTTTGACATTTTATTAAGGATTGTTCCAAATGTTGCAATAGGTCATATCATATTTGTTAAATGACATGTTTGCATCCTTTGACGGCGATGTACATGTAACACACCTTTCATAGATTGACTCAAATACATTCTTGTTATAGCTACCATGACACATTAACCTTTGGCACATAGCAAAATGTCACGTTGCACATATTTATTTTTACTTTGATAACTAATAAACTTGTTCTGAGTTTTTCAAAATTCTAAGCGTGAGTTTTCTGTGTAGTGTTTTTTATATTATTGTTTGTACTGTTAACCACTGTATTGTCTGTTCCTTTGCGCATTACGGTGTCTGATTACCTGTTTGTATATTCAAACTATTCGTATGTCTGAAATAATACAATAACACAATTCGTGTTTACATCAAGTGATTAAATCTTAAATTTATCTTAAATATATATAATAATGTTGTGCTAGCAATGACTATGCCAATATAATGGTTAGGGTTGAAGACATAGTGCACAACCCTGATCACTATATGGCATAGTCATTGCTAACACAACATTACTATTATTATTATGCTGACTGTTATATGTAGACAAAATATATTGAGAAATATTACAATAATGGAGGTCCTGATATTGGTCACTAATATAATGGACCAGATAGTCTTGAAAATGTAAGAATATTCTTTGTTTCAATTAAGGCTTTAAAAATATAAAGATTTTCGAAGTTTGAAATTTAATTAAAAACAATAACAAGTATTAAAAAACGTTTAGACGACTATGATGATATGATTTGATATAATTCAAGTGCAGCCTGATATAGTTATACAATACAATATACAGTTTTGTATATTCAAAATATTTGTCAACTAAAATAATTATCTCAGCCAGCCTTTAAAGACTTATGATGCACTATCTTACAACAATTCTATAAAATTCTGATAATTAAATTTCTACAGACCTTATGTACAGATTTAATGAGGCGGTTTTGTACTTGTAATACTATAAGACATGTTGTGTAAAAAAGAATAATAAAGAATCAAATAGACAATGTCTTGTTACTATTTTGATACGTTTGGAAAATAAAATTTGAGTTATCTCCCTTTGAACATGTATAATCATTATAATCTTGAAACTGAAATTTAAATCTGTTTTTTTTTAAGTTAAACTTGAAGAGATGTTGTGAACCTGATTAGATACAAAAAGTTACAAGTAATCTGTACATTTATAGCATTTAGTATATACTATTTACCAATGTATTTACCACATTTAATGAAACCCTAAACCCATAAAATAGTGTAGGTTCTGTTATGTAAACTATAAATGTAATGTAATATGGAGCAACTGTAAAGTCTTGTGATACCTTGAGCATTTTATCATCCAACTAATTAAAAATCTTCATCATATCGAAAAATTGTCAAATGCATAAAACGTATGGTAAACATACTATAATAAGTGCTAAATGTTACAAATTGTAACAAAAAGTTTAGCATTTATCTCATAAATAACTAATATGCGTTATCATCATTATAGGTAAAGTCATATCACTTGGGACATAATGCCAAATTTACTGAAACAGGTGTATTGTCATTCAAGTAAAGTAGTTCATTATGAGATGAAAATAGACTGTGATTTCCTATCATTCTCTCTAAAATAATTATCATTTCCCATATAAGTTTATAAGATGAAATAGACTGTGATTCTCTAGCATTTTCCTAAAATATTTATCATTTTCTATGATAGATTGACAGATTGGATCCGCCCCCTTGCACATGGACTAGCTATATATAGCTTGACAGACAGCTGAAAACCCAACCTTCCCCGCGTGAATCTGACATAGTAGATGTACTATTTTCGCATAGTATATCAACGCTATATAATTCTTTGTGATATATGTCAAAATATCGTATGACACCTACACACAGGGCCGTCTTAACAACATTATGCCCTACCTACACACAGGGCCGTCTTAACAACATTATACCCCTACCTACGCACAGGGCCGTCTTAGCAACATTATACCCCTACCTACACACAGGGCCGTCTTAACAACATTATACCCCTACCTATGCAACCAATAACAGGAATAACAATGTAAATGTCGATAAAATTAAGCATATATTTATTGTATTGGTATTTCCAACAAAATCAAATATTTAAAAATTAAAAAAAAACATGCGTACACAACATACATACATCAATATGGAGTCTCTATGCTCGTTGGGCCCATGGGAACTGTCCTGCGTATCCATGCGTTAAGACGACGCTGCTATCATCACCAGTTAGCTTTACATAATACGGATATTTATTATATGACTAAATATTTCTTTTATCTGATTGGCTAAAAGTATGAGATTTTTTTTATAGAACTTTGTGAATACTGTCTAAGCCTTCAATTTTGGCAAAGATTAAGTTAGATCATCCCAGGTGAGCTCTTGGAACGTAATATTAACCTCACGTGACTAAAATTAAAAGTAATGGTTTTCCGATTTTGTTGTCTAAATCTTGTTACCATTAAAATTGACAAAAAACACATATAGTGTTTAATGCCAATTTATAAAACATGACACAGAGGAGATTAATAACAGTTTCATATAATAAAACAATTACTGACATTCATTTCGATTTCCTTTCGGCCTCGGTAAAGCATATATCTAAGAACTATATATCTTTATATTAACCTCAACAAAAGTCAATAATTGTATAATATACAAGAAGAGTTTGAAGATATTAGTGCAGTGTCTTAAAGTATAAAGTTGATGAGCTTCACAAACTGAGATAAAGGCGACGTACACCGAGTTTTGTGTCCAATATACATACACTTTATAGCTTAAGACACTGCATTAACATTATTTATTGTGTTTATCCTGCAAAAAAAGTCCAAAAAATCATATCAATCCATCGACGGCTAAAATTTGAATTATTAATGATAATATGGTTCTATCATCACCAGATAGCTATAAATAATACGGATATATATACAATAGTAATGCAGTGTCTTAATGTATACAATTAATGTGTGTACAAGGTTTACAAACTGAGGTAAATGCGAGATATGGCGAGATTTTCCCCAGTTTTGCGCCCAATATATATAAGCATTTTATTTCAGGACACTGCATTAATATTATTTATTGTATTTATCCTGCAGAAAAAAGCAGATCAATCATATCAATCCATCGACGGATAAAATGTGAATTCGACAATAACATTATGCAATTATCCTTTGATTACCCCTTTTGATATTTTGTGTCAACAGGAAGTGAACTGATTTACGACTACTTTCCAATCTCAACAGGTAAAGATGTGAAATGGGTACCAGTTAAATAAACGTTAGAGAACATCGAATGGGAAATCAAAAATGGACAATCCAGAGAAACCGGTAACACAGCTAACAAGACACAAGACGAAGACAAACAAAAGAAAAACATTAAATAATATGCGTTGGACACCACCACATGCAAGCAAACACAAATAACGTAAACAAGATATGAGCCCTCCTATAAACAACTGGAGGGAAAGACGAAACTATATTTCGGTCAGTGACAGTATAAAATAAAATGTTATCCATTGAATGCAATTTGTCTTCCCAAAAAGAAGGAGTACATGATAAAGCATTATACAATATTACATTATAATACAATGACACGTCTCCATAAAACATCAGTTACACAATTGTGTAATTGTACATCAAAGGAAATACGTCTTTGTTCAAAATCCTACAAATCCCTATGAATAGATGCTTCAAGAGTTTGTTGAACTGTGATGGCATAGGCTATTCTTCTCAAATCTTCTACCTCTTTATACACCTCTTCAAAGACCTGGCTACCAACAAGAGTATGTATGTATCTCTAAAATGAATAGAATGCAAAACTAAAAAAAATACTTTACCATCACAACAGTTCTAAAAATTCAATCGGAAAATTGTAGAAATAAAATGAAAAATGAAACAAAAAATAAAAAATAAAACAAATAAAAACTACACTGCCAGAGCAGTTCTAAAAAGCCATTAGAAAAATCGTAGAAATAAAATGAAAAAATATATTTCACTATTGGAACAGTTCTAAAAGCCAGCAGTAAAATCGTAGAAATAAAATGAAAAAAAAATATCACACTGTCGGAACAGTTCCATAAGCCATTAGAAAAACTGTAGAAAGAAACAAAATCGATACTTCTAATCCATGGCTGTTCACTTTCCTGTATTGGACAAAGCACTTCTATATAACGTGGCGGGGACAAGCTAGTTTTATGGACTAGACGAACACGCTAAGTTGGATTTTGGTAGTGGTAGGGCAGTCCGCGGATAGATATGTAGCTTAACTCGGACATATTATTCTGATTCCGAGCCAACCAGTGTTGGATTTTACTCCATAGTGCTGTGTGCTTACCGGAGAAGCAATAAATACCAATTTTATAGTCATTGATATGACCCTACCAGTGGTCAAACTCACGATCTACCGCTCTCGAGGTGAAAACAATAAGCATAAAGCCACCGATGCAGTTTGTAATTTGTGTTTAAAAGGATTGTTCTCGTACTTTTATACCCTTATCCTGGAAATACAATGAATCACAATGTAAAGCAAAACCCCCTTCACAAATGAGACAATATTCCATGAAAGGATAGTCATATTCATAGATAACTAAGATATACAAAAGCTTCGTATGAACTGAAATAGTGTTGTACAGTGACATTTTGAAACGTGAAAATTTCTTTTTTTTTATTATATTGTATGATCATGTTCATTTTATTTTTTTAGCGTCTCGAGAACCCTTTGTGAAAATTAACTTTCGGGTTCATAAAAGAAACAATGAAATACCTCTAATTCAATGGAATCATGTCGGTCTAACAAAACTCTGGACATAATTTCTGTGGTAATTTCGCACGCTTTATTTGTCTTGAAAAGTTCTATTAAGTTCCTGCAATACAAATAAAAAACCTTTACAATTGACGACGGGACCATCGTGGCCGTGAACGCACGGTTGTTGCAATCAGTGCCTATCACCACTGATGTTGTGAGTTCGTATCGCGATCAGGGCGAGGTGTACAACATTATGTGATAAAGTTTCTCAGTGACTTGCGACAGGTCGATGGTTTTCTCCGGGTCCTCCGGTTTCCCCCACCAATAAAACTAACCACAACGATATAGCTGAACTATTGTTGAAAGTGGCGTTAAGCACCATCAAATAAACAAATCAAACAATTGACGATTGCTGATAAATATTGAAATTGAAAGCAAAAATGTTGTTTTTTTTTATTTGATTTTAAATGAATATTCATTGTTATTGGAACTTATATTACAGCCAATTACCAATTCCACTTGCGCGAACAAACGAGGAAACAACAAAAACAACAACAACAATATGAAAGTAAGGCCTTCAGGAAAGGTTAATATCAATAAATATAAAATTGAGGATAGGGTATTTATCAAATCACGATTATCTAAGGGAGAAAACTCTTTTCAATATTGATAAATATAGATATTAACCTTTCAGAAAGATATTATTAATACTGCACTGAATCACAAAGAAGCAAAACGAAAGATAAAGGATATATATGTTTTTGCATATTGAATTCACTGTGCAAATAAACGTTAGAGAATACCGAAGGGGCAATCAAAAATAGACAATAATAATTTGAATTAAATTCGTTTTTTCATTTGCTGTATGGCCGTTGTTGTCACAATACTTAATATAAAACTCTTAATGTCAGCTAAAGCCACACATTGTCCTCACAACAAAGAACTTGGAATGAAAGGATATTTGTGTCCCATCCGGCGTCTTAAAAGTCTTTTACATACAAAGTTGGTACATAGTATAAATAATGTTAAATGTAGCAATGTTCTAAAACCTATATTTGATTCATTGTTTTTGTTTGCTTGATGGTGTTTAACCCCACTTTTAACAATATTTCAGCTATATCGTGGCGGTTAGTTGTATTGATGGAGGAAACCGGGCGAACGGAGAAAACCACCAACCTGCCGTAAGTCAATAACTTTATCACATAATGATATACACCCCACCTTGATCGAGATTCGAACTAACTCACAACATCAGTGGTTATAGGCACTGATTGCATAACACCAACTACCATATGATCACGGCTACGACGGCCCCTAACTATATTTGATATACATCTGCAAGCTATAATCTCAAATTAGTAATGAAGTATAGAATAGTAACATTAGGATTATACATTATTATAACTTATTCTTACATACTTTTCATACGACGGATGCCACTAGTGGACCGGGAACTGCTTACCTTTCCCCAGCAATTTAGCTCACCTCCGTCTTGAAGTGGGAGTCTTGTTGTACAATCTTATTTTTCTGTGTTATATGGATCATTGTTAGTCTGTCTTGGGTTTTTTTCTTTGGGAAATTATATGGTCTGTCTTTCTTCGACAGACATCATTGGTATCCTCAGACTCCTCATTGCATAACATGGGATCATGTCTTCAAGCCGTTGGGATGTGGAAGACTCGTAGTGATTTTTCAGCTTACAATGCGGGGGTGGGATGTGATAGTAATATCTCTACTTAAGAACGTTCGTTTTGCTCAAGAGAAAACTGCAATCATCTCGTTCTTTCTACTTTAGAGCTATACTTACGCCTGTATTAGACAAGACTTCTGTTCCAAGTCATGCAGACTTTCCTGGGAAAGTTGGCTTTCTTAAAAGAAAATTATTTAAGTTAACGTCATATGTATATACTCATGAATCTTAGCAATCATACAACAATTATCAATGAAAAAAATCCATCACCATATATTGGAAGTGGGCAGTTATTTATTTTGTGCTATGAGAATCGATTTTGCCTCTTTCTGTGATTTTTCTGTCAGATTTTAGAAATGTTCCGACAGTATGGAATATTTTATTTATATTTGATTAATATGAGAAAATCATATTGATTTTAGAAATATACTGTTGTTGCTCATTGGTTAGTCTTCCGTTTTCTGTTTTGGTTTTGTTCGTTGTCATTCTGTATTTATATAGTATACGAGAAAACAGAAGGGACAATTAATAACGGACAATCCAGAGACATAGGAAAACACCCGATAAAAGACACAGAACAAAGATATCACTAAGCAGGCAGTGTTAAGTAGTAAAAGGCAAGACTGGTTTGTTCGGAGTCAGTATATTGTGTCCTCATGGTGTGCCCTGTCTACCTGTAGACTGTTGTTTCAGTGTGGTAACACTACACAAATCCAAATAAGTACGGGTGGTCTAGTAAAGAGAAGGCATGAGCATCACCTCGCCAAAGGTAACTTGTTCTTGTCATGCAATAGAAGACGAATTACTCAATTGGTGCTAAACATCAATCACTCACTTACTCAGCCAGATAAAATGATAAGAAGAAATAGTGAATAACAGATGATATTCGTGTCTATTAACAGTAACACGACTGGTGTCACTAGTGAAGCAAGAACTGCTAATCTTTTTCAGAGCATCTGGGCTCACCCTGGTTTTTAATGGGGTTTATGTTGTTCAATCTTTTGTTTTCTATGTAGTGTATTGTAGTTCATTGTTTGTCCTTTTTTGGGGTAATTGTAGTGTATGTCCTTCTTAGATTAACGGCTTCTGATTACCTCTTTGGTATCTACAAACTTTTATAAACTCACCATATCTGCTATATAATATATCATCCCGACAGCTGTCATTATCAGTGGAGCTGGGTAGTAAATGGTGTTCTTCCGGCGTCTGCCTAAGTGAATATATTTCGTCCTCATTCTTTTCTATGGTATATTTAAGGTCTAACAGGCAGTCTGGAAAAGAGTGAAACAAATGATAAAAAAAATAAAATAAAATAAACGATAGTACACAAAAATAGCTTGTTCACAAATACGACAAAAATATTAAGCTATATGAATATCTTTCCAGTCTCAATAAAACTGTGGTTGTGAAACGTATATGGACATTGCTTATTATAATTAACAATAATTAATATTATATGGATTTTATTGTAGGTGAGTGATATCCACATCTCATACTTAATGATAAAGCTATAAGTTGAAGTAAAAGTAAACTAGGGATAACTTGTGTTTGAAAAATATTTTTGCTCGATCTTTATTTTGCTGTGTAGTTGTTTGTAGATCATTGTTTGTCTTTTGATGTTTTTCTTTTGGCCATTCTTCAAACTTGTCGCTCTCTGTGTTGTTTCCTGATAACATTGTCTTCCATCACCACCGTTCGTATATATCTCCAGTTGTTTGTAGGAGGGCTCATGTCTTATGTGGGTTATTTGTTTGCCCATAGTGGTGTCCAACACATATTGTGTTGTGTTTTTTGTTTTGTTTGTCGTCGTCTTGTGTACCCAATGTTGTCAGTTTCTCTGTATTGCCTATTCTTGATTTGCCACTTTGGTTTTTTTCTAACGTGTATTTTCAAACTTCTCTTATATATACGCCATGAAAACATATAGGTGTTTTTGCACTTTGGAACTCTTTGGACAGAGTGATACATTTTTGTTTTTCTTATATTAAATAAAAACTACATTCAGCATCAATCATGATTTCAGAACACCCCTTCTGTTAAATTTCTTATTAAAAGAGATCTAACATTTACAGATAAATTCCCCTACACTTAACCATACAAAAATGAAAATATGTAGATACCAGCGAAATTTGCAGCATTTTCCTTCAATTCTTCAACCTCTGACCGTGCTAATTTGGCCTCTTTCATTGCATCATCGTATTGTGATTTCATTTCTTAAAAGTGCTCTAAATCCGTTGCTAGCTGATTATTTTCTTGTATTATCTTACTGACAATGGTATCTTTATCCATGTCAGGCCTTTCGTCTCCTTCCTGAAAATCTATTATATTATTCCATCGTTATTAAGTTGTATGGTATGTCATTACTGGTATTAGTACAAGTAAACAAACTTACGCTAAATGTTGTTTTTTATACACTTGATTTCTTAATAGAGCATGTGATGTTTTGTCATATCCGTTAAAGGAAAACGTCATTGTATTAACAAGTTAACGTGACAATTTAAATGACATTAAATAAAAGACATTTGTGTTAATGAATGTTAAAAATAGTATACGGTAAGGTAGAATTTGGTCATTGAAGTTGCATGTAGCATCAAATAATGGGGATCGCCATTTTTCACATCTCTTCAATGTGAGGAGACAAAAGGCATAATCCTTTCTCGGATTATACTTGCAATTAAAGCTCTTCCGAAAGAGCAGAGACGTCACAATAGCGGTATCATATGTTATGTCAGCATTGATCAGTTGCAATTTTATCATTAAAAATTATGTACATCGTTAAATAACGTCGTATATTTATCTTTTGATATCTACAAAATCACTAGGACTTCATGTCAAGCATTTATTGCACTAACGAAAAGGGAAAGTGTGAGAAGATTTTGTTTTGTAATTACTGATCAGGACTACCCTTGTCAACACATCGGCCAGTGACCACGAAAAACACGGGAAAGTACGTCAGCATTGGCGACGAAAAAGAAAAAAAAGCATGTGTACACCTAAAACGAGTTAAAAGTGACAGTTATTTAACCTACGGCCAATCATGTACAACATGGAATTATATGTAGATATCCCCCCCCCCCCCAATACAAATAAACCGATTTGTTTTATGAAAATGTAACGTTGATCGGATATTAAAACATAACCAAAAGGGCTCGATGTTGGGAAAAGTCAGATACATTATTTATTCAACTAACATGATCCGTCTCGTGACGTCACATGAAGAGGTGTCATGACCGCTTACACTACGACAGGAAATTCCAAATATTCATATTTCTAATTGGGCATATTAATGTTAATAAAGGTGTTTTTGTTTAATAATTAGTTATTTACGAATAAAAAGTTACAATGTATTGAATTATAATAATTGTTCAACTGACTGAAGTTTTCCTTTAATCATCCATCCGTCTGACACAAAAGCAAAAAAATATGAAAACAAAAAAAATAAAAAAAAACAAGCAAAACAAATCAAACAAACAAAAAACCCCCCAAAAAAACGAAAAGAAATTGAAATTAGAATTAAAAACAGCCAAATGTGTGTTTTTTCTGCCTTACTTCAATTAAATAAATATCATCTATAAAGAATAAAACCTACATGTTCAAAAGATTAGAGATATAACTAAGTTCTGTTTCCCTCGACATAGGTAGACCAGACGATTTTGGCAATTCTGTTCTGGTCCTGTGGTGCACTTCCTCGCTTATAAGCTATATGGCTTTCCAATCTTTAGACAATGAACGTTCCATTTGAAAGTTATTAAAGAAACGTGTCATGCGAACTAAATTAGATATCTTCTTCTTTTTCATTAGGGATATAACTTAAATAAACACAACAACCCTAACCCTTTATTCCCGAAATTAGATTTTTTCAAATAAGAATCGTGTTGCTACTGTGGATAAAACATATTAAAAATACATTTGAGGTAAGGTTTTAGCTTTGTCAACACTTGTTTTCCCTTAAGCAAGTCCTCATTAATACAACCTCTCTCCGGATGACAAATCTCAATGTTTTCCTCGTACGAGGGTTATAATTGTATAATCTAGTTGGTGTATACACTGTATAATATTGTGGATATACATGTTCCTCTTCAGCAAACGTGCACGTACATGTGTGCCTTATTAGTCCTCTATTTTTCTTAAGGAGCCGTCGTGGCGTGATCGTAATTGGATTTACAACTACCTATGCAATAGGTGCCTATCACCCCTGATTGTATGAGTTCGAATCTCGATCAGGGTGAGGTGCACAACATTATGTGATAACAATTTTCAGTGACTTGCGGCAGATTAGTGATTTTCTCCAGGTCCTCCGGTTTCCTCCACCGATAAAACTGACCGTTGCTATATAGCTGAAATATTGTTGAAAGTGGCGTTAAGCACCATCAAGCAAACAAACATTTTTCCTACCTTTACAATCCACGTAATCGTCACCAACTTTGAATCTATCTACTCCAAATTAGTTAAGTCTGGCCTTATCTTCTTGTTGGATCTTCATCAAAACATCTATACACCATTCTGGTATCATAAAGGTTACATAGATACTACCTGTTGGTTCTACTCCCTCAGGAAAGATGTATTCAATTGGACAACACAATAAATCTGACATTTCATTACGTAACTTTTGTATTCTATCTCTCCTATAAGCATCAGTCCCCCGTAGATGGAAATTCACATATCTAAAACCATTAACTGAAGAATAAAAATGTATAATGATAAGCATTTTACAACAACACAAGTATCAAAATCCGGTCCTTTCCTCATTCATGATTTATCATCGGGTTAGTAACAAGAGTGACACGACGGATGTATCATGTGTAGCAGGATCTTCCTAGTCTTCTGTTGTACCCGAGTTCATCCCCGGTAATTAGTGGGTTCCGTGTTGTTCAATCTTTTGTTTTCTTTGTAGTGTTTTTTTTGTACATCATTGTTTGTCCTTTTGGTTTTTTTTCTATAAGCCATTATGTTGTCTGTTCTTCGAATTACGGAACCTTCAAGCTTTTCGTAAAATGATTATACCTAAATATATGTAATTGCAGTAACAAATAAAAAGCATCGATAGTGTAATAGTTAGCCTTCTTGCCTTGAATGCAGTATATTTGGGTTCGGGCACGGGTCGGCCTAAACTTACAACTATTTTATTGGTATTAGCGGTTTTTCCGATAAGCACACATAATTAAGGTTTAAGAATAAAGACTAGTCGAATCGAAATAACAACAAAGGATTAAATATGTATATTCTAAAAGAAAATATAAACACCAAGATTGAGGGACAAGAATCCCGTTTATTTATACATTCGATATCTTTTATCAATATACGTTACATTGCAGAAATACAACATCATTGGAACATGCATGCATCCATTGGGTGGAAATGCTGATCCCTTCGCTTAATCGTTGTTTTGTTTATGGTTGATCGATATGAGTAAAACAAACGTTAGAGAATACCGAAGTCACAAATAGACAAGCTAGAGAAATAGGAAACACCAGACGACGGAGCACAAGACAAAGGCACAACGCATTATGGGTTGGACACCACTGTGCCAAAACAAACACAAATATTGTAAATAAGACATGAACCCTCATACAAACAACTGGCGGTAACGATATCAGATTCATTTTTCTCACATCACATGAGTGTTTTCTGTCACCTTCTGTTTTATTACTTTCAAATTGCTTATTTACAGTTTAGGTTTATGATATAAAACGAAATTTGATTAATTAATAATTAGGAGACAGATTGGCAGTATGGAAATGTTTGCGTCAAAGTTGTGGTTCTGTGTATAACCTAACAGCCACCATGAAGTCCGGACCTTTCTTTATGCACGAGTTATCACCGGATTAGTAATTAAATCAACACGACTGGTGCCATTAGTGGAGCAGGAACTGCTTACCCTTCCAGAGCACCTGAGTTCACCCCCGGTGTTTAGTGGGGTTCGTGTTACTCAATCTTTAGTTTTATGTGTATGTTTTGTAGAACGTTGTTTGTCCTTTTGTACTTTTTCTTTTGGCCATTGTGTTGTCTGTTCTTCTTCGATATAAGGATTCTGATTACACCTCTGGTATCTTCAAACTCTTCAAATACAGTAAAAAACAATCAAATGCAATAAAAAAATTATTTCTAAATTTGACCTTAACATATGTAATTAACTACAACATAGCATACCGGGTGTTTCCGATGGTACATAGAAATGTAAAGTACTGGGACGTGTTTCACAGAAATCTACAAACTTCCGATACAAATCCTTGCGTCCTAAATGCCATATCATCGCCTGTAATGTTGCAAAGTTGTTGGGCGATAATAATCGTGACTCTTTAAGATGACGGAAAAGGTCGATTGCATCTGTTATTTGTTCCCACATTAATTTGCCGATACCACCTTTCCCTGAAATGAAACAAATAATATATGATAAAGATGTCAAGAATTGTCTTTTAGTGATTGGCTTGGTCTGGTTTCGTTATATCGTGCTTAACGCCACTTTCAAAAATATTTCAATTATATCGTGGTGGTCGGTCTTATTGGTAACCAGAGAAAACGGAGAAAACCCCCGATCTGCCGTAAGTCACTGACAAGCTTTATCACATAAGGTTGTACTCCTTACCCTGAGCGGAAGCTTAACCAACAACATCAGTGGTGATAGGCAACGATTACATAGGTAGTTGTAAATCCAACTACCATATGACTACGGCCACGACGGCCCCCTACTCGCGTCTGGAAATAACTGGCGTTTTCAATGGAGTTTGTGTGGCTAAATCTTTAAATTGTGTATTGAGTTGTAGATCATTGCTTGTCTTTTATTTGGGTGATTTTTCTTTTGGCCAGTGTATTGTCTCTCCATCGATTTAAGGCTTCTGATTTTGGCCGCTAAGAATAGCTTAACGTCTTCACTTTTTATTGAAGTACCTTTACCAACCTGGGAAAGCGAGCGGTTATGTATATGCGCGTTAGGGGTATCAAATTTTTCCATGTTTCTACGATTTTTCGATTGCATTTTTGGAACTGTTCCAAATACCGTGGTATTTTTTTTTTCAAATTGAACAGTATATTAAGTAAATAGATAATAAAGCTTGAATATTATGGGACTAAATTTGTGATTACCCAATACATTTCAAATAATCATATTTCTACATTCACTGTTTTCAGATCCTGTACAATTGTTAAGTTGATGTTATTTGGATATCTTTATACATAACATTTTGTACGGTTTGTCTTACCCATGTACGTACCTGACCAGAGAAATTTCAATGATTTTACTTCCTCGTCCGTAATCTGATCAGCAATCTGCTTTAGAAAAACTTGAAATGGAAAATCTTCTGTCGGAATTATTCTCGGTTCATCTATTTCAGTCATCTTTTTCTCCTATTTGAAATAAATGACATATGAAGAAGAGTTTGAAGATACCATAGGACAATCAGAATTCGTATGAAATAATGGAATAAATGGCATACATAATAAATAGAATAAATGGCATACAGGACAAACGGAATAAATGGTATGCGGAAGAAATGGCATAGCGAAATGTGTCGCTACAATTGTTCCGGACTCGACTATGAGTAACACCGCGGATGTCCTATAAGAAACAGGAACTGTTTACCCATCGCGAGCACCTGTCTTCATCTCCTCCTTTTGGTGGGTCCATATTCCCCGTCTATTGAGTTTCCTGTGTTGTGTTTTTCTTTTGCTTTTGATTGTCTTTGTTGTGAGTCTTCTGCCTGACTTTGAACGGGTCTCTGGAATGTCCATCATTGATTGTCCCTTCGGTTTTCTCTAATATCTATTTCAAATGTACGACAAAAATAAGGGTACCTATAAAGTGCGAAACGAAATAGAAACGAAACGAAATGAAATCAACGAAAACGAAACGAAACGAAACGAAATCAACGAAATGGAAACGAAATGAAACCAAACCAACGAAAGCAAAACGAAATAGACGGATATGAAGAAAATGGAAGGAAAAAAATAAAAGACAAAACGAAATAAAGAAATAAAAACAAAAGAAGATAATTCAATTTTTTAAATACAATGATTTTGATTAATTATAACCCATCTTGCATGTCTGTCCGTTACAGTACTCCTCACGTACATTACCTGCAACTCAATCCAAGCCGGGTTTGCTTGCCGACAAACTTTCAGAAGTTCAAATGTCATATTTTTATTTGTGTTTGTGTGTGTGGCAGTATTTATGAATTATAAAGTTTCTGGAGTGGGGATATAGAAAAAAATGGGGGATACGAGGGGGTATTTTCATAGATTGGGATATTAAGGGTTCATTATTCGTCTGATTTTATTACGTTTTTCGTTTGTATTCTACATAAATGTGCCTATTCGTAAATCTAACAGGATGGTTTTGAGTTTCAGATTCTGGGCACTATTAGACTACTGGATTTTCCCGACTTGTCACGTTTAATCCCCATGCACTCCCCCCCCCCCCCCATTTGTCAATATGACGGAACTATTAACGACTCTCATACAAGTGGGAGGTTTGACCCACCATTTACTTGGGAAATGCTTGTATCTAGTCAGGAATATGATAGTTGTTTTCTAGTTTCACATTTGGTCATGTCTTGGGATTCGAGAATTTACATGTACCAGTTGTTTTTATACTTGGTAACGTTTTAGGGTTAGTCGAGTGGCATCTGCCTATCTGCTATCAGAACCCACCATTTTCCTAAGAAAAGCCTGTACCAAGTCAGGAATGTATTGTTTTTCAGTTGTTCCGTTGAATGAAAACTCAGATGGTTGAGCTTCTTATCGGTTTTGTCTGTTTTTGTGGACTTTCCCTTTTGAATGCGCCTTGTGGTACGGTACCATTGTTATTACCTTTATTCGGTAGTGTGCCAACAGATCTGGCGTAATGTCTTACCGTTGTTCTTTCCGAGATATACAGGGGTAAAAAAAAACAACACTATAAACTTTTTATTTCAAATCCTGTTGTTCTATTATGAAGAACTAAAAAAAAAAAAAACAGCAACATAACAGGACGTACAGTGAGCGCCCTCCTTACAGAAGAACTTCTGGAAAAAATAATGCTTGCAAAAACTAAACATAAGAAACTCTGGAAGTTTTATTGAAATCCATTCTGTTGTTTAGGAAGAGTTATGGATAACGCAACAGTATCCTCTTTCTATTGTATAGCCTTGTATGACAATTGCATAGCCTTAAATGACAAAGTCCAAAAGTGAAGAAATTTTAGCAAGAACTGTTAAAATGGGAAAACAAAAATAGAAGGTGCACAATGCCATTTGGTACTAAAGAATTCATAAAATTAATGAACCTTGCCATATGGTATTAAAGATTTCCTGTAAGATTCATTCAATTTCATCAAGTTGTTAAGGAGGAATTGCATAGGCAGTGAGGGAAGCACTCACGGACAAACGGACATATACTATATACCCCCTCCCGCTGGATAGCGGGGGTATAGACATATGTGCCGTATCAAATTTTATTAATACCGGAATTTTTTTTGGAGGGGGGGTGATTTGGGTTTTTTTTATATGAAAAGAGGTCAAAGGGAAAAAGGGTACTTTTACAAGATATGTAGATTTTTTTTAAATTTCTAAAGTTAATTTTTGATAGGATTTGTATACCTCCTCCAAAAAAAGATAGGGGTATATAGGACTTCTGCTCTCCGTTCGTTCATTTGTCCGTCCGGTCGTCACACTTTTTCGTCTCTCCGACACACTTTTAAATTTTGCTCGGACGATGGGTATTTATTAGTGAACTTTAACTACTGCACTTCTGTTATTTTAATTTCTCTCCTTTCAGCAGACTTGACGTTGCTCTTATGGTTCCCAAATTTAAAAGAAGCCACTAAGTGAAAAGGACAGACTCCCGCTGAATACATGCATAGTATTTTTGTTCAATGGTGATCAAATCCTGTCCTCTCCTGATGAAAGACAGACATGCGTGGGAAGTAGTCTAGCCTCGTAATTGTGAAAAATAAGTTTGATTTCTTTTAGGCGCCTATTGTTTTTCTTCCATTTTCTATTTCGTTTTGTTTTCGTTGATTTCGTTTTGCTTTCGTTTGTTTCGTTTTATTTCGTTTTCATTTCGTTGATTTCGTTTCGTTTCGTTTCGTTTTTGTTGATTTCGCTTCGTTTCGTTTCGTTTCGTTTCTATTTCGTTTCGCACTTTGTAGGTGCCCCAAAAATAAACATTACGACAAAAATCAACATTTCATGACCAAGAATATTATTAAATTTCTGTATGTTTGAGGACAGCAGCAGTTCACAAAACTTGAATATAGTTTAACAGTATGTGTACAGTTACAGATGATATCTCGCGTCATCTATTTTGGTCATAGGTGTCTTTTATTTTGAATAAATGGTTGTTAAAGTAAAGTAGTTATATGTCGGACATATTACACAAATACAGTACATAGTTACGTGAATACTCAAATGAGTAATGTTTCTGTTATATCTTTGCGAGAACAAATTGTATTTATGAGATTACGAGAGGTGAGTGAGTGATTGTTGAGACATTTATCAGCTATATTATGGCGAGAACAAGTTAATTTTCAATGAGATAATGATGAAATCCGATTTAAACTAGTCCAGCATGCTTAATTGGATTTGTATTGTGCAAGCTCACTGAAACAACAGTTCGCGGGCAGACATGTCGCCCCACTCTGATATATTATCCTGAATCCGAGCCAGCCAGTCTTTGCCCTTTCTCCTGAATACTGCGTGCTTAGCGGAGAAGCAAGCACCGAATACCAATTTTATAGTCTTTAGTTTGATCCCATCGGTGCTCGAACCCATGATCTACCGCGCTCGAGAGGCGAGCAGGCTAATCATTACACCACCGACGCGGTTGAGATGACGAGGATGCCAACACAGTATGTACATAATTATGTGCAAGCTATTACTTCCGCATTCGAGAATAGCACATTAGTCATTAAATCAACGACATGATCCTTACCTTTACAGTATAGAAATTAGGTACAGCTACAATATAACCATTCTCTTATAAAAATCCAAACTAAATATAAGGTATGTTTTGTCAGTCTACACTATCTACCTTCAAATCTTGCTTCGTCATATAATCGATCATTGTGTTCTTTTATTTTACTTCATTAAAAAAGTGAAAATCGATATATTACTCAATGGATTTAAATGTCCCATGCATGTTTATTTTTAAATCCATAAATAAACGTCGTTGCACATATACCTAGCCCATTTAAACTTCATAAGTATAAATTGGAATACAGTAGAATCCAGAATAACTGTTCTAAACAATGAGCTTCAGTATGTTATATCATATGACAGTTTGTTATATTATATGACAGTATGTTGTATTATATGACAGTATGTTGTATCATATGACAGTATGTTGTATTATATGACAGTATGATATATCATATGACAGTATGTTGTATTATATGACAGTATGTTGTATTATATGACAGTATGATATATCATATGACAGTATGTTGTATTATATGACAGTATGTTGTATTATATGACAGTATGTTGTATTATATGACAGTATGTTGTATTATATGACAGTATGTTGTATTATATGACAGTATGATATATCATATGACAGTATGTTGTATTATGTGACAGTATGTTGTATTATATGACAGTATGTTGTATTATATGACAGTATGTTATATCATATGACAGTATGTTGTATTATATGACAGTATGTTATATCAAATGACAGTATGTTGTAGTATATGACAGTATGTTGTATTATATGACAGTATGTTGTATTATATGACAGTATGCTATATCATATGACAGTATGTTGTATTATATGACAGTATGTTGTATTATATGACAGTGTGATATATCATATGACAGTATGTTGTATTATATGACAGTATGTTGTATTATATGACAGTATGATATATCATATGACAATATGTTGTATTATATGACAGTATGTTGTATTATATGACAGTATGTTGTATTATATGACGGTATGTTATATTATATGACAGTATGCTATATTAGTAAACAACATTAGTAAGAATTAACTGGTAGAATGTGCTAAAGTGGGTCACGGGTCACTGTGAGGTCCTGAAGGATTATTCTAAACTGTGACACGTGGACGACCTGTGGACTCCTGTTAGGCAACTATGAACGGAGTTGCAATGACAAAAAATCTTTCAAATTTAATTGAAAGAGACATGTGTTTATGTTTCACTAAGGGACCGACCATTTAACTTGCAGGGGGGTTATGGTTTTTTGTTTCGTTCAGAATTTTTTTTTCGGACATCACGAGAGTTAGAATATTTTTTTCCCCAGAATTCAACATTAGATTATATGACAAAAACTCTGAATCAGATTATTTTTTTCCCTCCACAAAAATAAGAATATTTTTTTCAGCAACATTGGGAATCAGAATATTTTTTTAGAAAAAAAAACATACCCCCCCCCCCCCCCACCCCTTCAAGTTAAATGGTCGTTCCCTAACGACTTTCTATCATGCTGTTTAAAGACAAGAATTTACCCTTTGGGGCACCTCAAATGCTGGAATTTCCAAATTTCCCATATGTGTTTCAGTGGGGTGAAACAGGATGTTATAAGTTGCTGAAATCCATCGATTAATGTAAAATACACACTTTTTTTCACTTCTTGCACATATTTTTCACATATTGTGTTATAACTTATGCATGGTTTAATCCTAATAAGCTATACCGAATATAGAACACTATTTTTATTTGAGGGCTTAGATCCTACTTCAAATAGACTAATCCATTTTTCGTGGGAAAACTTATGGAGATCGATGAATGTTGATTTATGTGTACACAGTAGATAATCAAGATTTTCAAGGTATTTTGAAAGTGTACTAAGTAGGCTTAGATGCTTACAATAGGAATTAAAGTAGGAATTACTACTAGTAAGTTCAAATGCACAAGTCAAATGGGCGATATTGAAAAAAATTGAAGGAGAAGAAGAAGAAGAAGAAGAAGAAGAAGAAGAAGAAGAAGGAGAAAATAAGCTCCCCCTCTCCGAAATTATGTAAACATTTATCACGTGGCACCATGTTTACTTGAAATTAAGGTCGAGTTGTTCAGATAGAACACATAAAACGCTGTGCGATATGCGATGCGGGAGCAAATTAATTTAACAAAGATGTGAATTTCTACAGAAATAGTCAGAATAAACATAACTTGTCTTATTTTCCAACAATAATTTCTATTTAAATAGTCTATCAACTCTTTCCATTAAATATTTACATTTTTTCTTTGTCAACAGGGCCTTGGGAGTCTAGGCTTATACATATGTTAAATCTGTGATTATATTCCAAAGTAGGTATTTATGGTTGAGTGATGGGTCAACGACCTTTTTCAAGTCAACACCATAGATAGATTTATGGTTGTTATTTTTTATTATTAACTCCTGCACATTCCACTTGCATTGCCTATTGATGAGTCCCAAATGCAAACGGAAGTGTTGCAGATTCAAACACATATAATATCGCACGCTAAAATAAAAATGCTTTATATGTACAATGTCAAAGGAGTGCAAACTTTCTAATGATGCCTATTCACAAACTGTCAGCTACATGTATTTGAACACAAATATTTAATTTAAAGAATATCTTATTCAATAAATGAATTGCATATAATAGCATGACATGCCTATATATATACTCTCCAAAAAATATCAAATCTGTGTCCACACTTGCCCTCAGGCAATACTAGTATTACCAGTATTGTTGGATGAAGAATACTGGAGCTTCCAGTATCGTGTGTTTTACAATACTATTATTACCAGTATTGTTGGATGAAGAATACTGGAGCTTCCGGTATTGTGTATAGATCAACGATTCTGGTATTCCAGTATTGTAAATGCACGATACTGGTACATCCATTATTGTATATGTACGATACTGGTATTACCAGTATTGTAACATTACAATACTATTTCTAGTATTATACAGTGTTACAATACTGGTATTACCAGTATTGTAATATTTACAATACTGGTATTTCCAGTATTGTGAATATTATAATACTGGTAATACCAGTATTGTAAATATTACAATACTGGTAATACCAGTATCGCGGCCGGATGCTTCATATTATTCGTACAAATATGCTATACGAATCAATTGTTGCTTTATTCGTACTAGACGAATAAACTTTTCGTAGATACGAATAAACTTTTCGTAGATACGAATAAACTTTTCAACCTACGAATAAACTTTCCTGGTACCCTGTAGCTACCCAGTCTGCAAAGTGACGTTGGTCCAACGTCGGTTAACGGTCATCTCTGACGTTGGTTTGACGTCGAATGCCAACGTTGGCCCGTCGTCATTTTGCTCATCGTGTCGACGTTGGCGCGACTAATTGGCTCGACGTTGGCCCGACGTTGCAATGTCTTATTTCCAATGGTTTCCCGACCAATATCCAACGTTCAAATACTGTGCATTGGTCGGCAAGACGTCTGCCCCGACGGTATGTTTGATCGTTGGGCCGACGTCAAATCAGTATAATCCAACATCTTTCTTGTATAACCACAAAGCAAACCATCACCTTATTTGTAACATTTAGTGTACACACAAACGTTAGGGTATATTAGTCTTGTATGCCTTTCTGATTCGTGTAGTACTTAGCTTGTTCAATACTTATTGAATAACGGTACACTGCCGTCACTTTACTCCAAAAATGAGAACAATTTTGATGTCGTTTGTCTTACTTTTTAGGAGGTTAATACTCCTTTTACTGATTTATAAACGTTAAATTATTACTAGGGGGCCCGGGTGACTCAATGAGTTAGGTCGTTGGATCTAACAACTCATACAAGCCTATCACCAATACGGAGTAGGTTCGCGCCCGGCTTTGTAAATTACAAAAAGGGTGCACTCGACTCGCAGCCGCAAGTGATAAAGTTTACCAGTTCGGTGGTTCTTTCTGGGTACTCCGGCTTCCTCCACCACTAAATTTGGTCGCCATGATATAGCTGAAATATTGTTGAAAGTGGCGTTAAAACACCAAATATCAAATCAAATCATAAATTGTTAATATCAATTCGGAAACCCTTTATAATTAATGTGCCATTAAATGAGAAGAAAGCACAGTTATGCATTTTTATTTACATGTTCTTGCCTTCCGGCCGTCGTTTCAGCCAGTTTTTTTTTATTACACCTTCAATTCTGTCATCCGTTTCGTTTTTAGTCGTGTTGTTCTTTCGTACTGCAGCTGTAAAATAAGAAAATAGGATTTAGAAAAGATATAAAATGTATCTGTTAAACTAGCGATGGTTAAACTCGATAAATTAATGTAAAATGAAATGAAACATGATTTAACAAAAAGAGGTTAGGGATTTTCAACTTTGAACACTGCTCTTGGAAGGCAAATTCAAGCAGATTTAGTTTTTAAATCAGCAAGGCTTCCATTGACGAAAACATTTTTTAAATAGCGCAGGTTTTATTAGATTTTTGACACTTCTAGCTATTGTTTCCACGCTGATCAAGTCGACCTTGCATGTTTTGTAAAGGCGTAAAGATTCAAAAAGTAACAAACTGGTTAGGGAATTATTTTTACCTTTTACGATGCTGCATACATTTAGTGCCTCGAATGATTTTTTAACCCCTTTCCCTTTCCAGTTTAGGGTGATGGCAACATCTGTGGTCATCAGGGCGTTCAGAATCCGTCTCCCACAATCTCTTACATTGTCTCCACCAATTCTACCCAAATAGCTTATCTACAAAGTACCATAATTGTTACTAGGATATTATCAGAAAATGATTTAAAAAGATACAGTTGCAGTATTGATACAAATTTGTTCTGATTTGTTTTCTAAAAATGTTCAATGACATTTAATGTTCAAATAAACTGAAAGAGGCATTAGCTACGATATTGACCCCAAAAAAATAAATGTTTTGGAAATTGGTAAATAGCTTTACAATGATGAAATAAAGGTAACTATTTCACATTAAGCAGCTTATCGTACCACTTTTCGCCTTTTGAGAACGAAAATTACCATCGATTTATTCCTTGCAAGCAAATAATTTGCAGTCGCTTTCTCTGTATGCAACTGACCTTACTAGTGACAGGTCAAAACGAATAATTTGTATTTTGTCGCTTATTATAAAATATAAGACATTCATCTACGAGAATAAAAATAAATTTGGGTTAAAATATCATAACTATTATGTGTGCAGCCTCACTACATGGCCAATGCTTTTAAACCGTTTACCACGAATTACGTTTACATGAGTAATTATTAATCACTTTAAAATATTCCCACAGGTATATTTTATATTTGATACACAACATCTGGGGATTTCGTGTAAAGCAAGATCAACATCTGTTCGGTTTGGGATAAAGTAATAAGTTGTAATGTAATACTGCATATACTATTTCACTTTAGTGCTGCATTTGTCTTATAGTTGTCACAGGTGCGTGCTGTCCACAAGCACCTGCCATAGTGTGTGTCTTATTTACATAGCTACACATACACATACATACACGACATACACATGGACTATAATATAAATGCTTAGACAACATCCAATGTACCTCTTAAATTATACAGTTAAACGAGACTTACCTGTAAGGTGAAGTTTGACTGGGATTTCTTCGACCAATTGGGTCACCGAGGGATCAAATGAGATGATAAGGTGGTCACGTGATTCATATTTCAGAGCAATAATGGATTCATCATTCATTACATAGGGAGGGAAGCCTTCGGGTGGGGATTTGATCCCTCGGTGACCCAATTGGTCGAAGAAATCCCAGTCAAACTTCACCTTACAGGTAAGTCTCGTTTAACTGTATAATTTCTTCTCCCAATTGGGTACCTCTGGCTCAAATGAGACTTTAGAGATGATGAATCCAATTACCCAACATGAGTAAGCATAGGTATACATTAACTTGTATATAGTAAGTAAAATGACTAAAATCATATTCTACGTATACTTGTATTACTTCAAACAATATCAAACATTTAGATACAAAATATAGGTATATCTAATTTATGCAAATGCATTTAACAAATTTTCGCTGTAAGATTTATCCATTACTATTGGTTTTTTATAAAATTTTCTAAACATACAATCTTTTTTCCAACCTGCAGTCTTAAGAATAGTTGACATTGGAACATTACGAACATTAGCAGCTGTAGTAGATGCTGCTCTAGTACTATGAGGTTTGAAAATATTTACAGCAATGCCTGATTTAATTAAAACTGTGCGAGTCCATCTACAGATTCCTTCATAAATATGGTTGCTATGGCAACCTTTTATGTATCTGACCTCTTCCCTTAGTATTAAACAATATATTCTATCAGCTAAACTGTCTTGATCATTACACACACGCAATAAAACTCTGAAGCATTAAATGTCATGTTTGACCTTTGAGACGGTTATATTTATATAGCAATAAACTTTGAAGAATGTGACCCACCAGATTTATATTTTAGTAAATTGTAACTGCATAATCGCTCTCTGAATAATTTCAATTTCATAAACAAATTTTGAAAAATAACGTATCAAATTCAAAATACCCCTAAAAGTTTTATAAAAACTCTCGATTTAAACTTCTATTTAAAGTTATATTCAGAAGGGGGAAGTGTTGCAAATTAACTTCGCCTTTCTTAATATATTACTTAAATTTTGACAAAATTAGGCTATAATTAACCCATTTTTTTCAGTCACTACTTGCAGGATCTATCATCACTCCTATATTTAAAATAGCTGGATCACCACAAGCTAAGGGACCGACCATTTAACTTGAAGGGGGGGAGGGGGGGGGGTATGTTTTTTTGTTTCGTTCAGAATTTTTTTTTTCGGACAACACAATAGTTAGAATATTAATTTTTTTCCAGAACTTAACATTAGGTTATATGACAAAAACTCTGAATCAGATTATTTTTTTTTTCCTCCACCAAAATCAGAATATTTTTTTCAGCAACATTGGGAATCAGAATATTTTTTTAGAATAAACCATAACCCCCCCTTCAAGTTAAATGGTCGTTCCCTAAATAAATCAAAAGCCATTTTGGTTATATAAAAATCTTACTCAGCCTTTTGTTTAAAAAAAAGTAGTCTTAATAAATCGTTGCTAACAAAATTCCATATAAATCAGTTACACGTATGACTTAAAGCATAAATAAAATTAAGAGATAACTTACATGAGTTTCTGCTAGCCGCGAGTCTCAAAATGAAAATGGCGTATGCGGTTTAATTGGTCGCGCGGGAAAACCACAGGAATCAGTATCGATGTTGTTAATGATGATAAATGAAATCCCCACGTACTAGATTTCATTTCATGGCCGTAGCGCAATGGAGGCAAATGAGGCAAATGCCTCACTTTTGAAACGGCAAGTGTAATCTTTTGAAAGCAAATAAAAAAATAAATTCTTCAAAATTTGTCTAAGTTCACCCCTTTTGCCTCACTTTATTCAGATCCGGCCTACGGCCGTGCATTTACAATCATTGTTTTGTGTGTGTGTGTGTTTTAAATACGGTTTTTAAATCTAGAATTAAGATATAAAAAATCATACGTCAAATATTCAAACCAAGCGTCGGTAAATAACCTAATGCCGACCGTCGTTTTGTCAAAGTTAACCCAACGTTGGTGAAAAGACGAGAACCCAACCGTTGGTCTGTCAAATCTAACCCGACGTTGGCGAGGAACCGAGATCCGACCGTCGTTATACCATATCTAGCCCAACATCGGCTGAAGAACGGAAACTCGACTGTCGCTTTGCCTACGCTAATCCTACGTTGGTTCAACGTCGTCAAGCCGACGCCGACCTACAGCCGACCATTACGACCTTTTACCGACGTTGGTTCGACGTCACCCTGCAGACTGAGTATGTACAGCGGAGGGCGCAGACAAATATGAAACTGGTACTAATATAACGCGGACAATGAAGAAGACAACCTTGACAACATTTATGAAAGGCGAGGAATGACGCTTGTTTCTGTCCTTTTTGTTTAAATCTGACAAGTTTTCCGACTTTTTGACATTGCAGGATAAACACAATATACGTACATTGTTGCTAAATATAAAATTCATTTGTACTCGCTGCGAAACAGGCCTGAAAAGCTCGCCGAAAACTCACTATTCTGCCTGATTCTAAAGCTCGTACAAATAAATTTTATATTTACCGACAATGTACGTATATTGTATATTTATCCTGCAATCAGTACATTTGCTGTACAAATATGATATACGAATAATTTTTTGCTTTATTCGTACTAGACGAATAAACTTTTCAGCCTACGAATAAACTTTTCAGCCTGCGAATAAACTTTCCTGGTACCCTGTAGCTATGTACAGCGGAGGGCGCAGACAAGTATGAAACTGGTACTAATGTAACGCGGACCACGAAGAAGACACCCTTGACAACATTTATGAAAGGCGAGGAATGACGCTTGTTTCTGTCCTTTTTGTTTAAATCTGACAAGTTTTCCGACTTTTTTGACATTGCAGGATAAACACAATATACGTACATTGTCGTTAAATATAAAATTCATTTGTACTCGCTGCGAAACAGGCCTGAAAAGCTCGCCGAAGGCTCGCTATTCTGCCTGTTTCTAAAGCTCGTACAAATAAATTTTATATTTACCGGCAATGTACGTATAGTGTATATGTATTTGCACGCTATATGTATATTGCACTATCTCAAAAATTTCAATATTTTCAAAAAAAATTCAAACATTTTCATAAAATGTTAAAACTTTCAAAAATTTCAAAATTTTGAAAAAAAAATTCTAAAGGACTGGGAGCTATAAGGGTCAAAATCGGCCCCCACCTCAGATGTCGATAAAATTTTCTCCAAAATGTATTCACAATATGTGCTTTTCATAAATAAATACAGTTAGTTAATATGTGCATCCAATTCCTCACAGCGGACCGACAAAGTCAGGTAATGAAAAGCACTGAACGTCATTTTTTTCAGAATACAGAATGTTCGTATCATTGTATTATAATGCATATCTTTAAAAAAACAAAAACAAAAAGAAAAACAAAGCATAATAAAACTCAATAAACAAAGCATAAATTTGACTTAATATGCAATGTGGATTGATTTCAGGAATAAAAACATGTTCTGAAACTGTATTATGAAATTAAAGTGAACGAATAGTAATGTCGCAACGTTACCCATTTTCGACGGTCTCCTGTTTTCGACGGTTTGTTTCACGTGATAAAATCTCTCATTATTTTGATCGCTTCATTTGTCAGAGGTTATATTATGATGCTGAAATTGCATGAATCATTTAAAAAATATATCTCATGCAGACCAATTTTGGTTTCATCGTCTGCTATGACATTGATAATGTACATATTAAGATTATATCAATTCAGAAACTTATTAACATTGATTGTCGAAAACTGGTCGAAATTTTGTTATATTACTTAAAGAAGTAATATATAGATTTATTTGAGGAATAGAACTTTGTCATATTTGAAATTTTTTTAAACACTTTTTTAACCGTACTTTATTCTTAACGACAACCAATGTTATGATATATTCCAGTACATTTTTACCGACAACCATCATAAATCTATAAAAAAAAAATACCAAGGTGCGGGTTGAGAGAACTTGATAGTCCTTGATAACGTAAAATAAAGCATTTGGTTTTGCAGTTTCTAAGAAAAAGTTTAAATATTAATATGAAAAGTTATGGATAACAGACGACGGACACTAAATGATATTATTTCTACGATTTTTCTATTGAATGTTGGAACTGTTCCGACAGTGTGATATATATTTTTTCATTTTATTATATGTTATGAAAAAAACCCAGCTGAGTTGCAATTGTTAAAAAAAATATGATTGTGATCGTCTTCCGTAATTAAAATCGTCAAAATGAAATACAACCGAATTGATATCAAATGGCGACATGTTTCAACCTCATTTAAAATATACCTTGAAATGCTTTCATACTTTTACGATATTTTATTACAACACAATTTCACTCAAGGGTAAACAAATTTCTGTTCTAGTTAAAGGACTTTATCAAACAGAATAATACAGTTTACATGTAATGCAGTTAATACGCATTTAAACCACAGAAGAATATTTCTATTTTCCACACCTTGTGGTGGTGGGTCGCTATTGTGCATGCGAAATATTAATTGCAAACCTCATTGACTGGCTATATGCTGCCTGTCTAGAATATTTTATTTTTTTCTCGATCGACAGTTCAGAAGCTAGAAAACAATATGATGAATATTGTCTGTCAATCATGCAAACAATAACTTATGCACATGACAGAACGCATATACGAATTCTGATTGCCCCTGTGGTATCTTCAAACTCTTCTTAAGGATATGTTGGATTGTGCCCAAAACATATCTACTCCTTTTGGATCGAACTATTTTACTTCATTTTAGAAGTAGCATCGATAGACCATTAAACCTACCTCAGTATCCCGGTAGTAATAACTATTTCAGTATCCCGGAAGAAAATATATAATCAATAATTGGGGGCTTATGAAAAAAAACTATTTTGGATAAAGTGGTGTTTATTTTATTTTTATGTTATATAACTGTTACGTGCCGACATACCATCGTTTTTTACGGCAAATATTGCTTCTCAAACATCAAAACGTCATCTAAGCGCTTGTAATATTTGAACATTTGCCCGTGGTTTTTCAAGAAATTTAACACCTCGTGCACCAAAAAAATACTTTAACAGTAGATCTAGTTGTGTTTTATTTATTTTAATAATCTGGTAAAATATTGTCTGGTGAACGACTACGGAGGTGCTTAATTTCTTCGAAAACCGTCGAAATATCGCGGGCAAAATTCCACGAAATACAGAAAACAAATAACGCTCATGACGTCACAATGACGTCAAATACGTATCGATTTTGTTGGAAACAAGTTTTAACATCAAAAGTATGATGTCGTCTATAAAATAAAACACATCAAATTTTAATCAAGTATTTTCTAAGATAATGATTCATTAAATATGGGGCCATATATGGAACTTATAGTCCCCAGTTCTTTTTATCGCGTTGACGCCGGACTGCATGCACTGAGTTTTTCTCCTGGTTTCAATTTATGCAAACTGTATTTAAAATAAATACAATTATTTGCAGAAACAAGTTATTTACTGATGAATTTCATTACTTGAAATGAATCAAAAAATGTACAGAGATTGTGTATATATACATAATGGTATCATATATACAATCAGAGGAGTGAAAATATTGATGTTAAGGGTCTGACCGAGGTTATAAATAAATTAATATTTAACAACCTCCACAATCCTCCACCAACAAAATATTTTGATACAATCATTAACCCTCTATACTCAAAACAACTGCTCAATTTGGTGTTGGTGGAAGACTGTGGAGGTATATAAAATAGCTAAAATGTACATTGAATATGTCGTATATAGTCCATTTTTAGCATTATCCGTCTAAGCATGATGTCATTATGACGTCATAACGTACCCAATCTCACGGAAAGATATATTTTTTTAAAATTTGTAAATATAACAATTAAATTAGTAAATTGTTTCTATTCTATGTCAAGCATTATTTTTTGATAAAATGTGGGTCTAATTTTGCACCTTAACGCCTCTCCCTCTTTGAAAATTTTCAAAATTTCTAAAAATTTCAAAAATTTCATTAAATTTTAAAACTTTCAAAAATTTCATAAGATTTCAAAATTTTCCAAAAATTTTAAGATTTTTAAATTTTCACAATTTTTTCAAAATTTCAAAAATTTCATAAAATTTCAAAACTTATGCATGAATATTGGTTAATATTGTCCCTCGCAATATATCATATAGCACTCACAAGCTCGTGCAATATGATATAATGCTCGCAAGCTCGTACAATATAATATAATGCTCGGGACAATATTCCCCAATGTTCATGCAATAACCCTATATTATTATAGGATTAAGCACTGTGTTTTTAGGAAATTATGTATGTATAAACTCCGGCAGCTCACTCACAAATTGAATAAAGTCCGAAGGACTTTATGTAAAGTTTGTGAGTGAGCTGCCAGAGTTTGATACAATTTAACTAAAATAAGTTTTCAAGGTAAGCTTCTTAATTATTTTTGTGCATTGTTATAAATATGACATGTAGCATTTCACATTTTCAAGATGGCAGATCCTTCCAGCAGAACCCCTTAGTATCATTGCTCGCAGATTTATACGCGTGGAATGACCGGGAAAAAGGTAATCCGGCAAACGGAAATATTGATTTATAAATTCCTTTCGAATGACGTAGAATAAGTGACGATATCCAATCGGATTACGAGTTATTGATAAATTCTAGTAAGAATAGAATTATATTACAGTATGTTGTATTATATGACGGTATGCTATATTATATGACAGAATAAACATACTGCCTTTAGTTGAGAGTGTTATGGTAAATTACCACACGAGGGAAAAAATATCACACTCTGAAAAAAAATATCGCCTGAGACGAAATCGAGGGTGATATTCTTTTTCCAGAGTGTGATATTTTTCCAGAGTGTTATCATCTTCCATAACACCCTCAACTAAAGGCAGTATTTTTTTTTATTATACTGAATGCCAGTAGTAGAGAGGACTCTGAATTTTCATTGGGGTCAGTTAACCAATGGGACACACTATGTACATATCACTACCTAAATAAAGCAACAACTATTATCATTTCAACAAGTAATATTTTCATAATGGTAGGCTATAATTGTTTATCAGTTTTCAATATTATTATTTAAATATTAAAATTTAGAAATTTTATGAAAACTGAAATTTTTTAAACTTTTTTAAATTTTATCATTTTGAAATTTTTTGAAAATTTTGAAATCTTATGAAAATTTCAATTGATCGTTTGTTATTTTCCGGTTCGGCAAAGTTCGGCTCGGGAGTGTGTTATTACGGCAGAGGGTGTTATTACGGCAGAGGATCTTATTACGGCAGAGGGTGTTATTACAGCAGAGGGTGTTGTTACGATCTGATTCCTACACCAAGAAAAGCTATTGAGGAATGTCAAATGCCTATTATCCAATGAAATTAAAAAAATTTGCATGAAATATGATAATATGCTGTATTATATGACAGTATGTTATACTATATGACAGTATGTTATATTATATGACAATATGTTCTATTATATGTAAATTTCCTGTCTTCTCATTGGTTAAGAAGCGTGCGCCAATTTAGTCTATCACATGGCAGAGTGTGATAATTTAGTCGATCACCCTCTCGATTTAAAACGTTTATGTCTGAGTCAATTGCGCGATTTAAAATATCGGATAATCAAAGTCAGAATTTAAATTGGAAAATAATATTGGGGAAGGAATGAAAATGCTCCCGAAATTCCTGAATTTTTGTCTGATGACTTTGTTTTGGCGAATGTATTGAATGACTTGTCTTTTTTACTGCCACATCAATTATTTTACCTTCAGCCATCATTTTGCATCTGACGTCTCTTTCGGTATAATAAAACACTTATTAACTAGATATTCGGGGAATAGTAAGTTGATTAAATTGCTTACTTTTCATTTAAGAACACCCATCTGTATAAAACATACACCAAAATGGCAGAAAAAGATTAACAAATACAAAAATTATATGTAATCTTATTTATTACACATGATCGATATCACAGATTAACACATTTAAAGACAACAGCAATTGAAATTCAGGCCATCAAAATCATCAAAGAAGAATGAAACCAGGAGAAAAGAACATGCAGTATAATAAAACAAATAACACATAGCTGAGAGGGTGGTAGAGCAGATTGTTACCCCTAGAATTTCTAGGGGTAACAATCTGCTCTAGCTATGTGTTATTTATATAATATTATTGCATATCAGAATACAAATCATACATTTATTTGGCTGAACACTCTCCACGTGACCTTCACAATTCCGCGATATAGACTGGAATGCTGATATAGACCTGTCCAAAAACAGTGCATAGACTGGTACTACTGGTCTATACACGGATATTTGTTTGTTTACGTTTTAATAAATTACAATGTTACTTATCTCATTATAAGTTGAACACCATTCAAACAATTGTTGTAGTCAATTCAAATTAGGTAATAACGAGGGTGATAACGCCTAGGGAAACCTTCAATGATCCTGATTAAAAATTTCTAAGCATGTATATTGTGTAATGGAGAATACACTTCAACTGTAGATTCTTAAAAATAATGAACGAGACCCGTAAGGATCGAGTTGATTATTTTTAAGAATCTACAAGTTGAAGTGTATTCTTTGTCTGTTTATATAATTATGAGTTTTTACTTTCCCTTTGTAAGATTGTTCGGAGTTCGGTAATTTTGTTATTACCCTTATTTGATATTTTTACCTTTTTAATGTTCAGAAAGCTAAATAAGCCACAATTAAACAATTAACAAAACATTTTTTTTTGTTTTATCAGCACTTTCGATTCTCCTTTATATTTAGATATCTCAAGGTCTTTCAATTGTCCCTAATGTTCACCTGTGGTATGTCTGATTTGTTATTACGGTCGGTTCGTTAGTTGTTTTTGTATTGCGAGAATACATTTTAAAAGTTCAAATACTCGTCAGTTCTGAACATAAATTATGCCAGACCTGAAATACTTGTATCGTCTCTTGTATATATCAATCAATTTCTTTTTTTTAACAAATAGTTTTTTTTAGCAAAGCTTACAATCAGGAATCATATATACTAATTATAGAGTATAGTAGTGTGGTCACCGTAGCCGAGTGGTTAGATGGAAGTTTTGAGAGTTAAAGCAGACTTTAAAAGGCCCAGTAGTGGTTCGATACCCGAAAGTCCCAAAATATGTATTTCACGTGTTTAAGCCTAAAACAGTAAAAGGTTAAAGTTCATATAATCAAGAACAAAAGATTAAACTGTAGATTCTTAAAAATAATCCACTGTTCGAACAATAGTGTGACGTCAGGGAAATGTATTATATGTGTCAGATTCTGGTCTTCAATACAATAAACACAATAGTTACTGATATGAAGTGCAATATCAGGATAGACAGATTGCCCTTGGGTCGTGGTACGGACCAGTGGAAATGATATTACTCTCGCTTCCGGCTCGGGCAATATCATTTCCACTGGTCCGTACCACGACCCAAGGGCAGTCTGTCTATCCTGATATTATCCTCCATATCAGTAACTATTATATAATTATATGACAGTATATTGCAGTATATGACAGTATGTTGTTTTGTATGATAGTAAATATAAAAAAATAACTGTTGGGATGTGATGAAAATTGCCAGAGCTCAAACCCACAGGGCTGTCTACCGCGTCTTCAGATGGTGGATAGGGGACCTCTCGTTAGGGGTTGTTAGGTAATAGTACGGAAAGTCTGACCGTGGTCCATAGTGGGTAATGTGTTTGGAGAGTGCCACACTCCCTGCACGTTAAGTACCTCATTTGTAGATTTGGAAATAGAGGGGGTATAGTTGCAACTACAAAGGACATTCCACCCTACCCAAATCTTCATATTTATTTGGTTTTCGCAATCTTTTGATTATGAGTGTATCTAATGAAGGTTTTTCCAGAACCCGTCGTGTGCACTAAATTATATATCTGTGTTTTTATTTCCTGTGGCAATAAAGTACAGTTGTTCTTGTTGGGCCATCCTTCCCTCTTTCCAATCTGAATTTTATATATTGTTGAAGTTATTCTTGTCCTGAATATAACTGAGATATTTTCGACCTAAAGACGTGGATTATCTTTATTGGGCTCATACTTTATATAGGATAACGGCATAACACCTTTTCAAGGACGGTATGCATATCAGTGCTCATAAACAACAAACATTTTGGTAAAAAATCTTTTATATGAGTTATCGACCCTTCTAACGTGTAGCAACCACTAAACTAATAGAACTCATGAGACAGATGCAGTAGGATCATGTAGTAATAACTTACTTCCGGAGCATCTGAGTTCATTCCTGGTTCTTAGTGGGTTTCATGTTGCACAATCTTTTGTATACTGTATAGTGTTTTGCATATCACTTTTTGTCATTTTTCTTTTGGGCGTTGGTTGTATTGTCTGTTTTTTTATTTACATGTACGGCTTTTGATTATCTCTTTAGTATCTTCGAACTGTTCTCATTTCACATTTGACCCTGTTCACGATCGCAAGGTCAGTAATAATTTTAATGGGGTTATCTAACATATTACACCTCAATAACCGTAAGGTCGTAATGATATGTGGTCTTTAAGATAAATTTATGAAAGTTTTATTTTATGCCGTATTATATGACAGTATCTTGCACTTTATGACAGTATGTTGCGCTATATGACATTATGTTGTATTATATGACAGTATGTTGCGCTTTATGACAGTATGTTGCGCTATATTGCAGTATGTTATATTATATGACAGTATGTTTAGAGCATCTATATTCAGGTTTTTAGTCTTTGCAGTATTTGTTACTTCTTAAAGACCGGTATTATTTCCTGAACAATTTCAACAGTTAATCTCTGTATGATTCTGTCAAACTATAGATCATATCAAACACCATAAGATTTTAGCCCAACCCCAATCATCCGCCCACTAACACAATCGTACACCGTTTTTGAAGCAAATTTATTTGCTACCCATCTTATGGATGGTGTTTTTCATGTACTCCATCTTGGATCCGTGTTGCTCATTATTTTAGTTTCTTGTGTTGTCATATTATATGTCTTTATGTTCGGAGTTCCGTGCTGTGGTGTCCGTTACGATTTCCGCATAAAACGATGTTAGGTTCGTCTTCACCTCCGGTTGTTTGTAGAGGACTCGTGTTTAGTTTACGTTATATGTGTTTGTTTGCGTATAGTGGTGTCCAACACATATTGTGTTGTGTTTTTGTTTTATTTGTGTTCGTCTTGTAGCTAGTTTCTCTGGATTGTACATTTTTGATTGCCTCTTCGGTGTTCTCTAACGTTTATTTATGAGACATGAAATGAGCAAAAACATGATAAGACGTATTTGGAACAACATTTAAAGAGAGTCACACTCACAAGAAAAACAAAGGGTTATTGTCTTCATTTTTAAATATTTGTTTATATTGCTAATTAATAATAATTTTAAAATGTTATAGGTTTGTTTTACTGTTAATTCTCAGCAGGTGTTTCCTGGTATAAATATATATATATATATATATATATATATATATGTGTGTGTGTTGAATTACTGCAAATCATCCAGTGGATGTGGGTGTAATATCGTCGTTGTTTGATTAACATCTACCTGTCTTATGACGTTTATCACCGCTAAGGTTGTGAGTTGCTGCCCTTTGACTTTGTTTACTCGATGCAACCTTAAAGTATGTCAGTGACTTGCGCCAGGTCGGTAGTTTACCCCGGAAACTCCGGTTTCCTTCAATAAAAACACTCACCAACGAGATATGACTGAAATATTGTTGAAGGTGGCATATAAGGTGAAATATATTACCTAATCCTAAGTAAGGGGCTGTCGTGGTCGTGATCGTATTTTAGTTGGATTTACAACTACCTATGCAATCAGTGCCTATCACCACTGATGTTGTAAGTTCAAATCTCGATCAGGGCGAGGTGTACAACATTATGTGATAAAGTTTGTCAGTGGTTTTCTCCGGGTCCTCCGGTTTCCTTCACCAATAAAAGTAAAAAACAAAAAAGCAACATAACCTAAGCCCCGTTCTATTGAGGTTTACATAGCATGCGCATTGTTCTATAACAGGGAAATATTTGTCGGCAGTAGCAATAAAACACTTGATTGCAACGTGTTCAACAGCTGCGCGATTTACACGTCTTTTTTTTTTTACATCTATTCTAGGCAGAAAATATAAATTGGCATTTGAAAGAACAGAGACAAATAGGAGAATATATTGAACCACAATATTGCATTTATTTTTGTAATATGAACTACCTAAAATCAATGTTTTATCAAATATACACATTATATAGTCCTGAATACTTCTTATCCCACGCATGTTTGCATTCCAGTTGTGGAACTATACGTTGGGTTATGGATACCCACTTAAGAGCAGAATAGCTGTTAGCTGCTACATGCATCAACAACTTATTACATTGGTTCATTTTGCATAAATTACCTAGATTCTTTCCTTTTTCACCGACAAGACAATACCTGACTTGTCTCTTTGAGTGACACGGTGGGTATCTTATAAGAAACACGAACTGCTAGCACTTTACCCGCATTTTGTCTTATGCACACGTACAAAAAGTACATGGGGTGTACTTGAGAAAAAGGAAAAAACAACGCGGAGGCCATCAACTGGACGGCAGCGAAGGCATCAGCGGAGAGCCATCGCTGCTGGCTGACCGCTGCCTTTCTCATGCACCAACACAATTAGTTCTATCTTAAGAGAGTTACAGCTACTCCCGCCATTTACCCGCAGAGAGCCATCGGCGGGAAGGCAGCGAAGGTAGCTCTCCGCTAATGCCTCTGCGGCCGTCCCGCGGATGGCTCTCCGCTGATGCCTCTGCAGCTGTCCCGCGGATGGCTCTCCGATTATGCCTTGGCCGCCGTCCCGTCGATGGTTCTTCACTGATGCCTCGGCCAGCCACTTTCCCGTCGATGCCTCTCCGCTAATGCTTCTACCGTCATCCCGCTGATGGCCCTCCGCTGATACCATCGCTGCGTTCCCACCGCTGTTATCTTTGCGGCCTTTCGGTCGATGACCGTACGCTTAAGTCTTCACGCGTTCCCACTGCACGCTCTCCGCTGTTAGCTTCGCGACCTTTCATTCGATGGACGTACGCTGATGTCTTCGCCGCGTTTCCACCGCACGCTCTACACTGATACATTCGCGGCCGTTCGATCGATGGCCGTGCACTGATATCTTCGCTGCGTTCTCACCACACGCTCTCCGCTGATACATCCGCAGCCTTTCCGTCGATAGCGTGTGCTGATGTCTTCGCCGCGTTCCCACTGCACGCTCTCCGCTGATACCTTCGCGGCCTTTTAAACACGTATTATATGACTCAATTTATTTTTGCAGATAATGTTTTCGTACTGAATAAAAATATTTTTTTTGTATTGTTTTTACTGATATATGAGTAAGCATTTTGACTAGTAGATTTGTCCGCAGCAGACGGATATATCTACAGTCTCGTTAGACGCAGGTGGTGCTGTCCCTTTATAATCATCTAAAATATGACCACTATGCTGAACTGTGTATGGTTGTACACATATACACAGATATCTGTTCAATATCAATTTAATCATAGACATTTTTTTAGCAACATTTACTATAACCGGAAGTTGTCTAAAATAGTTATTACAGAAGGATGACCTTCGATAGCTAAATGTTGGACAAACTGTTGCCATAATTCCTGAGTGATTTCATACATTTATACAGGACTGTGGTACATATATACATTAAAATGTTCCTGTAGCTTCTCTACAAATTCATTTTCCGGAAAAATACTCAAGATAACTGTCAAATATTCACTGAATCTGCGACATCTACTTTCGGAACCAAATTATATAAAATGGAGAAAATCAGTCGCCAAAAAACAAGTTTGCAATTCTAAGCTATGGTTCAGTGAAGAATACAAAATAGCAAGGAAATATTTTAGGAATAGAAAAAGAAAATATCCATTTATTTAAAATAAATTGTTAACATTTATCTTAACACAGTAGCTTGACGTTTTATCTAGCGAAATAATAGAGAAAAATATGTATAATATATATAAATGACACAAGTAATTAAACAAGTTTTTCCCTCCAAAGGTTGTCAAACTGTAAATAACTGTGTAAATTTTTTGTAACCTTCGTTTGCCCGTAAAATAATGCTACGTTGGAATGTTGGAAGGTATATCCCTTTCATGCATAGTTTATTTGAACCAAATATTGCTTTGTTCCCTACCTATTTGTCTTTTTTCACAGCAGACAGACTTTCGTGTTTTGAAATTTAGCCATTGTGGCCATAACTTCCGTTTCGGCAGCAAATACAGCTGACAAATAAATTATTTGCTTTACGTCTATCAAAAAATAATTGAAAGTAAGTAGCATTCGTAGTTGATTTTTACTTAATGTTTTTTGTATATAATTTTGTAAGATACCAACTGTAACAATACAGCTAGCATTTACCGAAAAGGGAGGTAATCCAAAACATATTTGGCGGCCACTTCAAATTGGTAGATTGAAATGAAATGAAATGTCTAAATATTTGGACCTACTAGCTTGGTATGTGTACACATAGTATCAACTATTTCTATTGCATACTGCCTTTAAGAAAAAGAATGGCAGAAGGTTGCAAAAGGAAGGGGATGCATAAAAGCATGTTGTGTCAGCTCCTGAACACGGACAAATTTTCAGGTCATTTCCGTTTTTGGAATAGTTTTATTGTCAACTTTATTTCCTGTCGAACCGGAAATTATGCGCACAATGGCTAAATAAAACTTGTTTCATTACTTGTGTCTTTTATATATATCATACAGATTTTATACAGATTTTTCTCTATTATTTCGCTAGATAAAGCGTCAAGATTCTGTGATCTTAACCGGAAGTTGCATGAAATAGTCATTACAGAAGGATGACCTTCAATAGCTAAATGTTGGACAAACTGTGGCAATAATTCCTGAGTGATTTCATACATTGATGCAGGACTGTGGTACATATATATATTGAAATATTCTTGTTGCTTCTTTACAAATTTATTTTCCGGAACAAATACTCAAGATAACGGTCTATCGATATGTCTGTTATGAATTGACCATATCCGGTAACGTCGTTTCTTATTAACGCTGTTGACATCTGGTTACTAATTTATTTAACGATTTTGAAGAAGTTTGTTTGTTTAAACTGCTAAGAGCAAAGAAACACTAAATTGGGGAATGACAGTAACTTAATTTCAAATCGAGATTATACAGGATATTTTGTCTACATAAACAAATCTACTGTCTTTGTAAACACTGAGATCAATGGATTCTTTCCTATAAGATTCATTTTCCATGTTGTCTTCCACTTAAATTCGTAGAGGCATTGACATTTTCACATGGGTAACATTATTTCCGTAGCAGATATATCCCGGGCGATAGCTACCCATGTTAAGATATGCACAAAATTATGTTCTTGATAATTTTTTTTTTCAATCAATATAATATGTAAAATTATAACCCTTTATCTTTTCAAACTCCAGTCTGACCTTTTTTTTATGTACATGATTTTAATATTGTTCAAATATTAGTTGATCTGAATAATGAGACGAATGTTGTATTAGTATCTTAACATTGTTCACTATTGCATTACCCTGACACATTTAATACAATAGCGTGGGTTCGCGCCCGGCTTTGTAAATTACAAAAAGGGTCTTGCTTGCCCATGGTAGGTGGTTCTCTGCGGGTACTCCGGTTTCTCCCACCACTAAAACTGGTCGCCATGATATAGCTGAAATATTGCTGAAAGTGGCGTTAAACACAATCAATCAAATCAATCAAATCAAATTAATACAATAACTGCAAATCTTACATTTGCAATTGACTGAACGATTCCAATTGTCGTACTTCTATATTTGACGAGCACATACTACATATACTTAAGCCAGAATTGCTATTCCAGTAAAATTTATCGAGGCCTTCGTGGTCGTGATCGCATGGTAGTTGGGTTTACCACATGTACAATCATTGCCTATCACCACTAAAGTTGTAAGTCAAGTCCCGCACATGGTGAGACCTAGATAAGGGTTATGGTTATGGTGTTGAACGCCATTTTCAACAATATTTCAGTTATGTCGTGGCGGTCAGTTTTATTGGTGGCGGAAATCGGGGTACCCGGAGAAAACCATTGATCTGCTGCAAGTCACTGACAAACATTATCACATAAATGTTGTATAGAGTACACCTCGCTATGAGGGGGATAAGCTTTTCTATTAATTAGGACATATGTTGAATATAAGGACGTTGAAATAAAAAAAAAATTATTATATAGACAGCAGTGAATTGGAGAATTTTCCGCGTTGAATGAAAGAGATAATGTCACAATGAAATTATCGTTTTTATTCTCAGTCTTGCTATATTTCGCGCCATCTCGTTGTCGGAACTACTAGATTCTATATGTTTTGCAGTTACGTCCCTTTGACCGTTTCGTTTGGTTTCGTTATTGTTTTTTGTGTGTGGTTTTGTTTTTTGGTGCGATACACCTTATGATATATCCCTATGGTACATATGTAATATAGTACAATTAAACTCATGTTACATCAAATTCGAATCGAAACATTTTTTTATCTATATAATAAATTGTCGAGTTTTATTATCAAAAATATTTCACTCATGACCATTGCATTGTAACTCGTTCATGCATTGCGCGCATTCGTGAGTGACTGTGTTATGTTGGTCATTCGTGACATATTTTAGTATAATTATCAAACTAGAATGGTCGGTTATGGCGTTCATGACGGACAGCACACTATTTCTAGACGGATAGCAGGCAATATATGCCAGGGGAAGTAATCCATAGTTTTACAATAATCTCACTTATTATATAGTATAAAATATTTCATGTAGATTTCTTTGTAAAATAAAAATGTAATATTTTCCGATATTTTTACTAGTCTTCCTTAATAAATATACCTAAAAAGTAGAGCAATTCCGAATGAGTTAAAAATATTGCATCTTGACCGATATTGCATTCCATTCTTTCCCCTTTAAGTCAGGTACGCACTAGAGAGGTTCAGAGTAAAACTATGTTTGCATGCAAGTGGACGAGAGATAAACAATATGGCGGAATTATGTTGAATACATGTTGCAAAGAAATATGGTTAAATGTAATTGTCACAGACTGAAATATTTGGTACTATATTATAAAAGGGCTATTGCACTAATATTGAGGAATATTGTCCCTCGCAGTATATCATATTGCACTCGCAAGCTCGTGAAATATGATATACTGCTCGGGACAATATTTCTCAATATTAGTGCAATAACCCTATATTTATAATAACAACGGTTATATAATTCGTTTATATGCGAGCGTCAGCGATCTCTTTATGGTATGAAATGTGTACTTAGGATTTTTTGACAAACATGGCTGCCCATAGTCATACTGACGAATAAAATGAAGATCTTCTTAACATAAAGCGCAAAGGTGATCCTGAAGTCTCGTACCCTTTCTCGTACGTCCGATACCACTGAAACCCGGAACCCGTGTGTAAAAAGAGTCATTTTGTTAGCTTGTTTTACTTATATTGATATTTTTTAATTTATTAAATCTCTTCTGACATACTGACAAGAATTTTTGTTTCTACACGAAAGTTAACTTTTGAGATTTCGCAAGGAACGACAGCTCGATTGACATTCTCTATCCAGTGTTGTCGTTCCTGCTACGCTAGACTCTATGGAGTGTAGCGTAGCAGGAACGACAACTCTGGATTGTGAATGCTAGATTGAATGAAACTAGATTCAGCCCTAAGAAAAAGTCGTCTCCAATATATCTCGGCCCAAAAAATCTCGACACTTTTTGATGCACTAGATGAGCGTGAAATTGACAAATAATTTTCAGATGCGCGAGCATGCATGGCCGTGTCGGTTTCATATTAATACTAGATAAAATTAAGACTGTTGAAACATTCCGAAATCATATTTTGTAGTCTAAGGGTAATAACAAAATTACCGAACTCCGAACAATCTTACAATGGGAAAGTAAAACCTCATAAGTATATAAACAGACAAAATCAGTCAACAACTGGAAAACTGTGAAAACCGTTATGACCCTGACTTGGTACAGACATTTCTAAAGATATAATGGTAGATGTAGTTCCAAACACGATATCATATGTAGATATAGGTCCAAATACGATATCATAGGTAGATGTAGGTCCAACTTCGACATCATATTATGTAGATATAGATCCAACATCGACATCATAGGTAGATGAAGGTCCAAATATGATATCATAGGTACATGTAGGTCCAAATACGATATCATAGGTAGATGTAGGTACAAAAACGATATCATAGGTAGATATAGATCCAAATACGATATCATAGATAGATGTAGGTCCAACTTCGACATCATAGGTAGATGTAGGTCCAAATACGATATCATAGGTAGATGTAGGTCCAAATATGATATGATATCGCCCAAGATAACAGCTGGGTGAGCTGTGAGACCTATAATGAGAAACAACAGCACACGCGGCCAATGGCATTTCACAAATGTTATTAATCCAAATAATGAACATATATCAAACAAATAAAACAGTAACCTTTAGTTTTTGTGGGTTTGACATTTTATTAAGGATTGTTCCAAATGTTGGAATAGGTCATATCATATTTGCTAAATGACATGTTTGTATCCTTTGACGGCGATGTACATGTAAAACACCTTTCATAGATTGACTCAAATACATTCTTGTTATAGCTACCATGACACATTAACCTTTGGCACATAGCAAAATGTCACGTTGCACATATTTATTTTTACTTTGATAACTAATAAACTTGTTCTGAGTTTTTCAAAATTCTAAGCGTGAGTTTTCTGTGTAGTATTTTTTATATTATTGTTTGTACTGTTAACCACTGTATTGTCTGTTCCTTTGCGCATTACTGTGTCTGATTACCTGTTTGTATATTCAAACTGTTCGTACGTCTGAAATATTACAATAACACAATTCGTGTTTACATCAAGTGATTAAATCTTAAATTTATCTTAAATATATATAATAGTGTTGTGTTAGCAATGACTATTCCAAAATAGTGGTCAGGGTTGAAGATATAGTGCACAGCCCTGATCACTAAATGGCATAGTCATTGCTAACACAACATTACTATTATTATTATGCTGACTGTTATATGCAGACAAAATATATTGAGAACTATTACAATAATGGAGGTCCTGATATTGGTCACTAATATAATGGACCAGATAGTCTTGAAAGTGTGAGAATATTCTTTGTTTCATTTAAGGCTTTAAAAATATAAAGATTTTGAAGTTTGAAATTTAATTAAAAACAATAACAAGTATTAACAAACGTTTAGACGACTATGATGATATGATTTGATATATTTTATTTTTAAAGTGCAGCCTGATATAGTTATACAATACAATATACAGTTTTGCATATTCAAAATATTTGTCAACTAAAATAATTATCTCAGCCAGCCTTTAAATGCTTATGATGGACTATCTTACAACAATTCTATAAAATTCTGATAATTAAATTTCTACAGACCTTATGTACAGATTTAATGAGGCGGTTTTGTACTTGCAATACTATAAGACATGTTGTGTAAAAAAGAATAATAAAGAATCAAATAGACACTGTCTTGTTATTACAATGTTGATACGTTTGGAAAATAAAATTTGAGGTATCTCCCTTTGAACATGTATAATCATTATAATCTTGAAACTGAAATTTAAATCTGGTCTTTTTAAAATTAAATCTGAAGAGATGTTTTGAACCTGATTAGATACAAAAAGTTACAAGTAATCTGTACATTTATAACATTCAGTATATACTATTTACCAATGTATTTACCACATTTAATGAAACCTTAAACTCACTTTTCAAATCATTTCCTCATTTCACCCATAAAATATTGTAGGTTCTGTTATGTATGCTATAAATATAATGTAATATGGAGCAACTGTAAAGTCTTGTGATACTTTGAGCATTTTATCATCCAACTAATTAAAAATCTTCATCATATCGAAAAATTGTCAAATGCATAAAACGTATGGTAAACACACTATAATAAGTGCTAAATGTTACAAATTGTAACAAAAAGTTTAGTATTTATCTCATAAATAACTAATATGCGCTATCATTATAGCTAAAATCATATCCCTTGTTCACACTTGCAGGTGGAACATTATGCCAAATTTACTGAAACAGGTGTATTGTCATTCAAGTAAAGTAGTTCATTTTGAGATGAAAATAGTTATCATTTCCTATATAAGTTTATAAGATGAAATAGACTGTGATTTTCTAGCATTTTCCTAAAATATTTATCATTTTCTATGATAGATTGACAGATTGGATCCACGCCCCCTTGCACGTGGACTAGCTATATATAGCTTGACAGACAGCTGAAAACCCAACCTTCCCCGCGTGAAACTGGCATAGTAGATGTACTATTTTCGCATAGTATATCAACGCTATATAATTCTTTGTGATATATGCCTAAATATCGTATGAACTTATATTACAGAAGAAATTTACAGAAAGCATAATGATACAAAATCTAAAATATCACAATAACCTGTACTGACAATTATGGACATATAAGTGTGCATATGTCTTGGTATAAACATATTTATTCATGATAAACTGGCATAATGTTACAATACACACAAATTTTGTTTTAGCATGACAGGATTCGGAAACAAGCTAAGCTTATACTAATCCGTCTCCTATGAATTATAATTGACTAATATAGCAAACAAGTTATAGAACATGCTACATGACAAATCTAAAAAAAAAACAATAATAAACAGTGGAATAACAAAACAGAAAGATATAAAATTAGTAATACAGATGAAATGCAATTTAGAATTATGAGGTAAATCTTTTGCCTTTAAGAATAAAATTCTGTACCTTGATAAAAATGTCTATATTTTGATCTACACTTAAGGTGTCTGACCTCTTTAGTAGAAGTTTAAGATCAATAGTAACCGGATAATTGATTGTATACATGAGTTCATTACGTAAATCAATATATTTTTTGCACGATATCAAAAGGTCGGATGTAGACTCGACCTGACCACATGCACTATTATGGGAATCCACCAGATTAATGAGCTACTGTTCATTCTTAACCTGGTGTGCAAAATGTGACCCAATCGAGTGCCACTGTAATAATGTGCAGGGCATTTGCTATTTTGGGTTTTAATACGCTCCTTAAAAATATTCAGGGACCTTGAATTTCGAGTATCTATTGAGAGTCTATTCCATAATTTTATGGATGATGGAAGGAAGTAATCTGAATAGAATTTAGTTTTTGAACTTATTTCTAGAATATTCGCAGACTGACGAGTGCTATGGTTGTGTCGATTGTCGAGTCTATCAGGCAACACATTTCTCAAATATCCATGTGCTTGATTGTTAACTATTTTATAAAGTAAAATAAATTTATGTTTTTCCCTTCTTTCCAAAAGTTTTTCCCATCCCGTTTCCTCGTATTGTTTCTGAATAGACGTTAATTTTGTACCACCCGTAACAATTCGTGCAGCTTCGCTCTGGACATTTTCGATTTTATTTATCAAATAGTGAGTCTGCGTATCCCAAACAACATCCCCATATTCCAAAATGTGTCTAATAAAAGAGAAGTACATCTTTTCTAAAGTAAATCTGTTCAGTTTAAAACGGAATTTCCTTTACATGTTTAATCGTGTATAGGCCTTCTTAACAATGTAGTCAATGTGATCGTGCCACAACCCATTGTTAGAAAAGAATAATCCTAAATGTTTATGATTTGTACCTTGTTGAAGAATTTGACTGTTCATTTCCAGTGGGGGATGGAGTGGTTTTATTAATTTTCTAGAAATAACCATAGTGTCCGTTTTCTGGGGATTGAATTTTACAAGCCAGTTTACCGACCACTGATGTATTAACTGTTACATAAAGACTAGTGTCATCTGCGAATAATTTAATGCTCGCTTTGATATCAGTTACAATATCATTTATGAATAATAAAAATAGAAGAGGGCCCAATATAAAGAGAGCCCTGGGGAACCCCCGCATTTATAGTCTTCCACTCGGAATTTGACCCGTTTAAAACCACCCGTTGGGACCGTCCAGAAAGATACCTTTCAAACCATACTAAAAGATTGCCAGATATTCCATACTGTTTTAGCTTAAACAATAATCCCGTATGCCATACCCGGTCAAAGGCTTTACTAATGTCACAGAATACAACTCTGATTTCTTTCCCACTGTCTAAAGCCCTCCCAAAGTCATTTGAAATATTTACCAACTGATTTATCGCGGAATCGCCATATGTAAAGCCAGATTGATTAGATGTAATAATATTGTTTAGCAATATAAATTTATGAACATACTTATAAACCCAGCGCTCCATACATTTAGAAATAACACATAACAGGGAAATTGGCCTGTAATTTTTTAAATCATTAGTATTGTTGTTCTTATAAACCGGGGTTACATTAGCTTTTTTCCAGTCGCTGGATAGCACACCAATTGATAACGATAAATTAAAAAGTTTACATAAAGGACATTTTAGTTGATGAACCGCCTATTTTAGAAGTCGCGGGTTAATCAAATCTGGACCAGAGGCCTTACTAGGATTTAATATTGATAAAACGTCTTCGACATCAGTTTCGCTTATTTCAATATCACAAAGCTGGTTTTCGGGAAGAGAAAGTTCGGGAAGTACGGCCTCAGAGTCGTTAAAATCAGTTTGCATAGCAAAGAAATTATTGAACTCATTCGCCTTGTCTAAATCATTAAAAATCAAATTATTATTTTTCAGTAGCGGGGGTATGCCATAGTGTGATGGTTTTAGTCCAGAAATTTGGTTACAAGTTTTCTACCAAGTTCTAGTCGAAGGATGATCGTCAGACAGTCTAGATAAAAGCTTATCTTGATACGCATCGCGGGATTTTCTTACTAGAGATGTAACATCATTACGAATTTTACGAAATGTATTCCAATCAGCAGGTTTATTTAGACGCTTAGCCTTATTATGTATTCTATTTTTCTTTCTGATGAGTTTTCTAATCTTGTTTTTTAACCATGCAGGGTCTTGTTTCCTAATAGTTACAAGTTTGTTTGGAATAGTGGCTTCAGCAGCGCTTAAGATAGTATTCGAAATGTCGGTAGTGATTTTATCAATGTTTGTAGAAAAAATGGATTCCCAATCAGTTAGTGACAATAATCGTCTGTACTCATCGAAATCTCCTTGGTTATATAACCAAATCTTACGCTTGATCGATTTGCTCACAGGTTTAGGGGCATTCAAGAAACCAATGACCGGACAATGGTAACGTACTTGATCTAATAGAGGGGGACCCACACCAGCATACGGAACAAAGTTTACATCGTTAATTAATATTAAATCGATAAGAGATTATGAATGTTCAGTAAAATTTGTAGGATCTTCGACTAGTTGCTGTAAGCTGTACTGCATCGATATATTTCTCATTTTTACATTATTTACATCTAGTTGAATGTCATTAAAATCACCGGTCACAATAACATAATCAATATTATCATCATTTACAGCCGATTCTATCGAATTTTCAACTTTATTCCATGAATCAGTGTTACTTTTTGGAGGTACATAAAAAGTCTCATATAATACTTTGTTCCCGTTTATTTTTATCTGGACCCAAATAGTCTCAATTCCATTAACTTCTAGATCAGGTCTTCTGTAGGCATAAATAGTTTCTTTGATATACACTACAATCCCTCCCCCATTTTTCTCTGGTCCCCTGTCTCTCCTAAATGTTTTTTGGAAAATTAGCAGTTCAATAGAATCGTCTGAGTTGTCGCCCTTCAACCATGTCTCAGTGAATGACATTATATCGAAATGTTCATATTCAGCATATATTAAATCAAGTTTTGGAACCAGGCTTTGTATATTTAAATGAATAAATGAGACAGAAGTTGAAAACGTTTCGTATATACTTGACATTTCAGAGGAGTCATTAAAACTAGAACTTAACTCATCATCAATGGGGAGTTCTGAGCCAGAATTTGTTTCTATACTACCTAGTATTAACAACATTTGCAGTACAAATAACAAGAATAATATGTGCATAACACTATTGGTCAACTTAGAGTCTACAGTAGGTTTGTCAGGCAAGCTCGGAGCTGACTTGTCAACTTTGGTCATTTTTGTGATATTTTTTAGACATTTTTTCAAAACTAACAAGTCGATAATAAAATGAATGAACACTATAACTCGCAGTGCATTTGACTTTCTATGTGAGAAAAAGAATAACAAGATACAGAGGACCTCACTTTGGCGAAGAATTGTTGTGCTGTGCCCAAAATTTGAAGTAAACAGGCCTACTCTCAGTCGGTATTGCTCAATTGAAATGCACATTATTATGTAACACCTGATTGCAACGATAAGTAACGAGAGTGGCCAAAACATAATAATGTGGTTATACAATAGCTAAATAACAAATAGGCATCATATAATGCATTCAAGCCATTTTCAAAAGGTTGCATTTCATCATTGTGGACAATTGTACATTTAGTAAAAAAGCAAAACGTATATACAAAAACCACAGTGGAAAAAAAGCAAAAAAGCAAAATGGATAGAATTGATACAGAGAAGATCATGATGAATGAGCACGGAGGTTTACCAAGATGCAATAACACTACATGTATATCAGCCTGTATGGAATTTGTTGAATACTAACCCAAATAAAAATAGGAACATAAGATTTAACGAGAAATTCATTTAAAGGAATATATTTTGTCATTTTTAATGTGAAGTTACAAGACCAAAGTTGCCCTTATCATCAATAGTTGGAAAAAAGATAAGGATAAATGTAAAATTGTCTGTCATGTTGAAATTTGAAACAGACTGACAAAAAATACTTCAATGTAAACCATAATAATTTATTTGAAATTGCAAAACGACCAAGGGTTACATTTGAAACAATATAATGACTTGCATTGTGCACAAATCCGTCACAATATGTATCAGTATCGGCAACAGTTTGCTAGGAACTACAGAGATTGCTACTTTTATCCAGAATAATCTGTACCAGAAGCATCATAATGGTATGACATATGTGCAAGACAATTTCAGTATCACACTCAGACTAAAATTTATAATGATAATATGTTTCTATCATCCAGGGCCGTCTTAACAACATTATACCCCTACCTACACACAGGGTCGTCTTAACAACATTATACCCCTACCTACACACAGGGCCGTCTTAACAACATTATACCCCTACCTACACATAGGGCCGTCTTAACACCATTATACCCCTACCTACAGACAGGGCCGTTTTAACAACATTATACCCCTACCTACACACAGGGCCGTCTTAGCAACATTATACCCCTTTCTACACACAGGGCCGTCTTAACAACATTATACCCCTTCCTATACAACCAATAACAAGAATAACAATGTAAATGTCGATAAAATTAAGCATATATTTATTGTATTGGTATTTCCAACAAAATCAAAATTTAAACATTAAAAAAGCATGCCGTACACAGCATACATAGATTAACATGGAGTGTCTATGCTCGTTGGGCCCATGGGAACTGTCCTGCGTACCCATGCGCTAACACGACACTGCTATCATCACCAGCTAGCTTTACATAATACGAATATTTATTATATGACTATAAATATTTCTTCTATCTGATTGGCTAAAGTATGAGGTTTTTTTTATAGAACTTTATGAATACTGTCTAAGCCTTCAATTTTGGCAAAGATTAAGTTAGATCATCCCAGAGGAGCCTTTGGAACGTAATATTAACCTCATGTGACTAAAGTTAAAAGTAGGGGTTTTCCGATTTTTTTGTCTAAATCTTGTTACCATTTAAATTGACAAAAAACACATGTAGTGTTTAATGCCAATTTCTAAAACATGACACAGAGGAGATTAATAACAGTTTCATATAATAAAACAATTACTGACATTCATTTCGATTCTCTTTCGGCCTTCGTAAAACATATATCTATGAACTATATATCTTTATATCAACCTCAACAAAAGTCAATAATTGTATAATATACAAGAAGAGTTTGAAGATATTAGTGCAGTGTCTTAAAGTATAAAGTTGATGAGCTTGACACACTGAGATAAAGGCGACGTACACCGAGTTTTGCGTCCAATATGCATACACTTTATTGTTTAAGACACTGCATTAACATTATTTATTGTGTTTATCCTGCAAAAAAAGGCTAAATAATCATATCAATCCATCGACGGCTAAAATTTGAATTTATAATGATAATATGGTTCTATCATCACCAGATAGCTATAAATAATACGGATATATATACAATAGTAATGCAGTATCTTAATGTATACAATTAATGTGTGTACAAGGTTTACAAACTGAGGTAAATGCGAGATATGGCGAGATTTCCCCCAGTTTTGCGCCCAATATAAATAAGCATTTTATTTCAGGACACTGCATTAATATTATTTATTGTGTTTATCCTGCAGAAAAAGCAGAACAATCATATCAATCCATCGACGGATAAAATGTGAATTCGACAATAACATTATGCAATTATCCTTTGATTACCCCTTTTGATATTTTATGTCAACAGGAAGTGAACTGATTTACGACTACTTTCCAATCTCAACAGGTAAAGATGTGAAATGTGTACCAGTTAAATAAACGTTAGAGAACATCGAATGGGAAATCAAAAATGGACAATCCAGAGAAACCGATAACACAGCTAACAAGACACAAGAGGAAGACAAACAAAAGAAAAAACTATGCGTTGGACACCACCACACGCAAGCAAACACAAATAACGTAAACAAGATATGAGCCCTCCTACAAACAACTGGAGGGAGAGACGAAGCTATATTTCGGTCAGTGACGGTATAAAATAAAATGTTATCCATTGAATGCAATTTGTCTTCCCAAAAAGAAGTGGTACATGATAAAGCATTATAAAATATTACATTATAATACTATGACATGTCTCCATAAAACATCAGTTACACAATTGTGTAATTGTACATCAAAGGAAATACGTCTTTGTTCAAAATCCTACAAATCACTATGAATAGATGCTTCAAGAGTTTGTTGAACTGTGATGGCATCGGCTATTCTTCTCAAATCTTCTACCTCTTTATACACCTCTTCAAAGACCTGGCTACCAACAAGAGTATGTATGTATCTCTAAAATGAATAGAATGCAAATTTAAAAAAAATACTTTACCATCACAACAGTTCTTAAATTTCAATCTGAAAATCGTAGAAATAAAATGAAAAATGAAACAAAAAATAAAAAATAAAACAAATAAAACCTACACTGCCAGAGCAGTTCTAAAAAGCCATTAGAAAAATCATAGAAATGAAATGAAAAAAAATATTTCACTATTGGAACAGTTCTAAAAGCCAGCAGAAAAATCGTAGAAATAAAATGAAAAAAAATTATCACACTGTCGGAACAGTTCCATAAGCCATTAGAAAAACTGTAGAAAGAAGCAAAATCGATACTTCTAATCCATGGCTGTTCACTTTCCTGTATTGGACAAAGCACTTCTAAATAATGTGGCGGGGACAAGCTAGTTTTATTGACTAGATGAACACGCTAAGTTGGATTTTGGTAGTGCTAGGGCAGTCCGCGGATAGACATGTAGCTTAACTCGGACATATTATTCTGATTCCGAGCCAACCAGTGTTGGATTTTACTCCATAGTGCTGTGTGCTTACCGGAGAAGCAATAAATACCAATTTTATAGTCATTGGTATGACCCTACCAGTGGTCAAACCCACGATCTACCGCTCTCGAGGTGAAAACAATAAGCATAAAGCCACCGATGCAGTTTGTAATTTGTGTTTAAAAGGATTGTTCTCGTACTTTTATACCCTTATCCTGGAAATACAATGAATCACAATGTAAAGCAAAACCCCCTTCACAAATGAGACAATATTCCATGAAAGGATAGTCATATGCATAGCTAACTAAGATATACAAAAGCTTCGTATGAACTGAAATAGTTTTGCACATGGACATTTTGAAACGTGAAAATTTCTTTTTTTTTATTATATTGTATGATCATGTTCATTTTATTTTTTTAGCGTCTCGAGAACCCATTGTGAAAATTAACTTTCGGGTTCATACAAGAAACAATGAAATACCTCTAATTCAATAGAATCTTGTCGGTCTACTGAACTCTGGAGATAATTTCTGGGTAATTTCTGCGGTAATTTCGCACGTTTTATTTGTTCTATTAAGTTCCTGCGATACAAAATAAAAAAACCTTTACAATTGACGATGGACCATCGTGGCCGTGAACGCATGGTTGTTGCAATCAGTGCCTATCACCACTGATGTTGTGAGTTCGTATCGCGATCAGGGCGAGGTGTACAACATTATGTGATAAAGTTTCTCAGTGACTTGCGACAGGTCGATGGTTTTCTCCGGGTCCTCCGGTTTTCCCCACCAATAAAACTAACCACAACGATGTAGCTGAAATATTTTTGAAAGTGGCGTTAAGCACCATCAAACAAACAAATCAAACAATTGACGATAGCTGATAAATATTGAAATTGAAAGCAAAAATGTTGGTTTTTTTATTTAATTTTAAATGAATATTCATTGTTATTGGAATTTATATTACAGCCAATTACCAATTCCACTTGCGCGAACAAATGAGGAAACAACAACAACAACAATATGAAAGTAAGGCCTTCAGGAAAGGTTAATATCTATAAATATAAAATTGAGGATAGGCTATTTATCAAATCACGATTATCTAAGGGAGAAAACTCTTTTCAATATTGATAAATATAGATATTAACCTTTCAGAAAGATATTATTAATACTGCACTGAATCACAAAGAAGCAAAACGAAAGATAAAGGATATATATGTTTTTGCATATTGAATTCACTGTGCAAATAAACGTTAGAGAATACCGAAAGGGCAATCAAAAATAGACAATAATAATTTGAATTAAATTCGTTTTTTTAATTTGCTGTATTGCCGTTGTTGTCACAATACTTAATATAAAACTCTTAATGTCTGTTATAGCCACACATTGTCCTCACAACAAAGAACTTGGAATGAAAGGATATCTGTGTCCAATCCATGGCGTCATAAAAGTCGTTTGCATAGTATAAATAATGTTAAATGTAACAATGTTCTAAAACCTATATTTGATTCATTGTTTTTGTTTGCTTGATGGTGTTTAACCCCTATTTTAACAATATTTCAGCTATATCGTGGCGGTTAGTTGTATTGATGGAGGAAACCGGGCGAACCGGAGAAAACCACCAACCTGCCGCAAGTCAATAACTTTATCACATAATGATATACACCCCCACCTTGATCGAGATTCGAACTAACTCACAACATCAGTGGTTATAGGCACTGATTGCATAACACCAACTACCATATGATCACGGCTACGACGGCCTCTACCTATATTTGATATACATCTGCAAGCTATAATCTCAAATTAGTAATGAAGTATAGAATAGTAACATTAGGGTTATACATTATTATAACTTATTCTTACATACTTTTCATACGACGGATGCCACTAGTGGACCGGGAACTGCTTACCTTTCCCCAGCAATTTAGCTCACCTCCGTCTTGAATTGGGAGTCTTGTTGTACAATCTTTTTTTTTGTGTTATATGGATCATTGTTAGTCGTCTTGGGTTTTTTTCTTTGGGAAATTATATGGTCTGTCTTTCTTCGACAGACATCATTGGTATCCTCAGACTCCTCATTGCATAACATGGGATCATGTCTTCAAGCCGTTGGGATGTGGAAGACTCGTAGTGATTTTTCAGCTTACAATGCGGGGTGGGGTGTGATAGTAATATCTCTACTTAAGAACGTTCATTTTGCTCAAGAGAAAACTGCAATCATCTCGTTCTTTCTACTTTCGAGCGATACTTACGCCTATATTAGACAAGACTTCTGTTCCAAGTCATGCAGGTTTATCTGGGAAAGTTGGCTTTCTTAAAAGAAAATTATTTAAGTTAACGTCATATGTATATACTTATGAATCTTGGCAATCATACAACAATTATCAATGAAAAAAATCCATCACCATATATTGGAAGTGGGCAGTTATTTATTTTGTGCTACGAGAATCGATTTTGCCTCTTTCTGTGATTTTTCTGTCAGATTTTAGAAATGTTCCGACAGTATGGAATATTTTATTTATATTTTATTAATATGAGAAAATCATATTGATTTTAGAAATATACTGTTGTTTCTCATTGGTTAGTCTTCCGTTTTCTGTTTTGGTTTTGTTCGTTGTCATTCTGTATTTATATAGTATACGAGAAAACAGAAGGGACAATTAATAACGGACAATCCAGAGACAATAATAATTTGAATTAAATTCGTTTTTTTCATTTGCTGTATTGCCGTTGTTGTCACAATACTTAATATAAAACTCTTAATGTCTGTTATAGCCACAAATTGTCCTCACAACAAAGAACTTGGAATGAAAGGATATCTGTGTCCAATCCATGGCGTCATAAAAGTCTTTAACATACAAAGTTGGTACATAGTATAAATAATGTTAAATGTAACAATGTTCTAAAACCTATATTTGAATGATTGTTTTTGTTTGCTTGATGGTGTTTAACCCCTCTTTTAACAATATTTCAGCTATATCGTGGCGGTTAGTTGTATTGATGGAGGAAACCGGGCGAACCGGAGAAAACCACCAACCTGCCGCAAGTCAATAACTTTATCACGTAATGATGTACACCCCACCTTGATCGAGATTCGAACTAACTCACAACATCAGTGGTTATAGGCACTGATTGCATAACACCAACTACCATATGATCACGGCTACGACGGCCTCTACCTATATTTGATATACATCTGCAAGCTATAATCTCAAATTAGTAATGAAGTATAGAATAGTAACATTAGGGTTATACATTATTATAACTTATTCTTACATACTTTTCATACGACGGATGCCACTAGTGGACCGGGAACTGCTTACCTTTCCCCAGCAATTTAGCTCACCTCCGTCTTGAAGTGGGAGTCTTGTTGTACAATCTTATTTTTCTGTGTTATATGGATCATTGTTAGTCTGTCTTGGGTTTTTTTCTTTGGGAAATTATATGGTCTGTCTTTCTTCGACAGACATCATTGGTATCCTCAGACTCCTCATTGCATAACATGGGATCATGTCTTCAAGCCGTTGGGATGTGGAAGACTCGTAGTGATTTTTCAGCTTACAATGCAGGGGTGGGGTGTGATAGTAATATCTCTACTTAAGAACGTTCATTTTGCTCAAGAGAAAACTGCAATCATCTTGTTCTTTCTACTTTAGAGCTATACTTACGCCTGTATTAGACAAGACTTCTGTTCCAAGTCATGCAGATTTTCCTGGGAAAATTGGCTTTCTTAAAAGAAAATTATTTAAGTTAACGTCATATGTATATACTTATGAATCTTGGCAATCATACAACAATTATCAATGAAAAAAATCCATCACCATATATTGGAAGTGGGCAGTTATTTATTTTGTGCTACGAGAATCGATTTTGCCTCTTTCTGTGATTTTTCTGTCAGATTTTAGAAATGTTCCGACAGTATGGAATATTTTATTTATATTTTATTAATATGAGAAAATCATATTGATTTTAGAAATATATTGTTGTTGCTCATTGGTTAGTCTTCCGTTTTCTGTTTTGGTTTTGTTCGTTGTCATTCTGTATTTATATAGTATACGAGAAAACAGAAGGGACAATTAATAAAGGACAATCCAGAGACATAGGGAAACACCCGATAAAAGACACAGAACAAAGACATCACTAAGCAGGCAGTGTTAAGTAGTAAAAGGCAAGACTGGTTTGTTCGGAGTCAGTATATTGTGTCCTCATGGTGTGCCCTGTCTACCTGTAGACTGTTGTTTCATTGAGGTAACACTACACACATCCAAATAAGTACGGGTGGTCTAGTAAAGAGAAGGCATGAGCATCACCTCGCCAAAGGTAACTTGTTCTTGTCATACAATAGAAGACGAATTACTCAATTGGTGGTAAACATCAATCACTCACTTACTCAGCCAGATAAAATGATAAGAAGAAATAGTGAATAACAGATGATATTCGTGTCTATTAACAGTAACACGACGGGTGTCACTAGTGGAGCAAGAACTGCTAATCTTTTTCAGAGCATCTGGGTTCACCCTGGTTTTTAATGGGGTTTATGTTGTTCAATCTTTTGTTTTCTATGTAGTGTATTGTAGTTCATTGTTTGTCCTTTTTTGGGGTAATTGTAGTGTATGTCCTTCTTAGATTAACGGCTTCTGATTACCTCTTTGGTATCTACAAACTTTTATCAACTCACCATGTCTGCTATATAATATATCATCCCGACAGCTGTCATTATCAGTGGAGATGGGTGGTAAATGGTGTTTAAGTGAATATATTTCGTCCTCATTCTTTTCTATGGTATATTTAAGGTCTAACGGGCAGTCTGGAAAAGAGTGAAACAAATGATAAAAAAAATAAAATAAAATAAACGATAGTACACAACAATAGCTTCCTCACAAATACGACAAAAATATTAAGCTATATGAATATCTTTCCAGTTTCAATAAAACTGTGGTTGTGAAACGTACATGGACATTGCTTATTATAATTAACAATAATTAATATTATATGGATTTTATTGTAGGTGAGTGATATCCACATCTCATACTTAATGATAAAGTTATAAGTTGAAGTAAAAGTAAACAAGGGATAACTTGTGTTTGAAAAATATTTTTGCTCGATCTTTATTTTGCTATGTAGTTGTTTGTAGATCATTGTTTGTCTTTTGATGTTTTTCTTTTGGCCATTCTTCAAACTTGTCGCTCTCTGTGTTGTTTCCTGATAACATTGTCTTCCATCACCACCGTTCGTATATATCTCCAGTTGTTTGTAGGAGGGCTCATGTCTTATGTGGTTATTTGTTTGCCCATGGTGGTGTCCAACACATATTGTGTTGTGTTTTTTGTTTTGTTTGTCGTCGTCTTGTGTACCCAATGTTGTCAGTTTCTCTGTATTGTCTATTCTTGATTTTCCCCTTTGGTTTTTTCTAACGTGTATTTTCAAACTTCTCTTATATATACGCCATGAAAACATATAGGTGTTTTTGCACTTTGGAACTCTTTGGACAGAGTGATACATTTTTGTTTTTCTTATATTAAACAAAAACTACATTCAGCATCAATCATGATTTCAGAACACCCCTTCTGTTAAATTTCTTATTAAAAGAGATCTAACATTTAGAGATAAATTCCCTACACTTAACCATACAACAATGAAAATATGTAGATACCAGCATTTTCCTTCAATTCTTCAACCGCTGACCGTGCTAATTTGGCCTCTTTCATTGCATCATCGTATTGTGATTTCATTTCTTCCAACTCTCTTTTGGAATCATAGTAGCTAACTTGAAAGTGCTCTAAATCCGTTGCTAGCTGTTTATTTTCTTGTATTATCTTACTGACAATGGTATCTTTATCCATGTCAGGGCTTTCGTCTCCTTCCGGAAAATCTATTATATTATTTCATTGTTATTAAGTTGTATGGTATGTCATTACTGGTATTAGTACAAGTAAACAAACTTACGCTAAATGTACAACATGGAATTATAGGTAGATACTCCCCCCCCCCCCCCCAATAAAAATAAACCCATCTGTTTTATGAAAATGGAACATGGGATGGGAATATTAAGAAAAACATTAGGACTATATACAAATTGTTAACATTGTATTGCAGTTGATCTGATATTAAAACATAACCAAAAGGGCTCGATGTTGGGAAGAGTCAGATACATTATTTATTCAACTAACATGATCCGTCTCCGTGACGTCACATGAAGAGGTGTCATGGCCGCTTACACTACGACAGAAAATTCCAAATATTCATATTTCTAATTGGGTATATTAATGTTAATAAAGGTGTTTTTTGTTTAATAATTAGTTATTTACGAATAAAAAGTTACAATGTATTGAATTATAATAATTGTTCAACTGACTGGAGTTTTCCTTTAATTATCTGACACAAAAGCAAAACAAAATATGAAAACAAAAAAACTAAAAAAAAAACAAGCAAAACAAAACAAACAAACAAACAAACAAACAAAAACCCAAAAAAAACGAAAAGAAATTGAAATTAGAATTAAAAACAGCCAAATGTGTGTTTTTTCTGCCTTACTTCAATTAAATAAATATCATCTATAAAGAATAAAACCTACATCTTCAAAACATTAGAGATATAACTAAGTTCTGTTTCCCTCGACATAGATAGACCAGACGATTTTTGCAATTCTGTTCTGGTCCTGTGGTGCACTTCCTCGCTTTTAATTTATATGGCTTTCCAATCTTTAGACAATGAACGTTCCATTTGAAGGTTATTAAAGAAACGTGTCATGGGAACTAAATTAGATATCTTCTTCTTTTTCATTAGGGATATAACTTAAATAAACACCACAACCCTAACCATTTATTCCCGAAATTTGATTTTTTCAAATAAGAATCGTGTTGCTACTGGGGATAAAAATATCAAAAATACATCTGAGGTGGGGTTTTAGCTTTGTCAACACTTGTTTTCCCTTAAGCAAGTCCTCATTAACACAACCTCTCTCCGGATGACAAATCTAAATGTCTTCCTCGTACGAGGGTTATAATTGTATTATCTAGTTGGTGTATGCACTGTACAATATTGTGGATATACATATTCCTCTTCAGCAAACGTGCACGTACATGTGTGCCTTATTCGTCCTCTATTTTTCTTAAGGAGCCGTCGTGGCGTGATCGTAATTAGATTTACAACTACCTATGCAATAAGTGCCTATCACCCCTGATGGTGTGAGTTTGAATCTCGATCAGGGTGAGGTGAACAACATTATGTGATCAAATTTTACAGTGACTTGCGACAGGTTGGTGATTTTCTCCGGGTCCTCCAGTTTCCTCCACCGATAAAACTGACCGCTGCGATATAGCTGAAATATTGTTGAAAGTGGCGTTAAGCACCATCAAGCAAACAAACATTTTTCTTACCTTTACAATCCACGTAATCGTCACCAACTTTGAATCTATCTACTCCAAATGAGTTAAGTCTGGCCTTATCTTCTGGTTGGATTTTCATCAAAACATCTATACACCATTCTGGTATCATAAAGGTTGCATAGACACTATCTGTTGGCTCTACTCCGTCAGGAATGATGTATTCAATTGGACAACACAATAAAACTGCTATCTGATAACGTAGGTCTTGTATTTTATCTCTCCTACAAGCATCAGTCCCCCGTAGATGGAAAGTCACATGTCTAAAACCATTAACTGAAGAATAAAAATGTATAATGATAAGCATTTTACAACAATTCAAGTATCAAAATACGGTCCTTTCCTCATTCATAATTTATCACCGGGTTAGTAACAAGAGTGACACGACGGATGTCACATGTGGAGCAGGAACTTCCTACCTTTCCGGTGTACCTGAGTTCAGCCCCGCTTATTATCTTAGTGGGGTCCGTGTTGTTCAATCTTTTGTTTTCTGTGTAGTGTTTTGTACATCATTGTTTGTCCTTTTGTTTTTTTTTCTATAAGCCATTGTGTTGTATGTTCTTTTTCGATTTACGGAACCTTCAAACCTTTCGTAAAATGATTATACCTAAATATATGTAATTGCAGTAACAAATAAAAAGCATCGATGGTTAGCCTTCTTGCCTTGAGTGCGATAGATTTGGGTTCGAGCACCGATCGAGTCAATCCAACAACTATTATATTGGTAGTAGCTACTTTTCCGATAAGCACACATAATTAAGTTGCAGGAGTAAAGACTAGTCGAGTCGAAATGACAACAAAGGATTAAATGTTTATATTCTAAAACAAAGTGTAAAGACACCAAGATTGAGGGACAAGAATCATGTTTATTTATGCATTCGATGTCCTTTATCAATATACGTTTCATTGCAGAAATACAACATCATGGAACATACATGCATTCATTGGGTGGAAATGTTGATCACTTCGCTTCATCGTTGTTTTGTTTATGGTTGATCGATATGAGTAGAACAAACGTTAGAAAATACCGAAGGCACAAATAGACAATCTAGAGAAATAGGAAACACAAGATGACGAAACACAAAACAAAAACACAACGCATTATGTGTTGGACACCACTGTGCGAAAACAAACACAAATAACGTAAATAAGACATGAACTCTCATACAAACAACTGGCGGTAACGATGTCAGATCATATCACATGACCGTTTTGTGTCACCTTCTGTTTTATTACTTTCAAATTGCTTATTTACAGCTTAGTTTTATGATATAGAACGAAATTTGATTAATTAACAATTAGTAGACAGAATGGCAGTATGGAGATTTATGCGTGAAAGTTGTGGTTCTGTGTATAACCTAACAGCCTCCATGAAGTTCGCGCCTTTCTTCATTCATGACTTATCACCGGGTTTGCAACTAAATTTACACGGCGGGTGCCATTAGTGAAGCAGGAACTGCTTACACTTCAAGGGCGCCTGAGTTCACACCCGGTTTTTAGTGGGGTGCGTGTTACTTGATCTTTAGTTTTATGTGTATGTTTTGTAGAACGTTGTTTGTCCTTTTGTACTTTTTGGCCATTGGGCTGTCTGTTCTTCGATATAAGGATTCTGATTACCCGTTTGGTATCTTCAAACTCTTCAAATACAAGTAAAAAAAATGAAATGCAATAACAACAAATATTTCTCTATTTGACCTTAACATATGTAATTTTAACTACAACATAGCATACCGGGTGTTTCCGATGGTACATAGAAATGTAAAGTACCGGGATTTTGTTTACAGAAATCTACGAACTTCTGATACAAATCCTTACGTCCTAAATGCCATATCATCGCCTGTAGTGTTACAATGTTGTTGGCTGACAATAATCGTAAATTTTTAAGATAATTAAAAAGGTCGAGTGCATCTTTTATTTTTTCATGCATTGATCTGCTCATTCCACCTTCTCCTGAAATGAAACAAATAATATATGATAAAGATGTCAAGAATTGTCTTTAAGGTATTGGTTTGGTCTGATTTGGTTTTATGATGCATAACGCCACTTTCAACAATATTCCAGCTATATCGTGGCGGTCAGTTTTATTGGTGGAGGAAACCGGAGGACCCGGAGAAAACCACCGTATGTCACTGACAAACTTTATCACGTAGTTGTACTCCTTGCCCTTAGCGGGAGTTGAATGCACAACATCAGTGGTGATAGGCACCGATTGCATAGGTAGTTGTAAATCCAACTACCATATGATCATGGCCACGACTGCCCCCTACTCGCATGTGGAGGTCACTGGCGTTTTTAGTGGAGTTCGTGTTGCTCAATCTTTAAATTTCTGTGTATTGAGTTGTAGATGATTGTTTGTCTCTTTGTGCGTTTTCTTTTGATCATTGCATTGTCTGTCCTTCATCGATTTACGACTTCTAATTTGGCCCCATAAAACTAGTTTAACCTCACCACTTTTTATTGAAGTACCTTTACCAACCAGGGAAAGCGAGCGGTTATGTATATGCGTGTTAGGGGTATCGCATTATTTCATGTTTCTACGATTTTTCGATTGTATTTTTGGAACTGTTCCGAATAATGTGGTATTTTCTTTTTCAAATTGAACAGTATATTAAGTAAGTAGATAATGAAGCTTGAATATTATGGGACCACATTTGTGATTACCCAATACATTTCAAATAATTTTATTTCTACATTCACTGTTTTGAGATCCTGTACAATTGTTAAGTTGAGATTATTTGGATATCTTTATACATCAATTTGGTACGGTTTGCCTCACCCATGCATATACGTACCTGATAAGAAAAATTTCAATGTTTTTAATTCCTCGCCATCAATCAGCTTAGCAATGCCATTTAGAAAAACTCGAAATGGAAAATCTTCTGTCGGAATTATTCTTGGTTCGTCTATTTCAGTCATCTTTGTCTCCTAGTTGGAATGAATTACATATGAAATAATGAAATAAATGGTACCGGATCTGACTATTAGTAATGGTACCGGACCTGACTATTTGTAATGGTATCGGACCTGACTATTAGTAATGGTACCGGACCTGACTATTAGTAATGGTACCGGACCTGACTATTAGTAATGGTACCGGACCCGACTATTAGTAATGGTCCCGGACCTGACCAGGCGCGTAGCTCCCTATACGCCAACACGCAGTTGCGTGCACATCGGCGTGCTGAAGAAAAATAAATAAAGAGCAAAAAAAATAAAATAGATAAGGAATAATAAAAATAAAAAAAAAGTGGAAAACAAAGTCTCGTTGTGGCTTTTTGTGAAAATTCAATGTCATAAAAATTACGGCATTTCAAATTTTATTCAAATGACGTTACGGCCGTATCATTAGTATGAGTTACATCGAAAATATGGACAAGCGCACACACTTTGCGAAACGCGATGGACGTGTCGAGCCGACGCACTGTACACATTTAAAACATCATTTCCTGTAGTGGTTCATGCGTTGGAACGATTACAAGGACTAGAAGATGACAAAGCCGGACAATACCTTGCATCTATTACCAGATTGTTATTTGTTATAGCTCTGGTAGTATCAAAACACATTTTACAGAGTACGGTGTTTCTGTCGAAATTCCTGCAAAGTATCGAATGTGACCTGCTGGAGGCTACAAAAGAATGTAAAACTGTCATTGAGTTGTTACGAGCTGAACGACTCGATGAATCAGTTTGGGATGAATTGTATCAATCGGCATTAGATTTATCAGAACCTTTCGATATCGTTGAAAATATGCCGAAGCGATGTGGAAGACAGACTACCAGAGCCAATCACCCTGCAGACACGCCAAAACAGTATTGGAAAGTTTCTTTGTACTATGCATTTATAGACCACATGATAATGGAATTGGAGTCGCGTCTGATAAAATCAGAAAATTGCTTTTATGCACAATATCTGCTTCCTCGTGTTATAGGAAATATTACGAACGAACAAATCGCGACATTGTATGAGACATACCAGACTGACCTGACATGTAATTTAGACGAATTCAAGAGGGAAGTCGCTCGATGGCGAACACGCTGGAGTATAACACCTCGCGATCAGATGCCAACTTCACTTTGTGAGACACTTGATGCAGTAAACCCGGTGCTATATCCTTCTATATATACCATCTTGTGTATCATGTTGACAATGCCGGTAACAAGTGCTACCGCAGAGCGATCGTTCAGTGTACTACGTCGGTTGAAGACATATGTACGATCAACAATGAATAACGATAGGTTATCATCGCTAGCATTAATGCATATCCATCGCGATTTCAGTGTGGATTTAGACAAAGTTATGGAGAAGTGGGTGTCTGCGACGACACGAAGAACAGATTTTGGGCAATTCTAAGTAAATTCTGTCTAACAAAATCATGAAACCAATGTGTTGCTTTATGTATTCAATTTACCCATGAAAACACCCCAGAACGCACCATTTTGCATCTAGTAAAAAAACAAGACCCCCTCTCTAAGGTATGGTTGCTTGCACTGCAAAAAAGGCTAGCTACGCCCCTGCTGACTTAGTAATGGTACCGGACCTGACTATTAGTAACGCCTCGGATGTCCAATAAGAAACAGGAACTGCTTACTCATCGCGAGCACCTGTCTGCACCCCCTGTTTTTTTGGTGGGTCCGTATTCCCCATCGTTTGAGTTTTCTGTGTTGTGTTTTTCTTTTGATTTTGATCGTCTTTGTTACGAGTCTTGTGCCTGACTTTGACTGGATCTTTGGAATGTTCATCCTTGACGGCTCATGTCATTACTAGTTCTATATGGATGTTAAATTAAATTTTACCTTCTAAGAATAAGATAATGGTAAATGTATTATAAATCTTACCTTAAGGATAAGACTATGGTCACTTTAATATATTTGACCTTTTATGAATAGGACAACTGTCAATTTTACATTTTAAAGATAAAGGTTAATTTGATATGGATGTTATTAAAGTCGACATATACCTTTAAGGATATGATTATGGTTACTTTGTTATATTTCACCTTTTTAGGATAAGACAACTGTCAATTTTACTTTTTAAAGTTAAGGGTTAATTTAATAAAAAAAATTGTCTGATTTTTAAAGTGTGGATGTTATTAGAGTCGACCTATTCCTTTAAGGACATGACTGTGCTCACTTTGTTATATTTTTCCTTTTAAGGATAAGACAACTCTCAATTTTACCTTTTAAAGATAAGGGTTAATTTAATAAAAATTTAGCCTGATTTTTAAAGTATGGATATTATTAAAGTCGACCTATGGATATCATTCTTGACTTTATAGGTGGTTTTAAATACAACTTGTATGCTATTACAATACCTAGTATAAATTCCTCAATATCTATTAGGTGAATTTTTTATCTTTTAAAATTGAGAGATCCTAATAAATCAGCGGTGCTCGATATATATATACTAGTGTGACATACATGTATGAGCGGAAACCATTGTGATAATTGGAAGAAATGGAAATGAACAATTTGTATTGACAGTGAAAGTCTGATCAAATGCTTTGTCCAAGTGACTGCAGAATACTGCTTATGCAGCTTACATAGGTACATTGTATATAACTTACAAGCTGTGATTATGGAAAATTCTATCTGCGGTGGCGGAATACATGTATAAATCATATAAACGGTGGTGGTTATCGATAAAAACTAATGGTGGAGGTTATTAGTCTTTTGAATTCCTGAATTATACTGAACTTAGATTCCTGAATTCTGAAATTGGTGAAAGATTTTCCTGAATTGATTGATACATACAGCAGCACACTTGCCTAAAGTGGTTCTCCGAGTAGCGGAGGGATCTACACATAAAGAAAGAAGAAGAAGATTGTCCCTTCGGTTTTCTCTAATATCCATTTCAAATGTACGACAAAAATAAACATTACCACAAAAATCAATATTTCATGACCAAGAATACCATTAAATTTCTGTATGCTTTAGGACAGCAGCAGTTCAAAAAACTTGAATATAGTTATATGTCGGACATAATATGAGACAGGCAACCTGTTTGAAGGACGAAGTCCTAAAATTTCAATAATACGATGATCCGTACACGTTAGCCTCGCCGCCACCGGACGCAATAACGAACAATTTCGATGATATTGACCGTGGCATTTGATAATAATTTATAAATTTGACCAAATTGATGAAGCTGATTGCATGTTCATATTTCAGATTAAACACCAATATTCCTTTTGAATCATAGCCCATATATTATTCAATGCATTGTTACGGGTTTTAACTTGGAACAGATTTTCATGACCCCGTTCTAGTCACTCTGTGACCTAGATCCAGACACAATTTCGAACATCATAATAACCTTTAAATTTTCTAGTGTAAATTATTTAATGACAACTGTTAAAATTGAAAGAGCATTCATTCATTTACGTTTACATATCTATTTGTATATAATACACATGACATAAAAACCTTTCCTTCATTCATACCATAAATGTGTGCCAGTTTGCATTCGGAATTCCTTGGACTCTTCAATGAATAAGGTACATCACGGATTTTGACATAGATCAAGGAAAGGAAAATGTATTATATTGACTGTTTTTGTTTTAATTTCAATGTGTTCTATATATGCATAGAACCAGGAGATCATATTCTTTCCAATTACAGGCATAAGATAACAAAATATGCGAACCTCAATGAATTTTAGCGATAGATTCCAAGTGCAATTGTCGATCGTTTTCTGTTTACAAATATGAAAACCCGTCGTCTGCAACATTCAACAACTGCGCATGAATAATGAATAATTTCCTCCCAAAACACGAGTAATTTAGCGGGGTATCTATTTATAAAAGCATTTTTTTAATTCATGCTTTGAAGGAACAATTAGGGGACATACTTTTTATTTCGATCGTAATTGCGTCCGGTGAGGCTATTATCTTTTATTTTGAATGAATTGTGTAGCCGATTTGTTATGGCGTTCATTTTACCTACGCCGCTCTTCCATCGGTAAACTGACGAGTTCTGTCCCCTGGCTCGTATCTCGGCTAGATTGAGACAGATTGAGTCAGTCTAATCCATCGGGATTTCGTAGAAAGAGATTTTTTTATTAGAATTTTAATAAAAGTTTATTTCGATTTTGCATAGAGTAACTAATCAAAGAATTGGGAATTTTTCATTGAAATAGATTTCTTTTGCGTTTCTAAATTATCAATTGATCTATTTTTTAAACTTCCGGTGAGCAGATTTTTGGCTATCAATATAGAAGGAAAAATCGGAGAGCTCACCGTTAGAAGGACTTCGTCCTTTATTACACAAATACAGTTCATAGTTAAGTGAATACTCAAATGAGTAATGTTTCTGTTATATCTTTGCGAGAACAAATTGTATTTATGAGATTACGAGGAGTGAGTGAGTGAGTGAGTGATTGTTGTTTAACGCCAACTGAGAAATTTTTCAGCTATATCATGGCGGGAACAAAGTTAATTTTCAATGAGATAATGATGAAATCCGATTTGTACTAGTCCAACATGCTTAGTTGGATTTTTATAGTGCAAACTCACTGAAACAACAATCCGCGGGTAGACATGTCGCCCCACTCGGACATATTATTCTGAATCCGAGCCAACCAGTCTTTGCTTTTTCTCCTGAATATTGCGTGCTTAGCGGAGAAGCAAGCAACGAATACCAATTGTATAGTCTTTAGTTTGATCCCATCGGTGCTCGAACCCACGATCTACCGCACTCGAGAGACGAGCAGGCTAACCATTACACCATCGACGCGGTTGAGATGACTAGGATGCCAACACACTAGGTACATAATTATGTGCAAGCTATTAATTCCGCACTCGAGAATAGCACATTAGCTAGCACACTACGTATTCACAACGTTGCAGTTTTGTTGCTGTTTGGTCAGGTCCCTTTCTTACGTGAAAATTACGTTGCCACAACGTATTTTAGATACGTGATATGCAAGTCGTTGTGACAACGTATTTTCCAACGTTTTTGTTACGTACGGATATGGTCTTGATGCTAACGTAAAAGCTCAAACGTAATTTGTACGTCCTGGTAACGTATTTCAGGATATATTTTATATGCAAGTCGTTGTCAGACAACCGTATTTTAATATAAAGATAAATCATTAAGGTATTTCACTGGAAAAGGGAAAGGATCTTAATTAAAAAGTGAATTGTTCAAATTGGAAGGTATTCCCTAGATATGACTTTGAATTTGATAGTAGTTGATCTCCTGATTCCAAAAATGCATGGTTGATAGGGACTTTTTGCATTTCCAGGTTCATCAGTAACAATGTGACTAAGTTGTGTTGTTATTTAGCTACATTCAAAGTTTGCGTTAAGATGATACAACTGGCTATAGTTGTATATCAATAGCAATAAAAATAAAAACATAATAAAAACGCCATGTACGAGGATCGAATCGGTGGCAAAGACAAAGACAAAGGTGGCCTCTTGATCGTTAATCGTTCTTCTTTCCACTGAACTTAGTAGAACGTGATGTATAAGGCAATATATACAAATGTACAGAAAATGGACAAAAGTATTCGCATGCTTCCAATTTTCCCTATATATTTCATATAAAACTACAATTTTTCAGATCAAGAAGTCAATTCACACCCGATTTCGATAATTTTTATATCAATAAAAACAGAATTGTATGTAGTTTTACTGTATAATTTCAAAATAATTTTCTATGATAAACATTTTTAGAATATACAAGCTAAACACACAACTGAATTAATTTCTTTCGAAATACAATGCTGTAATGGATAATACCTTTGTAGAAAAATTGTTTACGTTTGTGTTTAAATCATGGCGATTTGAAAAACATGCTTCAAAAAGTTATTTCAAAATTACTACTATAAACTACATATCTTTCTGCTTTCCTTGATGAAATAATGATTATAATCGGACGTGAATTGATTTCAAGATAATATTTTGAAAAACTGTAGTTTTATATGAAATATATAGGGTAAATTGGAAGCGTGTGCATACTTTTGTCCATTGTCTATATCTCCGAGATTTAATTACTTGCAATAAAATTACCATATCCAAAAATTAGAAGTACTGTTCCTACAATGCGGAAATTCAGTGTGTCCGTCAACGATTCGATAGTAGAAAGTTATTGCTATTTCCGGAGTTTGAATTTGCTACCAAAATTCCGGTACCATGACTTACCGAAATCTCCCTATTTTACCGAAATCTCCCTAGAATTTACCGAAATCTCCCCTGTATGTGGAATAATCCCCCCAGAAGTGATATATATACAACTTATTTAGGTTCCTATGTAGTTTTTAAATAAAAATAATACGCTTTGAAAGTTGTAGAGCCGATTTAGTGTTGTCAATATATGACATGTGCATATTCCAAGATGGCGGAAATTTTTAATGGGAGATAACTCTATTTACCTGTGACGTTAGCACTGTTTATGTACTTGTAATATATAATAACAAAATTATATTAAATGAATTTTTAAATGCTCATATTGGATTAAATTATTCACAATGAATGTAAATAATTTAAAGCCCACTCGCCACGACAAGGCTATGAGCATGTGAAGGGGGCAGGGATTTTAATGGGAAATTTAGTCGTCATTACTTTTATTTATGGATTTTTTAAATTTAATAATTTATCTTTTCTTTATAATTTATTTTGTTTTAAGATACAAATATCATGTAATTAAATATTAAGACAACATTTATATGAGCATGGTTTTCATAATGTCATTATTATTTATGAATTGTATGTATTTAATAATTTGATATTTTATAAATATGTTTATAATTAAAAATTGATACAACATAAACCAAGGATTTCTTTTAGGGAAATTTAAAGCTACTTAGATATACTGCACAAGGCACGGGCATACCCATCATAGTCCGCGAGAAAATGTTATTTATTTTTTAAGGGAAACTTAAAACTACTTAGATATCCTACTGATGTTGGTATAAACTGAGTATTGAGTACATTTGAGTTATCAATGTGGAATGACAGAATAAATTTGCAGGACATATTTATATCTTAATGTGAACATTGTTCAAAGCTGATAATTCGCTAAATTAATTCAATTATCATTGTAAATAAATTTTAAAATATGACAGTTTTGTGAATTTTGTTAGCATGTCGTCAACATCAAAGGAATCATTTAATTATGCTGTTTACTTCATTAATTATCAAATTACATAATGAAGCCATAGTAAAAATCAAATTATCGTGTCATATTGAACACATGTCACTTTATGTGATGTGCTTATGGTCGTTACCGGCTTGGAGTAGTCACAAATTTGTGTATATATACCGTCAGCTGTAAGAACAATACTGTATATTACCAACTCTATGTTACCAAAGTTATAATTTTGGCAATTTTTGCGCGGAGATGCTATCGATATCAAGTACCTCATTAACACCAAAATAGGGTTAATGTGTATCTAGAGGAAGGTCGTAGTGCCCAACTCATTATGATACACTATACCTATAAAACTGGGATTGTCACACTATTTAAACAACTTGTATGCTAAATTCATAAATGACAGCAATTCAAATTTTTGGTTCACATAATATATATGACAAACTGTATATTAAAGTCAATCATTTAATTAAATATTTAAAATAAACTTCATCATTTGCAAATTTCAATTATTCTAAAATCTCACAATATGTAATAATAAGGCATAAAAAGTAAGTAAATAATAAGAGAATCACCAAAAACTCTTAATAATTTTTTTTGTTAACGGCGCAATTTCTCATTGAGAAAGTCGCCGTCAAAACTCAAATCAATTTCAACAATACTGTCACATGGTAGTTTACTGACTCAGTATCTAAGAGAATCTATATCATAGTTTATTATCTAATTTTATTTTGATCCAAAGATCATTTACTACTCAATCGTTATATACCGTTAATTTTCAAATTTATTTTAAATCAAGTGCATTCAGTTCTTCATATCCGCAAGTATGATGAACGTTTTGATCCTCGGGCATAGCTTTGTTACCAATTTGAGACGTTTGTGTGAGAATCCAGAGAAACCCCATGAATGGGAAGACCCTGGCAATGCTCATGGAAAGGTCTCTGTTCAAATGCATGGCTATCCCGGTGGCCGCGTCAAGACATTGATTACGGCAATTGAGGTTGGCTTATTTGTCCATTATACTCCACATGTGGTTATACAGATCCCTCCAAGTGTTTCAACGATCAAACTCTCAGGTCGGACACAGAGTTTTGTCGGACTTCACTCTTCAAATGTCCGACCAAATTGTCCGACAAAATGTCCGACAAAATCCACCCAGGCCGGAGTGAGAGTCTCCACTCTCAGATAGTTAAACTGTAAACAGGACACGTCCCCAAATTCTGCTAACCAATAAATTCGGTAGCATCATAAATTCGTGCATAAAGAAACATGCGTATCTTAGTAAAGCTGAAGTAAATGAGTGATATACAGTGGTACGGAAAGTATAGATATGTTAACGGCTGTCACGGGCGATATATACAATAATATCCATAAATAAAATGTATTAGCATGCAGTACCCATGTTTTAAGTGCACTAGAAGTGAATATTAATATGTCCCTATGTACTCGCGACAATCGATGCCAAGGCCCTTTCACTTGCTGCAGACAGTTGCCGGTTTACGATATCGGGTGCGTTTGCTCTTTTACGTGTTTGCCAAATGTAGGGCGAACGAACCCGGGTAAATAATTCTAATTTATACATTTATTTCTTTAAAGGCAAATTTGGATTAAAATTATTTAGTAAAATTTAAGTTTTATTTTGTTCATGGCGAATGGGTCATCAATCCGTAAATCCCGGTTTTTTTTTCTTGAAAATTGGTAGTCTGCGGAGTCCTGATATAGGTGAAATAATATTTTATTAGTGTATTCTACGTTTTTTTCTTTTACAGTTTACCTGTCAAAACATCACCCATCTCAGCATGTTGTCGCATCGTGCATTCATGATATACAAATACACCTATCACAGGTGTGAAAAAAACGTTGCTCAAGACTCTTTTTACTAAGACTTATAAACATAGATAACTATTCTGCGTTTTCGATTTTCAAGCCGTCTTCCAATTTATTTGTACTTAAAAAATAAATTTATATCTTTTTTCTTATATGTGTATAAATATCTTAATAAAATAAATACATTTACGGTGAGAAATTATTATACGTCATGATATCGTTATTTAGGTAAATATTTATTAGACAGATTTTTTTTAAAACCATTTTTGTCTTTTTAATTGATAACTGACCCAAGCTAAATAAATGAAATGTGACTTAAAGTGTTAATTATATAAATCCTTTCCTTCAATAAATTTTAATTTCTTATCTAATTCTTATTCTTATTTAACAATATCAGTTGTTATTTTCATTGAATGGCATCTCAAAATAGATGGCTTCACAGTAGGGGCTCTTCCTGTATATTGGTTACATCCTGTATATTACAACTGACAGCTAATGCATGACAAACAATTTTAATCAGCCATCATTATCATGAAATACATTTTTTTAATCTTTATTTTGATGATGGCACCTAATTCCCATCACCTAATCCAAATTAGTATAGTAGAGGAGTACCGTATTTTTCGGACGACAAATCTAGATAAAAATGACGATTTTGTTTACAATACAAAAAATGTATACCTTTATTTTGCTGTAGGTTTATTTCTGAATAAGAAGACTCGTATCATCGATGTTCTTGGTGTTATTTTTTTTTAAAATAAAGCAATAAAAGTATACTAACAGGGGGTGCAATTCTGGGGATAAAATATTCAACATCCGAAAAAAATCAATATTCAATGATTGAAGTGTTATCGAAAATCAGTTCAATATTGTATTTTATAATAAAATATATACTATAAAAAATGTATATTGTTGAAAAAAATCACAGGGTGGATCGATTTACAATATAAAATTATTATCACAAAATATCTAAATATAGCTATAGCTTTCCATCAAACACGAGCATGCGCACGTGATTGTAGTAAAAAATGGCGGTTGCAATGCATCTCACAGTAAACAAGCTTTTTATACTAAATATACTGGAAAATAATTTATATCAATTTCGTTACTTAATCGATATTTTATTGCAATAATTTATATGAGGCTATGGGTGTTTAAACGTCACTTTTCAACAATATTTCAGTTATATATTGACCTTTGAGCTACCTTTCCTGGCGCGAATATGGTGCAAGGTAGAAATACACTAGGGTATTTACGTAACCGGACATTCCATAGGCGTAGTACCTTAAAAAAAAGTGGTACGGCCAATTTTGTTTGTCGGAGGGGGTTATCTCCCATATTTTTTTAGGTATATGCACAAAGATAAATTCTTGTGCATTTTCAGCCAAATAAAAAATAACGCTTATCTACCGGTGCACCTGGTCCATGCTCCCATATTTTTGTGGAGTCCTAGTTACTCTTTTACTTTAGTTTTCTGTGTTTTCTTTCAGTTTAAGATGTCTTGCAACGGTTAAGTTAGTACAGTCAATGGACATAAGTATTCCTGATTTCCGATCGGATCCCCCCCCCCCCTTTACCTTCTATGTTATTTCATCTTTCTTCCAAAAAATATTTTGAAGCCATTCCTCCACCAATTTCCTTTATAAAGAAAAATATTTGGAATTGTATTTGTAGTTCCCTTTCCGATTTTTGGTTTCTGAAACGCAATGGTAGACAGACATTTAAAAAAAAAATTATTACGACATTAATATATGTTATTCAGCTATCAGACAGGGTATATAATGTGACATTTCCGGCTTAGGATCTATATTCCCTGAGGCGCAGCCGAAGGGAATATACATCGTAAGCCGGGAATGTCACATTATATACCCTGTCTGATAGCTGAATAACATATATTAATGTCGTAATAATTTTTTTTTTAAATACAACATCCAACTGTATTAAATAAATTTGCCTCTTTTATTTTCATTTTTCGTATCTCTAGGTGTCCATTTCCGTACCTTTGACGTCATTCTTCAATGACGTCAAAATATGTGTCACGTCATATTTCATATATAGGGTGTCTCATGAAGGAAAATACTTTATATACCATGTCTAGATCCTAAGCCGGAAATGTCACATTGAATACCCTGTCTGATAGCTGATATGCTGATATATATTATGGATTTAACCTATTTTTTTTAAAATACAACATCCAACTGTATTAAATAAATTTGCCTCTTTTATTTTCATTTTTCGTATCTCTAGATGTCCGTACCTTTGACGTCATTCTTCAATGAAGGAAAATATTGTACTAAATTTCTAAATCAATACAGTTTCATATGTAGTAAATTGTATAAACTTTATAAATATAACATTAATATATCACATAACAAAACAACGGGTTTGCGAAACAGTTTCAATAATTTAAATGTTAACTACATGTAAATAAAACCTTGGTGTAGCCCCATGACGTCGAAAGTTTTCAAGGCTCAACGTTTTGTTTATTTGTTGTGGTACAGCCGTGGAACATAAGAGTTTGCTGAATCGATCAGGTATTTGTGACGGAATTAACCGTTGTAATAATTTTTTGTTCATGCAGCCGTTTTGAGTATAAAAACAGCATTTAATTTGGTAAAAATACATTTATTATCCCGTATTATACCATTGATTCAGTGAAGCGTAATGATTTGTCGTCCATGTTTTAATCATTTTTGGAGACTGAAATATATACCCCGTCTGTTTTCCGAATATATGCTGACATTCAGGGCTGAAGAACCAATGAAAATATGTGTAACAAACTAAATTCGTAATATCAAAGAATATCCTTTTTTCATCTCAAAATTATTTTTTTCTTTCGAAATTGTGGTACGGTTTGCCGTACCAGCCAAAAAAAGTGGTACGGTCGGAACCGTACCAACCGTACCGAGTGCTACGGCAGTGAATTCTACATACCGGAAAGAAAGTACGCTTACAAATATGCATCGATCACAAAATGTTTGACATGTTCACCTCGAGAAATGTAAAAAAAAATCTTTAAATATCCACTCTCACGTCCGACCTAATAGTAGGACTTAGAGAGTGTTGACTCCCAAATTAAATTTACTTCAATGATTGCAAATGTACCTACAAACAAATAGTAATAAAAAACAACAACATTAAATAGAATTAATTATAATTGTTCTCCCCCTGGCACCTGGAAATTTGTGTCAACAAGATGTTCCTTCCATTATTGACACCTGTAACATGAGCTAATTAATTCATATCAAGCTGGCTGTAATACCTAGTCCAATACACATATTGCCGTCACAGATGAACAAGTATAGGGACTTGAAATATTTGTAAACGGAATATTGTGTAACTTTAGCCGGTGATTTTTGCATCCGTTATTTCACCTTTATATGGATATCACACTCCGAAAGAATTATCTCTTATTCATTCATGTACACAGCCGTACCGGCCTCACTGACTCTGTTTTAAGTGACAACAGATTTTTTTTTTTGAAATCGTCAGTGATTTCTCCAAACAAACAAAGTCAAAACGCAAACTTAAGTCGAGTTTTTACTCAAATTTAATTTGGTTTGTTAAGAAAACTTTTTTCGAGAAATCCAAGCCAGGGCTGGACTCGGCGTAGATAATTTTAAAGTTTAGATTTCGGAAAAGTTACGATATTTCTAGCATTCCGATTGTAATCGTAAAATTTAAATGTACTAGAAAGATCTATTAAAATTAAACAGATTAAAGAAACACAAACGGTGTAACTCGAAATTATTGTACAATTCTTTGATTATCAGGTGCTCCTATGCATCGAACGACTGTTGTGCCCGAGCCTGACAAATATTGACCTTGGAGCTACCTTTCCTGGCGCGAATATGGTGCAAGGTAAAAAATACACTAGGGTATTTACTACCCGCACATTCTACACACCGGAAAGAAAGTACGCTTATAAATACGCATCGATCACAAAATGTTTGACATATTCACCTCGAGAAATGTAAAAAAAAATCTTTTAATATCCACTCTCACGTCCGACCAAGACCAAAATGTCCGACCAAATAGTCGAACTTAGAGAGTGTTGACTCTCAAATTTGTCGGACATTTTAGGAGGAATATGTCGGACCTGAGAGTATGATCGTTGATACACTTGGAGTGTACTGTATGCCAAATAGGGGGCAACGATTGCAGTAATAAATATTTTGACGAGAAAGCCTTCGAAACAGATTTGGATACTTTCATTGATGCTTACTACTACTAGTTTTGTCACACGTACAGAACTATACGAACTGGGTCCTTCTTCGAGAAATCCAGAGTTCCACTAGGGAAATGGTTGTACAAATGTATATCATCTACTTATGGAGTCACCAAACCAAAGTCAGTACAACTGTAAAGCAGGTAGAGATTGGAGAGAAGACGGTGATCCAGATGTACCATGCAGTACCTCCGTGATGTCTGCACCACTAAGTTACTCAACACACCCATACAACGAGACAGCCAAGATGTAGTAAAGGCAAAGTACCGATTAAAAGAAATGAAAGGTGTAGCATCACACCTACTACCCAGCTACCTAGACGAAAGAATGTGGCGACATAAACATTCTTCTGTAACAGGAATGATTTTATTATTCTTGTGATCGAAATATCAGTAATATGAGACACGTAGTTCACAAAGAAGTAATGGACACTTTACAAGACATAAAAGAAATTCTTGACAAAAAAATACACATACCTTGCTTTTTTTAAGCAAAAAAGTCTTGAAACAGAAAGAAAAGAATACCCGAAAAATAACCGTTTTCATGCATCTTCATGCACAAAAACATCCAATATCGTGGGAACATTTGCAAAAGGACACTGTAAATACAAGTAATGACGACTAAATTTCCCATTAAATTCCTTGCCCCCTTCACATGCTCATAGCCTTGTCGTGGCGAGTGGGCTTTAAATTATTTACATTCATTGTGAATAATTTAATCCAATATGAGCATTTAAAAATTCATTTAATATAATTTTGTTATTATATATTACAAGTACATAAACAGTGCTAACGTCACAGGTAAATAGAGTTATCTCCCATTAAAAATTTCTGCCATCTTGGAATATGCACATTTCTTATATTGACAATACTAAATCGGCTCTACAACTTTCAAAGCGTATTATTTTTATTCAAAAACTACATAGGAACCTAAATAAGTTGTATATATATCACTTCTGGGGGGATTATTCCACATACAGGGGAGATTTTGGTAAGTTATAGGGAGATTTCGGTAAAATAGGGAGATTTCGGTAAGTCGTGGTACCCCCAAAATTCAAATCATTTTGATGTTTTGTGACAATTTTAACAATTTCTTTGATGTCCCGAACATACAACAGCCTCGAGTTTAGAAGCTAGAAATATAAGGTTAGTCAATAGAATTACATCTATGAATGAGCAATCCAAATTGATTTAAGAAAATACTGTGTTGACGCCAAATGTCATTCAGAATTTCAATCATTGTTAAATTTTGTGTCGAGCCTCATGACATTGCAGACATGGGGTAATCGTAATCGGTTGTAATCGATTACATTTTTCATGTAATCGAATGTAATCTGTAATCGGACATTTTTTAGATTACATGTAATCGTAATGTAATTGATTACATTCATTTTGACCCTGTAATCATGGTTACTTTCTGATTACATTTAGATTACTTTTCATCATTTTGACTTATTTTGTCTTAACTGAAACATATAGAATCTATGTCTTTAGATATTTAATGTATGATTTATGTAAATGAATTTTCTTCATGAAATTTATTAAACAAATAATGTAGATATTATTATATCCTCGTGTATTGTAAAGTCGAGACCCTAAGACTATTTTGTCTCAAAACATTTCAAAAATAACTGCAACTATTCTATAAATAACATAATCAAGAATAAACATACATGTAGTCTCTTTTGGTACCGATTACATTATTTTTGCATCCTTAGCAAGTGATTAAAAATCCATCTGAAACTTGGAGGGTATTTCCACCATGTTTTGTAGAGTGTATTGTAAAGTCGAGACTCCATATTTGCATACGGTTGTGAATAAATGAAAGATGATACCAATTCAATTTTTTCAACTATAATTAAGATAACTATTTGTAATAACAATCACCGCTAAAAACATCTTTTTTCAGTGTCATATAATATTAAAAACCTGGCATAACACCAAAATTGTCTAATTTGTCTCAGCAGAAAAAAATATTTTTCACATAAAAGTTTTTTCAGCTGTTCATTTTAGTTCACTATTTTAAACAGCAAATAACAACAATGTGGGTCAATACAGTATAACTATATTAAACACAATATACATTCTTTCTTTTATCCATATGTTAAAGTCACATGTGTTTTGAAAGGCTACAAGTTGTTATTTTGTTTCACTCATTGTCAGACTTTTTACATTTTACAGGTTAGATAAATAAGAAATCACATGTGTTGTGAGACATTTTTCTCAATTGATTAAACCCACGAGTCCAAATTCAGTCATATAACCTTTAACCCAAGTTTGTAAACAAAGCAGCCGACCGTGTCTTCCATGACCCTGGTGACCCAAGGCTCTTAAAACGGCACAGAAATTGTTTTTTAAAAATGGGCATTAACAAAAATGGCAGAAATTGACATCTTGAGGCTTTCTTACGTTATTTTACCTGTTTGAATCTCATTTTTGTTAAGATACTTGGTAATTTCCAACTAGGTCATCACTATTATTGTTTGACAGTCACAGGACACGTGCTCGCTACGACATCATCTAATGAATATGCAAAATAGCCGACCCTCGACTTTACAATACACGACGATATGCTTAATTGCAATCAAAACTATCACAGCTACAAAAAATATTAAGTATAAATTATGACTTGATTAAAACTTGATATCCAAACAAATAATATCTCAATTTCAATTTCTTTAGGGTTTCAAAAATTCAGTGAAAACAGTTTGTCGGCTTGTGTAAAACACAACAAGCTCTAAAAATTTAAATTATCTGACTCAACTTTCAAGATTTCATATATGAAATTGCTTCTATGAAAGACTATCACCATGTCCTCATGATTTGCATAAGACAAAGACATGTTTTACATAAACCAAAACAGGTATCTCATGAAGATTTCTTAGTTTAAAAATGTACATAATTTCTCAGTCTAAATATGAAAACTAAATCCTTAATTTATGGAAATAGGTTTAATAACATATCCATTACAAGTTATATAAATTAAGGATTTAGTTTTCATATTTCTTAGTTTAAAAAGAGATTTAAATTTCAATAAAGATATTATATAAAAATGCAAATTATAATTTTCAGAAACATTTATTTATGATGCTCGTACATACATGTATATTACAAATTAACTGATAAATAACAAGTTGTAATATTTGTAAAATTTTGATTTTCTTTTTAAAGAATATTCTAATGGGGCTTGTATCTGATATTCAGATATATGTGATAATATATGTGATATTTCTGCATTTTATTTTGGTGCTGATTTTCCTTTTAATATTGGATTATATGATAATTTGTTCATTACTTGTGGGTTACTATGCAACTTTTAATGGATATTTTATTAAACCTATTTACGTAAATTAAGGATTTAGTTTTCATATTTACTAGACTGAGAAATTATGTACATTTTTAAGCAAGTTTTTAGAATCAGAATGATTTTTGTTTTTTTATCTTCTGAATTATATATCAAGGACAAACATTCAAATGGTGTGAAATTTAGTAATGGTGATTGTTACATAATTTGGTGTCATAAATAATACCTTAATTACAAATTTTATCAGGTAATTAACTGCTAGTTTATTATCCCCAATAGACTTTCACAGGATGTTTGAAATTATTTGATATATATTATTAAAATGTGCAAATGTATGTTCTAATATTTACTAATAGTATAAGATGGAATCAATATTGGTCATATATAGTAATAAGAGAAGACATATTTTACGAAAAATAGGAAAATGAGAATTGCTGTTATTAATTTACAATGTACTGTTTGTTATTGCATGTAATGATCACATTACAACTGAATTGTAATTCATAGTTCTGATTGAGAAATACATTGAAAAAAAGAAGAGATATTGGACAGATGCACACGAGACAAAATAACATAAAACACTAATATATTGGTTGTCATGACATTAAATGTAATCAGTAATGTAATCGATTACATTTACAAAGTGATTGTAATTTATTCGATTACATTTGAAAATTGATGTAATCGTAATGTAATGTAATCATGAAAATTGCAAAGTAATTGTAATGTAATCGATTACATTTGAAAGTAATTGACCCCAAGTCTGCCTCATTGGCCTCATTTGCATGTATTACAGACATTTTTACATAGACTCTTAAGATCAGATGAAGGTTAGAGGCATCCGATTTTCATTTTGTCCAGGAACCTCGAACATTTAATTATTTTATTAATTCAGCTTGATTTAACTTAAATTTTTATTTTAAGCCAAAGGTATCATTTTCAAGTTCAGAAAATAACATGTATGCAATTAGAAATTATATCTTTAATGTAGATCATATGAAAATTGCAGACTTCCTTATGATGTCCCCATCTTAGATATGCAAATTATCAAATGGCACCTCATTTCTGGCTATACTACATTTGTATTAGGAGGCAGGGGGCAGTAGCCTCTTCTTCTTTTTTTTTTATTGTTAAGACAGTATGATGATATTTATAAATGAGACTGAATAAAATAACTTAAATTTCTTCTTTATAATTTCAGAGCTGGTTCATTTCTGTAAAAGTGGTAAACAAGTACAATTGGATTTGAGGTTATAAGCTGTTATAGGCACATACATGTACAAATGTAACTGATCATGACCATGTGACTTTTCAACATAGCAAACCAGTCGAAATAATTCCTGCCCCCATGTAATATTGGAAACCACAGATGTCACCTGCTTCATGTCCTGTAATGTCAAACCGATCAACACATAGCTATAGCTAGACAACAGCAAATTTCACCATCATGTAATCAGAGGTAATCAATTTCATGTTCTTCTAGCCAGACATCAACATTATATTTTACTATCAAATAATCTATATATATCAATATGTCCTTTGTGCATGAAATCTAATTTCTGGTTCATCATGGTAGCTTTCGTGATCCGATAGAGTTTAATCCCTATAAAATTGCCTCAGGACTAAAACTAATGAAAGTAAGTTAATGATACATTATTTGTACATGCATACACTCATACCGATAGAGCTCCTCCCATATTTACAGTGTGTGGCTATTACAGAAACAAAGGGTTCTTTAGATGAACTTGTTACATTTAATTACATGTACACAATCTACTTCAAATACAGAACATTTCTTAAGAAGAGATTTACATGTATGTTAGATATCATGAGTTACAGTTGACTATAATATCAAAATAATTTTTTTTTATAAAGGTCAAACTACAAAAAATGTATCTGATAGAGATCCCACCTCAAAAACAATTTAACTACAGTACCTGTAATGAAATTTTGAGAAATCAATTAATAAGGAATATAGTTATGTAAAAAAAACTGCAGAAAAAATGCCTAACATTCCCAAGAGTAAATAATTATATTAAATATGATCCTTTGTCAGAGCTTTGTAACATGGACTTATTTTTTTGGTTCATTTCTTCTTTACTTTTTAAAGTTTTCTATATTAAGTGTAGAAATAATAAAAGTATAATAAATGAAGATACATTTTTTTTGTAATATTGGTCAATAGAGAAGTACTGGGCATGGGTGATTATGCAGCTTAATTGCTATTTAATTAGATCACACCACTGATTGATGGATATAAATTTCCTCCCCACTGATTGCTTATATGTGCTTTTGTAATTTTCCTAATTTCTCGTTAATGAAATGAGATCATGAAAAACATTTTACATGATATGTTTATATCAACAACAAATATCAAAAACTGCAAGATAAGTGCTGTCTTAAATCAATTTTTAATATAGAGATATTTAGTTTGTTGCATATTAAGTGTAAGTTCCTTTCCGAGTCTAATGTTTTACATACTGTAATGCTTCTTATAAAATTAGGTTTTAATTTTGATAATATTGTAGTCTTGCAATAGATCTAAATGTTTGAACTGCACTTTTTTTGTACTGTTTCTCTTCTAATTCTCCTCTGTTCCCATGGTGTTTTTCTTACATAAATGGAGATGTATCTTTTCTAGATTTGTCCTATCAATAAAATTTAACATAACTATATGTTTGGTCACTGTTTTTGGATTTCTTTCTTTAGCTCTGTAATATATATCCATGCAATATATTTCCAAGTTATAATCAATTAATTATAGGTCTTCACTTACAGTCGCAAATATCTGTTTACCTAACTACGCTATGCGTCGCTAGGTAAACACATTTTGCGACCGTAAAACCGACGATTTACATCCACAAAGCTTAAAATACAATACAGTTATGATCTCCTAAATATAATAATTTCAAGCTTCTGATCATGACCAAAATAGTTACTAAAAATACTTTCACCCCTAAAGTTGTTCGATTTAGCTGAAAATATTAATATCATATTATTTTTTTCAGAACCAATCCACCAATGAGGGGAGCTTTCCAGATGCTTGATGGAGAAAAAAAAATTATAGTTTAAGGAAACCTTTCATTGTTCATTTAACTGTATTGTTTTTTATATCTTACATTTTTTTGCTGACCAAATGTTAGAATTTGTATGTGGTTTTTTTTTGTATGCAAGTTTTGTGATTTATATCAGTATCAGTATGGTTGAGATAATGTGGGTTAGAGTTAATTATAAGGTTATGTTTATAATGGTAGACAGGTAGAGGAAACCGGAGTACCCAGGATAGTATGATATAATATAATGGTGAATGAAAATTGATTGGTTGAATGAGAATCATGATTTGTATGCCAGTATATAAATTGAAATTTAACATTTAAAGTACAAATGTATTTGATTTGTTTTCAGATTTATATGATTGTGTGTATTTATACAAGTTTCATGTTTTTCTTATTGGATTTATCATGTTAAACGGATAATTAATAGATAGAGTTAGGGTTATGCCATATGGTGTTTAACACCACTTTCGACGATATTTAATTTATATCATGGCGGTCAGTTTTATTGGTTGAAAAAACTGGAGTACCCAGAGAAAATCACTGACCTGGCGTAAGTCACTGACAAACTTTATCACATAATGTTGTATCAAGTACACCTCGTCTAAGCGGATTCGAACTCACAACATTAGTGGTGATGTGCACTGATTGCATAGGTAGTTATAAATCCCACAACCATACAATCACGACTGCCCCCATATTTAATAATATATATTTTTATCTCCCCGCGATAGCGGTGGGGGATATAGAAATAGCCTCTGTCCGCCGTCACACTTTCTTGTTTATGCGATAACTTAGTAAACATGGATGGATTTGAATAATTTTTTGCATGTGGCTTGTAATTATCATTATCTTGGATGGGTTCTTACATGGTAATATTTGAAGCAAGGGTTTTGGGGGGAAATCATAGTTTTTGATTGAAAAATCACCAATTTTGAGAATTGTGTCTTGTTTATGCGATAACTTTAGTAAACATGGATAGATTTGAATAATATTTTGCATGTGGCTTGTAATTATCATTATCTTGGATGGGTTCTTACATGGAAATATTTGAAGCAAGGGTTTTGGGAGAAAATATATATTTACATCAGAGGTTTACACAGTGTTCAAAGTGGAGTACTTCCTGTATATTATTCAGGTCATGCTGCAATTTACTCCATCCTTCAATAAAGTATGTTATACATTAAGACTGCAAGGCTGCTTTCTATAAATATATAAAACTAAGTATTATGCAAGTGTGGGGGATACGTCGTGCATTTATGCGCTAGGCAGTTCTTTTATTTCTTTAAGAAAGAAAGAAAAATTAGGGTTATATTTTTTTCTCTGTACTGTGTAGGGGGATGTGATATATTGGTTTTGATATTTTTATTTTGAATTGCTAAGCTTAAAAGATTAATGTTCTTTGTTATATTTTTATATACAATTAACAAGAATATTTTGGGGTTACAGCTTTTTCAGGATTGGGATGTGTACACTGGTAGATCTTACTATGAAGCTTACGCTTCAGGGCCCCTTATATCCTGGAAACAATTTTTTTAATGTACTAACTTTCCAACAAAATTAATGGAGTTTTTTTAAGTCTTTGTTATTAAAATAAGGCTATTTTAGTAATAGAATCATAAGTCAGTGGGTTAAAGTACTTAATATTGACCTTAGAATATGCTCCAATTCCAATTTCATATGGCCTCAAAATGTTCCTGTAATTAATAAAATTTACAAACTTGTATGGGGGGTTTCAGCACTTGAATCCCAAGCTGTATGGGCTCCTTGACTTAGCCAGAATCTATTCATAGCCTACATTTTGGCAGTTGGATCCTCGAATCCTTCGTTGGTGCACAGCTTAATAGTTTGACAGTTCAGTCCTTATGTTAGAACCAATCAGAACCACAAACAGACATATGAATTCTTAATTCAGGCTGCACTCCTCTGGCTTGTGCATTCAAACACCAAAAATCAAGACTATCACCTCTTTATCCTAACGATTCCCCTCTAATGACCTTCATCTCTAGTAATTTAAAGAATGAACACATTCTTTTTTCTGTGTATTGATGTTGGGTGGTGTGATCTTGGTTCCTACAAATTTTTCTTCGTTTTTGGTAATTTTCTATAATATCTTTTTTAGTGTTTAATGTTAAACTAAAGAATAGATGTATAAGTCAAGTTGTTCTTATAAGTTTGGTCCATAGATAGCAGGCCTAAGCAGGGTGATATTTTTATATGTATACATGTATTTCTGCTGTTTCCTTAGCCAGCAACTAGTGCTTCAGTTCCCATATTTATTGAGATATTTCTGTTTTCTAGCATAAAATGCTTATAACCCAGTACAGCAATTTTAATAAAAATCTGAGATATAGTGGTTAAATTTAAAAAAAAACAATTATCAGGATCTCCCATGGAACAACACCATTGAAGAAGATATCTTCCGTTACCCAGACCTCTTTGCTGGTGGGAAAGGGATCAATGTTTGGCCCATTGCCAAGGACTCCACCCCAACACCCTGTGCATGGCCCTTTTGACCTTGTTGGTTATTCTTGCTGGCTGCAAAAGGGCCCACATAATAGTTCAGGGAGCTTAAAATGTATGTCCTCCACTGGATGTGTACCTATTCATTACTTCTAGAGATGTTATCTATACACATCTAAAATGTTGTCAAATGCAACATTCACAAGATAAAGATTTTTAGTACATTTATTATACATGTTTTTTAATCTGATATATTTATTATTACTGGACATATTTATATTTGTATAATAATTACATCTAAACATTTTGGCATCTTTAAAATAGATTATGATGGGAGGAGTCTGAGAGTAGAAAGAGTATTTCATCATCTGTAAAAGTTGCAATAATTTGGATTAATAAATGTTTAGAACTTTATATTTTATTAGTTAACTCAAAAAAATTAAGAACATGGGATGGAAATAAGAACATCACAAAAGGTCCTTAAATACACAAAAAATAATGTAGTTGGTAGTTGCATGGTGTAACGGTCTTAATGTGATTATAGTTACCCTACTATCCAAATTAGGTTGTCACAATGCTTTGACAACGTAATTTGGCTATAAAAGTCATTTTAGGGTTGTATATTGTAGTTGTATAACTATAAAGAGATGGTTGTAGTTGCGTCTTCTAAAGGTCTTTAGGTCGTCGTAGTTACATTGTGTAAAGATCCCTAGGTGGTCGTAGTTACGTTGTGTAAAGATCCCTAGGTGGTCGTAGTTACGTTGTGTAAAGATCCCTAGGTGGTCGTAGTTGCGTTGTGTAAAGGTCCATAGGTGGTTGTAGTTACGTTGTCGAAAGGTCCCTATGTGGTTGTAATTACGTCATGTATAGGTCCTTTGGTGGTTGTAATTACCTTGTATAAAGGTCTTATGATGGTTGGTAGTTACGTTGTGTAAACGTCCTTAATTAGTTGTAATTACCTCGTATAAAGGTCTTGTGATGGTTGGTGGTACGTTGTGTAAACGTCCTTACATGGTCATGGTTGTCGTTTGGTTGTAGAATGGTCTTTACGTCTAGGGGAGTCTACAAATCGGCGTAGTTAAAACGTAAAATTATTACGTTGTAACAACGAAAAAGTTACGTTGTCACAACGTTTTGACAACGTAATTTGGCTAGTAGGGTTTTCAAGAAATCAACGACATGATTCTTACCTTTACAGTATAGAAATTAGACACAGCTACAATATAACCATTCTCTTATCAAATCCACAGTAAATATAAGGTGTGTTTTGTCAGTCTACACTATCTACCTTCAAATCTTGCTTTGTCATATAATCGACCATTGTGCTCTTTTATTTTCCTTTATTCAAAATGTTCTCAATTGGATTTAAATGTCTTTAAATCGATAAAAAAAATATACCTAACCCATTTAAACTTCATACATAGACACTGCAATACAATAGAATCCGGAAGAACTCTTCCAAACAATTATATTATATGACAGTATGCTATATTATAGGGCCGTCATGGTCGTGATCGTATAGTAGTTGTATTTAAACTACCTATGCAATCAATGGCTATCACTACTGATGCTGTGAGTTCTAATCTCGATCAGGGCGAGGTGTACAACATTATGTGATAAAGTTTGTCAGTGACTTGCGACAGGCCGGTGGTTTTCTCCTGGACCTCCGGTTTACTCCACCAATAAAACTGACCGCCACGAAATAATTGAAACGAAATGACAGACGACTACGAGTACGACGACGAACAGGAATTGCTTGGGCCGCTTATGCTGGACGATCTGCTCGACTTTGAGCTATACAACTACAGTATAATGAATCCGTCAGATATTTCAGCTACCAAGTAATTAAAGCGCATCACACTTTTTACCGCCAACAGTAACGACTGGACATCGCAATTTTGAAATTTGTGTGTTTACAATCACTTTCAATATTTATATTGTTATAGCTTTACTGTGTAGTTCGTATAAAATTTATGTGTATTATATAATTCTCGAATTTAATTTTGTGTCTTTTCATCATTACATTATTTTCGCCCCAAATTCATCTGGTCCTACATGGAACTACTTTTATCGCGGACGAAGGAATGTTTCCAATATTCACTGACCTGTCAGCTGATTACCTCTTACGTCATCATTCAATATACATCTATGCACATGATTACATTATAATGGAGATAATTGTATTGTATTTGAAAAATTCACAGCATCAATTGTCGATTTAATGGTCGCAAATATCCGTTTACTGGCTCCGTTAACGCGTCGCCAGTAAACTCAACTTGCGACCATCAAATCTCCAATTGATGCTGTGAAATTTTCAAATACATTGCAGTTATCTTCTAATTCGATGGTAGAATCGAAAACTTTCAAACAATGATAGTATTTAAGCAAAGATCATTTAGACACGACGAACGAACGGAATTGGAGCACTCATTTTATCTTGATATGTGCTATGAATACGTCATTAACGTTTGTCTTTTACAAGAATATTCTACCTGGAACGGTACCACATCTGTGGTGTAATGTTTAGCGTGCTCGCCTCGAATGCGGTAGACCATGGGTTCGAGCCCCGATCGGGTAAAACCAAAGACTATAAAATTGGTATTTGTTGCTTCTCCGCTAAGTACGCAGCATTAAGGAGAAAGAGCAAAACGCTGGTTGACTCGGAACCAGGATAATGTGTCTTAGTGGGGCGATATGTCTATCAGCGGACTGTTGTTTTAGTGAGCTAGCACTATGAAAATCTAACTAAGCGTTTTGGTCTAGTACATAGCGGACATCATCATCTCTTTGAAAATTAACTTCTTCTCGCCATGATATAGCTGAAAAATTGCTGAGCTGGCGATAAACAACAATCATTCACTCACTCTAACTAGAACGGTGTTGACTGCAGTAAAGTTTGAAATAATTATTTTTGATTCGGTCTTTTCATTAGATTATCTAGAAGATATATTGACAATGAAATAAACGTTAGAGAAAACCAAAGAGGCATCCAAAATGGACAATCAAGAGAAACTGGCAACATAGGGTACACAAGACGAAGAAAACAACTCGTGCAAAGAATATTCCATTCTTATATAAATTTCTGTTCTGTTTTCAACAAAATACCACTCCGTCGGAACGGTTCCAAAATCCAATCCAATATGTATAATGTTCAAGTTTATAGCGTTCTTTATAAGAACGCTGTTTGCCCGGTTATATGTGAGGTTTGATATTCTACTCGCATGTGGAAAGCACTTCCATGACCTCATCGCTTCACTAAGAGAGGGGAGGGGGGGGGGGGGGGGGGGTTGCGCCCATCAAACTAGTTTAACACCGCCGCCACTTTTTCATTGAAGTGTCTCAATTGTGTTACGGCATCGATTTTGCCCCTTTCTGTGGTTTTTCTATTGGATTTTGGAAGTCTTTCGACGGTGTGCTTTTTCTTGTTTTTCAATTTGTTGCATATAAAAGGAAAATGTCTTGCCCGTAATCATAATCTCACAATGTTTTGACATAAATCTATAACCGAGAATGTGTGAATGAATAAGCAATGTGACGCAGTGATTGAATATGTCAGCCCATAATATATAACAAAATAAAGAAATGTAGTAATGCGCATGTCTTACCGTCATCAGCTGTGATCAGCGTCACAAAACAAACGCTTCAAAATATATTCTATATCCCATGCTATCCCAAATAGGGCAAGAGGGGTATTTTTTGCCCCTCAGATTTTTTAAACCCATAATTTTCTGAATATGCTAATTTTGAACCACTGAAAACAAATTTCATGTTTATTGACACAAAAACAAAAAAAAAATAAAATAAATAAAAAAAAAATAAAAAAAATACAGACTAAAGATAAATCACATTTTGGTGCAGTTTCTCCACAGAGACTTATTCTTCGGTTGATTACTCAATCTGGTGTTTGAAACTATTATGTTACTTGCATTGAATTTCTAATTAATAATACTTCAATAGATTAAGTAAACAAAACATTTTCTTCAAATGGAGATGTAACAGACTATATAATATTGTTGTTCTCGCTTCAATGCAAGATGATGTAATCTAAATCAAAAATAAAATGTGGTGAATAAAGGATATAAAAAGTTGTTGACAGATATGCACCAATGAAGTTATTCAGAAAAAAAATTAAATTGAATGGATAATTTTCATACATACAAACATTTTCCATTTAGCTCAAGCACTTTTATATTTTATTATTGTAGTATATGTATTTAGATTTTTAAAGATCAATTGACAGATGTATGCAGTTCATAACACATTTGTAATCTTTTTGACAACAATGACAGGAACATTGCTGTCATATTTCAATTCCTAAAGCATCAAAGATAATCTATGACATATATTTCCTGTGAAACAAAACATTCTCAGCAAGGTTTTGCAGTTTTGAAAAAAGAGTAATAAAGTGTCACCATAAGTCAAAGTGGGTGATGAAAACTGTACCTTTCTAACAAACATTATTGTCAAATGTAACTGACCCTACTCATAAGTCAAAGTGGGTGATGAAAACTGTTCCTGTCTGACCTACATTATAGTCAAATGTAACTGACCCTACTCATTTCTACTTTCAACCTGTCTGACCAACATTATAGTCAAATGTTACTGACCCTTCTCATAAGTCAAAGTGGGTGATGAAAACTGTTCCTGTCTGACCAACATTATAGTCAAATGTAACTGACCCTACTCATAAGTCAAAGTGGGTGATGAAAACTGTACCTGTCTGACCAACATTATAGTCGCATGTAACTGACCTATACTTCAAACATCAGCAGTGCAAAATCAAAATAAAAGTCTTAAAAAATGTAAAAAAAAAAACATTTTCTTAAAAGAAGTTTTGCAGACGTTGTGAAAGAAAAGCTTGACAGAGAAGATATTACTGAAGGTATGTTAATTTAAGTACATTGTACATAATAGTAGATGTGGGTCTTCCTAATCACACCTTACAACAGACTCGTATCATTACAATCAGAAACCACCAGACACGGGCACAAACCATCGTTTGACAAATATGGTAAAAATCAATTTTTCTTCTCTTTCACATGTATTGATTATTTTTCAATGAAATAAACAATCCTAGGGTAGAATATTTTTAATTTAACTAATTTCACAATTTCTTTGATGTTAAATGCAATTAAAAGGTGACGATTAAATATCAAAAAGTAAAAAAAATTAATATAATTGATACATGAACTACACTTGAAAGTTTAATTCATAGAGCAAAATCCAATAAGCTTGAGAAAAGCTTGATATTGATTTTTACCATATTTGGTTTGTTACTGTGTCTGATGGTTTTTGACTGTAATGCCATGTAGTATGTGCTATTGAAAACTTGTGTCGAATGGGGTCTGTGTAGCCACTAATTGTCCATGTTTGGTAGAGGATAGCAACATTACAATTTTGCAGGCAACATTTGGATCATAATATTTATTTTTACATTTAAATGGGGTAATTTTAGTGCTTTCCGGTAGAGAAGAAACAAAAAAGTTCGTAGGAACAACTTGGAGATAAAAACAAATGTTTTAATTTAAGAAGTGGTTACGATTACACTGGAATATAACATTGTTACGACATTACGAACTGGGTTCCGGTATGCAATAGTGGTATACATATAGCAGAACACAGATACCTGGGAACAGATTACTTTCCCCTCCCCTTTTTTTCTCAATTTTATTTTATATTTCTTGTTTATATCATGTTTCCCATATATGTAATACTCTTACATACTTTGCATGACGATTTTATGCAGCTTACAGCATAGTCGACCGGTAAAATCAGAATAATATTCAACTTGTGACTGACAAACACGGATAATTACCGTAACTCATGTGCTATATGCATTCGTGAATTATTCCGTTGTTCGGTCACTCGTTGAATATTTTCTGTATATGGAATCCATAGTAGTTATCCTATATTATTTTCTCCATCTAATAATCCTGGAAACATTCATTGTGCTAAGCTTACCAAATTCATTAAGGCAGCAAACATTTAATTTTCATAATTGAGGGGTATTTTCATGTGCGATCAAGGAAATTTTCATGTGAAAAGAAAGCAAAAATAGATTTTTCAAACATTAAGTGGTGGGCGCCTTATTCGTGGGGTACAAATTTAAGTATTTACTCCCCTTATTCTCAACCTTATGCAAATACCAACATTCCCAACAGGGTAATAACTGTAAGGAAAGACAACCCTCCGTGGTTAACAAGCAGTATCAAGCGTGTTATACGTCGAAAGAATAGACTCCATAAAAGAGCAAAAAGGTCAAACTTACCAGGTCATTGGGAACGATTCCGTATTGCCCGAAATAAGTGTAATAACCTAGTCTCTAATGCAAAAATAACGCATTATTCTAAGGTTTCTGAGAATATAAGATTAGAAAAGGCTGGCAGTAAAAACTGGTGGACCTTAGTCAAAAGCTTAACAGGAAACAATGAATGCAGCCGAACTATACCCCCGATTGAACATAATGGTAATCTTGTAGTTGATGACATAGAAAAATCTGAATTGTTCAACAAGTTCTTCTGTGAACAATCAACACTGGACGATAGTGACCACACACCTCCCGACCTAACTGAATTACAGACTGTCGGACTACGACAGATTCTCATTACCGAAACGGAAGTAGAGGATATACTGAAAATTTTAGATACTAGCAAAGCGACCGGTCCTGACTGTATTAATCCACGACTTTTGCGCGAAGCCGCACCGATATTAAAGTATCCGCTGTGTAAATTATTCAACATATCACTGTCATTGTCTTCTTTTCCATCCGAATGGAAATTGGCTAATGTCACTCCGGTATTTAAAAACGATAGTCCTGGTATATTGAACAATTATCGCCCGATATCACTCATTAGCATAATCGGTAAAGTTATGGAACGCTGTGTCTACAAGCACATCTACAATTTTCTTTTAGAAAATAGGATTATATCGTCTAATCAATCTGGTTTTACCCCTGGCGACTCTGCGATTAATCAGCTTTTATATATAACGAACGAATTCGGTAAGGCACTTGACGACGGAAAGGAAGTTAGAGTAGTTTTTTGCGACGTTAGCAAAGCGTTCGATCGGGTTTGGCATAAGGGATTGTTGACTAAATTAAAATCGATTGGCATTCACGGGCCGTTATTGTCTTGGATTGAAAATTATTTATTGGATAGAAAACAAAGGGTTGTTTTAAACGGTTGTTGCTCTGACTGGCGGAATGTTTGTGCGGGTGTCCCTCAACTATCAATTCTGGGCCCTCTGTTCTTTAAAATTTATATTAACGATATAGTAGCAGACATAAATTCGTCAATAAAGTTATTTGCAGATGATACTAGTCTTTATATAATTGTTGACGATCCTGTTGATGCTGCTGAGACATTGAATACGGACTTGTCGAAAATTCATGACTGGTCTATGAAGTGGCTGGTTAAACTTAACCCTTATAAAACAGAAAGTATGATCGTATCTAGGAAATCTAACCGCCCACTTCATCCACCACTCATGATGGATAATAAGATCATTAACATGGTATCTGAACATAAACATTTAGGCCTTACCATATCTAATGATGGAAATTGGGGTAAGCACGTAGACCTGATTACCAAGAAAGCCTTTACCAGAGTCAACATTATGAGAAAATTTAAATTCATTTTAGATCGAAGAACCCTTGAAAAAATTTATTTGACATTTATTCGGCCTTTATTAGAATATGGGGATGTCGTTTGGGACTGTAAAACTGTTTGCCTTACGAATAAATTAGAAAGCGTACAAGCAGAGGCTGCCAGGGTTGTTACCGGGGGTACCCGCCTGGTATCCCTTTTAAAGTTATATGCAGAAACCGGGTGGGAATATTTGAAAGACTGAAGGGAAAAACATAGATTGACATATTTTTATAAAATGAATAATGGCTTAACCCCGGGGTATTTGAGTAGTCTTGTCCCTAACACCTTCCGAAATATTCACGATCACAATACAAGACATGCAACGTTAATTCCGCCTGTCAGAGCTCGAACCACTTTATATGCACATTACTTTTTACCTGAGACAGTACGGTCTTGGAATCTTCTTCCGGATAGCAGAAAAAACTGTCCTTCTATTAATGTATTCAAATCGCGACTGAACCGTAATATTATACATGATAAACCCACATTTTTTTACGTCGGTAGCTGTTTAGGACAGATCTTTCACGCTAGAATACGTATGGGGTGTAGTGCTCTTAATTCCGATCTATTTCGGAAAAATATTGTAAATTCACCGCATTGTACATGTGGTGCTATAGAGACTCCTACTCATTATCTTCTCAACTGTCCTCACTATAACATACCTAGACAACGCCATATAACCTTCCTATTCCATTGTCCACTGAACTTCTATTGGTAGGATCTAATGAGTTAACAATTAACCAGAACACAGAAATCTTCTTGTCAGTACAAAAGTTCATTTTAAGTAGTAAACGATTTACCCCGTAATTCACAATTCACCAACCCCTTTCATTTTCCTGCACAATTCAAAACCCCTCTCATTTTCCTGCACAATTCATCCCCTAAGGTGTAAATACAATTATCATTTCACTGATCCTTACAACGTAATCTAACTTCTGAGATTATTAAAAGTAGATTTAATTAAACTTGGGATACGGATTTATATAAGTTTAATAACTTGTTTTCGGATCCTCTTAATTAATTCATAGTCATTACTATTGTTGTATTTAAATTGTTGTACTATATTCATATGTATTGATTAATAAAATATGTTTACACTAACCTTATGTCCCTTTTACACTGCGTAAGATTTTTCGAGTCTATTTTGCATTGTTATATATGGGCAATATTGAATTTAAAATCGACTCCAAAAATGACTCCAAAATTGACTCCAAATATGACTCCAGAGTCCACTCCATGTTTTACAACATGCCAAAAAAGAACTATCTTTAAAAACAAAGATGTACGATGAAGCACAAATAATATATTCTTCTACGAACAGTATTTCACTGAAATAACCTAAACATATCGGTTTTATAGGATTTGATAAGACATGTAAAACCTTGCATCCTACTTGATGTGCAAGGAATCGTTAATAAATAGTAACAGCGTCCATCTTGGCCCGAGGACGGGACTGCCAGACAAAATTTTGAAAGGGGATCACCAAAGGATTATTTTAGCAAAGCTTGAATCCAATTAACCCGGTAGTTTAAAAGGGAAAAAAATAAAATTTCATCCACCTTTTCTGTTTTTAGCAACAGTGGCCATGTTGGTTAGATGTCTGGATTGCCGGACACAATTTTGAAAGGGGGTCATCAAAGGACTAAACAAAGCTTAGTTCCAATTGGCGCAGTAGTATCAGAGATGAAGATTTTTAAAATAGCATCCCCCTTTTTATTTTTAGTAACAGCGACCATGTTGGTTGGAGGTCGGGACTGCCGGACACAATTTTGGAAGGGGATCACCCACGGACCATTCCACCAAAGTTTGGTCTTAAGTGGCCAAGTGGTTTCAAAGGAGAATATTTTTAGTTAAAATATTTTTAGTAATTGTGTACGGACGGACGACCGACGCAAAGTGATGACAAGGTCAGGTGAGCTAAGAAAAAAAAAGGGGGTGCATATTATTTCCTATCCGTGGTAAAATCTAAAAAAATTCATAGCTTCAACAATAACTTCTTAACATGTAATAGATGAAATGGCACTTTCTAAGAATTTAATACCCCCAGTCGCTCACGTGAAGATTGCATAATACATTGAAAATAAAACTTTACGACATATAATACTTTGGTTAAAGAGAATATCTCTTAAATTTAAAGTTTAATATATTGTATACAGATATACCATTAAAAGTAATCATATTATCAGTTATACTCGAACTCCCTTTGTCTGTGCGGGGCGTAGGACGACGGACGCAACCAATCAGAAAACTCCTAAATGACTTGCTTATTACAAGTGCCTTAAATCCGACTTGCTTAGTACAAAGTGCTTTAAATCCGACATGCTTATTACAAGTCAATGATTTTCCTACTCATTTGTATCTGGGGTCCGGGTCCCTTATATTTGGGAAAATTAGCGCGTAAATGATGTGAATTGAGAAAAGTTGGGAAGAGCAATACATTTATTAGTTTGGAGGTCCAGTAATAGAATAGCAATCATACTGCACCAAGGTTAATGCCAACAGTAACACATTCTTGTGATGAGGAAGAATGACCACAAAACAGTTCACAAAACTTACATAAATACCCTTGGTGTACCACACTGTCATATAGCCATGGGTATTTTTGTTCATTTTTCATTGAACTGAACACCCTGGCATCTGGTACCATGACCTCTAGAACACAACTGTCCGAATCAGAGTGACAGTCAGATTGCGAATATCAACATCACCACTATTTGCACTATTTACATGTTGTTGGATGTCATTTGAAGCTGTGTTAGGTAATACAGAATTTGAATTGATTGTTTTTGGAGTGACATTCGCAGTGGTAACAAGGCGTTCCGCTTCTGGGCATGGTGTATCAGTACTTAGTGTCGGTGACCGGTAGGGTTGACTCCACCTAATCCCACTTTTTTAAAACTTCATTAAAGAAATCTAAAATTTCAAGTGGGAATAGCTGTATAATTATTCTATAAACAATGTGCAAACATTGGGGCTTAGGGTGTGTAAACAAAAACTCATTAACTTCAGGTAAACCTTGATTAGAGAATGGAGAAATAATATATATTAATTTATCATTTTTATTCTAATAAAAAAAACATAAAGATACATACATGAATAAGTGATATCTCTATCAATACATTTACATTTCAACATCCATAGAACTTATTATTTATTTTTTAAACTACATGAAAAAATAAACAAGCATGTCTTAGCTTATGTTTGTTACTATTCATTTTGTAATGAAATTTTTATGATTCATGTTTTTTTCAAAGGTACAAATGTTTTTTAAAAGATATTTTACTATTTATGTCATACTTGATTTCACTCCATATGAAACAAATTTTCATTCCAATTCTCTAATTTTTATTAATAACACTTACTTCACTCAAATATTTTCCCTTTTTCTGCAATATTTGACATAAAATACAGGTACATCACAGGTAATAATTAATTAGATACTAATTGCAAAAACAGCATAATTAACTAAAATAACATCTATTGGAATACCTCGTCCTGGAATAGTTTTTTTTCCAAATGTGATTAGATAGACGACATCACCGGTACAGTAGTGGGTCGGACTCACTTCAAAGCACAAACAGTTTCACAAGCTTTATTAACGTCATCAACCTAATTTTTTCTCCTGGGGGAAGTAAAAACTTTTTTTAATTCAAAGGATTCAAGTTACATGTACTTGCTTCCATCATTACTGGTCAATTTCTTAGCAAATTATTTAGAATTATGCAACATTGTGACATTTGTATTTTTAGCAAATCACATGACATATTTACTATTTTTTATTAAAATTTTATATTAAATTTATTTAAATAAACATTTATTCCAAATACTACAGATTTCCGCTTTCGTTTTTCTGAAGTCGTAAACAAATCAAGCGACCCAATATACTGTACTGGTTCCCGGTATCTTGTCCGTAGTATTTCGCTTGGTTAATCAAAACAAATTGAAACCAGGTCATAAGCGTGAAAATGTTTGACCTTTAATTTCATTTGAAAAAGCTTTTATTAACCAATTTTTACGAATAATTTTATCACCACGCTATTGGGAATTTTCTCCCAAGAAATTGGGGAAAAAACTTCACATTTCACATTGGGACTGGGGCCGATATTCGGCTCAAAAAAACACAGTAGGAAAATCACTCCAAGAATGTTAGCTCCGTTCTCCGAACTCTTACCAAATTTGCATTATTCTCCAATCAAAAAGTTAGAAAATATTTTCATCTTTAAAATTGCTAGGCAACAGCGTCCATAACAAAAGTAGATCAAAAGCGATCGTATACGACTTCGTCGAAAAAAACCAGTCACAATAAAATCAAAAACGAAAAAATGGCTCAATGTCGGAACAGCTCCGAAATATAACCGTTAATTCATAGAAACAGAGACAAAATCGACACAAATCATTTATCAAATGTTAAAAAAACAAGATCAAATAAATGTTCATTTCCCTGGTCTGTTGAAGGAAGGATTTTTAAATTTATATTTAAAACAAAAAAAACGTAAAATTCAACAAATATGCATAATTATTAAAACTTTTCCCGTCTTTTATGAACGACAGTCATATATTTTTTTACTGCAATTTGACGTCTTCATTAATGTTTCAATTCAGATAAAAAAAAAATCGAATGCCATTAAGGTCGGAGACTTGAGAACGTAGAGAAAGTTCTAGGTGTCATTGGCTACTCTTAATATTGAATTAGCGAGGAAATTACCTGTATATATATTACCTGTGAATAGCCATGGCATTAGATTAAAAAAATGAAATAAGGAATGTCCAATTAGAAGGTGAATACAGAACTGTACATCATATAGATACAAATATCATTATTATTTGACTTTGGATATTTTTGTATATATTATGAAGTGGATATTCATCACACTTGTATGTGCTATTTTATTTACAGTGCATTTTTGTACGATATTTATTTAGAAAAAAAGTAAGCAATTTTCAAAAAATAATTTTTTTAATTTAGCAATATATCTATATAATTAGTGATGCTTTAATGGTGTTCGAATATTTGTTATTAGTTATTACTAAAAACACGAATGACGGCAGTTCGGGATACCTCTACCAGTGTGTTGTTCTACAACATTTGATTCCCGGAACGATTCAGTTTTCTTTGCTACAAACATTATTCATTTGTTTTGAGCAGTACGTTCAGAACACCAAATAACATTTTGAGGACTTTAACATCTAACATTGCCGTGGGAGCTGGGTTTCTGATAACTCATACCTACGTCATGCTTCGATATACCGTCGTCCATGTATTGTATGGTGGACGACACTCGAGTACGTCGGAATATACAGTAAAGAAAGATTTTCTTCTATACATGGATATACCTAATAGTATATTATAGCAGCGTCCTATTTCTTTGTGATTGCCCGGATGCTCAGGAATCGGCGACAAGTAAGTGCACTCGAAGGCATAACTGAATTACAAATCCTACAGAAGAAGAAAGCATCTTTGCGAAAACGAAAAAACATAGTTACTTTAAGTTGTATCGTGGTCGTAGCAGTCTGTGCTATATTACCGAGGTCTGTGTACGGCCTGTATTTACAACAGAATGATGAGCTACAGAATGGAACATCTACGGTAATAGCTTTTACAAACAATCTACTCTTATTGAATCCGTTATAGTCCAATCAATCTACGGTTTACCTCAAACTAATTGATAGTAGATCCCTTTATTTACATACTAAGAATTAAAGAATTGAGGGATCAATTAAAATGCAAGTGTTACAAAAACAAAAATGTTACAGTAATGAACGTACGATCAATTAACCCATCCAGTTAAAAAATGAAACAATATTTGTGTCAAATTTTATGACATGAAAATGAAACATATAAAAATGTCACTAAACGGTGCATTGTCTATATGTGATTCCAATGTATTAATGACTGTTATTGGTGTTTGAACCTCTGTATTATAATGACTTTTATTGGTGTGTGAACCTCTATATTATAATGACTTTTATTGGTATATAAGGGTAATAACAAAATTACCGAACTCCGAACAATCTTACAAAGGGAAAGGCAAAACTCATAATTATATAAACAGACAAAATCAGTCAACAACCGGAAAACTGTGAAAACCGTAATGACCCTGACTTGGTACAGGCATTTCTAAAGAAATGGTGGGTTGAATCAGATTTTAAAGCGCCAAACCTCCCGCTCTCATAACGGTTCAAAGGTTCCGGCTGTCACTATAACAATATTTAAATACAGGAACAAAATAGGTAAAATAGTTGTCAAAGCAGTACCATATTCGGTGACGTAAATGTCAAAACTATTTTTACGTCACACATTGATAAAAAAAAATATTTTTGACATTTTTCTTGACTTCTTTATCTTTATACATTTTCACTATATGAAAATGCATCGCTTATAATCGTTTCTGCAGAGACGGAATATATTTCGACAAGATCTTGGTATTGGAATATAAACTTTTTAAGAGATCGAATAAGGCGAATCTTTTAATAGCCCTGGTCCAGTAGCCTGTTTCTCAGATGAAGATGACGTTTCAGGAAATCAGAATAATTGCTACTGGTCCTTGCATAGCGAATCAATTGCGAGATGTAAACACCATGTGCAGGAGAAGCTGGTATATTGCTGCACATATTTAGAAAATTTATGATTTTAAAATTGAAGTCGTCCCGTTTATCATAAATTTTAGTACTGAGTTGACCACTGTCGTCAAATTCGAGGTATAAGTCCAAAAATGATGCGGACGAAGCTGTATCTGTGGTCTCTTTAACTTCCAGCTCTGGAGGATATATCAATGGAAGAAATTCTGCAAATCTAGAATTATTGATAGATAAAACGTCATCAATATACCTCTAGCCTCATGAATCTTCTTATCTTTTACAAGCTTTTGAAGAAACTCCGACTCATATGAGTATAAAAATAAATCGGCTAGAAGAGGGGCACAATTCGTAACCATTGGTATGCCGACGACCTGCTGAAACAGTGTCCCTCCAAAGGAGACAAATATGTTATCGATGAGGAACTCCAGCATACTGATCACTTGTTCCTCGGAGTAGCATGTTTTGCCTTGTTGAATTTTGTTTGAAAAATATGTGGAATTGTAGCTTAACACAACAAATTTTGAGCCATAGTTTCTATGACTGAAAGCTTTATGAATTGTTTCTTTTAAGCGGGTTTTTAATTTGTCATGCGGTAGGGTGGTATATAGAGTTGAAAAATCAAAAGTTTTGATGGAGGATACCTGAGAGAAAGATCTTGATTTCAGGTTATCCAAAAGATCTTTAGAGTTTTTCAAAATCCACATGTGATTTATGCCACTACGCGAGTAAACAGTTTCACAATATTTCTGTTGTCCCTCTTTTACTGCAGACAGAATCTTTGTCAGGTGAATAGACAATTCTTTCGTGGAACAAGTTGATGATCCCGCTATGTACCTTTCTTCGTATGGTGTCTTATGGAGTTTAGGTATCCAATATAAATAGGGTAAATCCTCAGACTCTTTACCAGATGGAATGTTTAAAGAGGTCATGAATGATCTGTGGTTAGCTAGGATTTCATCTTTGTCGAACGAAGTTGGTTTGTATGTGGTATTACTAGAGGTGTTGCTATTTATGCCTAATTCCTTGATTAGGCATTCGAAGTAATATGATTTACATACAAACACGATATTGTTGGAAGCCTTGTCCGCAGGAACGATAACATATTTGTCATGAAGAGAGGAAAGACACTTAACAGCTTCTTGGTCTTTAAATACAGACTTAGGTCGACTATTAACACAATTTTTGAGTTTGTGAATCCGACCTGTACTAGAGACCTAATTGTTCTAACCCAGTCTGACAAGGACTCTAACTCAGGATCTTGGTCTACTTCTCTCTTTATCCACCTTCTGGCATAATCTTCAACAGCATCCATAATTATCTTGAAATTATGTTTCCAATTGATGTGTTGAGTTTCTCTGAATTTAGGACCATGAGAAATTTTCTGTTGTTATCATGAAGAGGTTCAGATCGAACTGGTTTAAAAAGACGAAAGGACGCCACGTCACATATAATACTAGACAATCTGTACTTAGGAGAAAAAGGATCTACGCCTCCTTTGTCAAGTCCAAAATCCCTAAGATCTTTGAGGTAGTTTACAAGTAGTGAAAATAAAAATTGTACGAATGTGATGAATTCCAAGAGGTTTCTGTATATTAGAAAGTAAATCATTAAAAGTATCTTGTAACGTTCTTGGGTTAGAGGACTTTTTAACATTAGGATGTTGAATTCTTTTATGACCATGGCTACGTTTAGTTCTTGGAATAGTATTAAAAAAGCTCATCACGTTGATTTCGTTGATTTCGTTGCATATTATAATGAGTTTTATTGGTGTGTGAACCTCTATATTATAATGATTTTTATTGTTGTGTGAACCTCTATATTACAATGACTTTTATTGGTGTGTGATCCTCTATATTATAATGACTTTTATTGTTGTGTGAACCTCTATATTATAATGACATTTATTTGTGTGTAGACCTCTATGTTATAACGACCTTTATTACTGCATCAACCGCTATATTATAATGACTTTTATTGGTATATGAACCTGTATATTATAATGAGTTTTATTGGTGTGTGAACCTTTATATTATAATGACTTTTATTGTTGTGTGAACCTGTATATTATAATGCGTTTTATTGGTGTGTGAACCTCTATATTATAATGACTTTTATTTGTGTGTAGACCTCTATATTTTAGTGACTTTTATTGGTGTGTGAACCTCTCTATTGTAATGACTTCTATTGGTGTGTGAACCTCTATATCTTAATGGCTTTCATTGGTGTGTGAACGTCTATATTATAATGACTTTTATTGGTGTGCGAACCTCTATATTATAATGACTTTTTTTGGTGAGTGAACCTCTATATTATAATGACGATGATTGGTGTGTGAACCTCTATATTATAACTTTTATTGGTGTGTGAACCTCTATATTATAATGACTTTTATTGGTGTGTGAGCCTCTATATTATAATGACTTTTATTGGTGTGTGAACCTCTATATTATAATGACTTTTATTGATATGTGAGCCTCTATATTATAATGACTTTTATTGGTGTGTGAACCGCTATGTTATAATGACGATTATTGGAGTGTTAACCTCTATAGTATAATGACTTTTATTGGTTTGTGAACCTCTATATTATAATAAATTTTATTGGTGTGTGAACCGCTATATTATAATGACTTTTATTGGCGTGTGAACCTCTATATTATAATGACTTTTATTGGTGTGAACCGCTATTTTATAATAACCTTTATTGGTGTGTGAACCACTATTTTATAATGACTTTATTGGTGTATGAACCTCTATATTATAATAACTGTTATTGGTATGTGAACCTCTGTATTTTTTCCCATGGTTCGAATGATGTAGTGATTTTGACTGTGTAATTACCTCGATATCAGGTTATTTGACTAGATGGTAAATTGTTATATGTGATCAGTATGTAGTAGTGATTTCCCTGTTATGTTGAACTTGCGTATCAAGTTATTTGACTAGATGGTATATTGTCTATATTTGATCAGTATGTAGTAGTGACTGCCTTGTTCTGTTGAACTTCCGTATCAAGTTATTTGACTAGATGGTACATTGTCTATATTTGATCAGTATGTAGTAGTGACTTCCTTGTTCTGTTGAACTTCTGTATCATGTTATTTGACTAGAAGATACATTGTCTACCCGTATCAGGTTATTTGATTAGATAGTACATTGTCTATATGTGACCAGTATGTAGTAGTGACTTCCTGGTTCTGTTGAACTTCCGTATCAGGTCATTAGACTAGATGGTACATTGTCTATATGTGACCAGTATGTAGTAGTGACTACCTTGTTATGTTGAACTCCCGTATCATGTTATTTGACTAGATGATACATTGTCTATATCTGATCAGTATGTAGTACTGACTACCTTGTTTTGTTGAACTTCCGTATCATGTTATTTGACTAGATGGCACATTGTCTATATGTGATCAGTATGTAGTAATGACTTCCTTGTTTTGTTGAACTTCCGTATCAGGTCATTAGACTAGATGGTACATTGTCTATATGTGACCAGTATGTAGTTGTGACTTCCTTTTTTATGTTGAACTTCCGTATCATGTTATTTGACTAGATGGTACATTGTCTATATGTGATCAGTATGTAGTAGTGACCTCCTTGTTATGCTGAACTTCGTATCAGGTTATTTGACTAGATGGTACATTGTCTATATGTGAACAGTATGTAGTAATGACTTCTAGATGCTTACATCGTATAAATGTGGAATCCTTCCTGTCGTGATTTTCTTGTGTGAACCTCAATGTCGTCTATTCGTGGTAGTGATTTTCTTGTGTGAACCTCAATGTGATCTATTCGTCGTAGTGATTTTCTTGTGTGAACCTCAATGTGGTCTATTCGTGGTAGTGATTTTCTTGTGTGAACCTCCATGTGGTCTATTCGTGGTAGTGATTTTCCTGTGTGAACCTCAATGTGGTCTATTCGTGGTAGTGATTTTCTTGTGTGAACCTCACTGTGGTCTATTCTTGGTAGTGACTTTCTTGTGTGAACCTCAATGTGGTCTATTCGTGGTAGTGATTTTCTTGTGTGAACCTCAATGTGGTCTATTCGTGGTAGTGATTTTCCTGTGTGAACCTCAATGTGGTCTATTCGTGGTAGTGATTTTCTTGTGTGAACCTCACTGTGGTCTATTCTTGGTAGTGACTTTCTTGTGTGAACCTCAATGTGGTCTATTCGTGGTAGTGATGTTCTTGTGTGAACCTCAATGTGGTCTATTCGTGGTAGTGATTTTCTTGTGTGAACCTCAATGTGATCTATTCGTGGTAGTGATTTTCTTGTGTGAACCTCAATGTGGTCTATTCGTGGTAGTGATTTTCTTGTGTGAACCTCAATATGGTCTATTCGTGGTAGTGATTTTCTTGTGTGAACCTCACTGTGGTCAATTCTTGGTAGTGACTTTCTTGTGTGAACCTCAATGTGGTCTATTCGTGGTAGTGATTTTCTTGTGTGAACCTCACTGTGATCTATTCGTGGTAGTGATTTTCTTGTGTGAACCTCAATGTGGTCTATTCGTGGTAGTGATTTTTCTGTGTGAACCTCAATGTGGTCTATTCGTGGTAGTGATTTTCTTGTGTGAACCTCAATGTGGTCTATTCGTGGTAGTGATTTTCTTGTGTGAACCTCAATGTGGTCTATTCGTGGTAGTGATTTTCTTGGGTGAACCTCAATGTGGTCTATTCGTGGTAGTGATTTTCTTGTGTGAACCTCAATGTGGTCTATTCGTGGTAGTGATTTTCTTGTGTGAACCTCAATGTGGTCTATTCGTGGTAGTGATTTTCTTGTGTGAACCTCAATGTGATCTATTCGTGGTAGTGATTTTCCTGTGTGAACCTCAATGTGGTCTATTCGTGGTAGTGATTTTCCTGTGTGAACCTCAATGTGGTCTATTGGTGGTAGTGATTTTCTTGTGTGAACCTCACTGTGGTCTATTCGTGGTAGTGATATTCTTGTGTGAGCTTCCATATCAGAGTAAGGGGGAAATGTATATCTTTGAGCGTCTTCTAAAGAGATTTGTGCCCTCTTCGATTTACAGCTTCTGGTTACCCGTTTTCGATATCTTCAAGCTTATTTTTGTTCTAGAAACACATTTTTCAGTTACCTTGTGTACTTTGTTTGTAGCAGTCGTTCAAAGAGTACGTTGAAAGTGGCTTAGAGACCTACATTTCTATTATTACATTAGTATACAATAACACGATATTCTTATTAAAACCTAATACTGTTCTGTAGATAGTATAAAGGAAATTTTTTTTGTAATTAAGAAGAACAAAATGGAGAAAAAAAAAGAAAAAAACAAAACATTTTCATTTCATATGGAATAATTATTATGCATATACAGTGGAACCTGTCTATTCCGACACACCAAGGGACCAAGGAAATATGTCGAATTGTACAGGATGTCGGAAAACTCAGGTTTTCTTTTTAGTTAACAGAAATGTGCACAAAATTAACAAGAGAAGGAATTGTGTATATTTGATTTGATTTGATTTGATTTGATTATGTAGGGTGGTCTAAATAATTGGAATTACTATGTAAAGGGATGTTTATACAATGTAGATATAAATACATTTAATATTTAATGTATACACAATTAATATATTAATAACAATTTCATAATCTGATAAGATAACTCTTGGCTGTAGTCATGTCATTTACAAAGAAAGTGAAAACAGTTATGTGTAAAATTTTAATTATTATTGTATTGGTAAACTTACTTTTAACTCTAATTAATGAGTCTTTAATCACCTGCCAATCAATGCATTCAAATCATAATTTATTTGTGTACACAAGCCTAGAACAATTTCATAATATATGAGATAATGGTTGTAGGCATGTCCTTTACAAAGAAAGTGGAAACAGTTTAATGTAAAATTTTAATTATTAAATATATATTATTTTAACCCTTACTAATGAGCCTCTAATTATCTGCCTAATTAGTTAAAATCACAATTTATTTGTCAGCTAAGCCTGTCAATTTGTTAATGGTTTGTATTTAATGATAAGCATGGCAGGATGGTAATTTGTTAATGAGCAGATCAAAGGGTCGGATAAGAAAGGATTAATAAAGTGTAATTAATAACACTGGGACCGTAAAACAATGTCGAATGTTGGAAGTGACAGGTGTAGGAATACTCAAGGTTTTTCAACAAAGAATGTTAAAGAAATATTTTGGGACCTGAAATTCTTGTCGGAAGTCACAGGATATCGGAAAACTCAGGTGTCGGATCACACAGGTTCCGCTGTATTATGTTTTTTTGTTTTTTGTTTTGTTATTTATTAATGTGACCATATCAACTGTTTATGCTTTGATTTTTTATCAAATAAAATGTGTATATGAGAAGAAGAAAAAAGTATTAATAAATTTAACTCGTACGTTTGAGGACATGTGAAGTTTGATATTGGAATTGTTATTTTAAGAGTACAATATATAATCTTTTTTATTTTATATTGACTTTATTGTAATTTAGGAAATATCAAACGAGTGGTCTACTTCGGGATTATTAGTAGTCCATTACCTATTTAAGTAGGCACACTTGTCTTACTTTAAAATTTATTAATATCTTTTTTATGTTGCTGTAAAAGTAGTAAATAAATCGAAGCGAACGATCACATAAAAACAGGGAAGCAAAATAAGGCAATACGGAAACAGTTCTCTACTTGTTGTATTTCGGATAAATAAACGTTAGAGACACATGCAACATTGGACACAGAACGAAGGGAAGCAAACAAAAAACAAAAATAAAAACAAAGCAAAAACACAGAAAAGTAAAAAGATGAGCAACAATGAACTCGTCAAGCAAATTGGGGTGAACCCATGTGATAGTGAAAGGTGAGCAATTTTATCAAGGCTGTCTTTTTCCGAATGTGGAAACATCTTTCTTTTGTGGATGTGAATTGTAGATTTCTGCAGATTTCAGTTTATTTCAAATGGATTTAGAAATGAAAACAAAAAAGTATCACACTGTCGGAACAGTTTTAAAATATAATGGCAAAATAATGGAAGGAGCCGTCGTGGTCGTGATCTTATGGTAGTTACAACTACCTCTGGAATCGGTGCTTATGAACACTAACGCTGTGAGTTCGAATCCCGCTCAGGCGAGTTGTACTCGATACAACATTATGCGATAAAGTTTGTCAGTGACTTGCGGAAAATCGGTGGTTTTCTCCTGGTACTCCGCTTTCCTCCACCAATAAAACTGACAGTCACGATATAACTGAAATATTGTTGAAAGTCGCGTTAAACACCATAACCCTAATCCCTAACCAAAAAACATGGAAACCGAGGAAAATGATCCAGTCATGCAAGTGTAGCGTAATGAAAATGAAAAAAAAATAAATTACGGTAATTTTATTCAAATTGACACAATGCAACGGAGTTAAGTATAAGAACCACGGAATGTTGCATTTTTTAAACCCAGCAACCACGGTTGAACTTGCGAATAACTCATATTTAAAAACCCAGAAACCACGGTTGAACTTGCGAATAACTCATTTGTTAAAACCCAGCAACCACGGTTGAATTTGCGAATAACTCATTTGTAAAAACCCAGCAACCACGGTTGAACTGACGAATAACTCATTTGTAAAAACCCAGCAACCACGGTTGAACTGACGAATAACTCATTTGTAAAAACCCAGCAACCACGGTTGAACTTACGAATAACTCATTTGTAAAAACCCAGCAACCACGGTTGAACTTACGAATAACTCATTTGTAAAAACCCAGCAACCACGGTTGAACTTACGAATAACTCATTGTAAAAACCAAACAACCACGGTTGAACTTACGAATAACTCAACTACGTCACTTTAAAATCTAGGAACGTGACGAAAACAACGTATAAAGCTTGGGAGAAGAGCTCGCAATTTGAAAATCTCTTTTCACAGCAATCAAGCAAATAACCATGGCCGGATTATGACGTGATGTGGACCCTATGCTAATAAAATGATGCCCTCCCTCATACGGAGCCACCCTTTAACTCGCCCGCACCCGTCTTGAATATTCTTTACTCCTGATATATTTTAACGACATTTTGTAAATCGTTTAGCAGGGCCCCTCTAACCTATATGATAATCTGGCCCTCATCTAACCGACTGAAAACGGAAATACTAGAATGTTTTGTTTGAAGTTATATGCGAGCGAAGCGAGCTTTTTATGGTAATAGCGAGCATCGCAAGATTCGAGCTAAACAGCAACATGTGTGTAAGGAGATGAATCAATATATGATCAATATCAACCGGAAATGGATTCTAAGTTTCGGCATAGAATGGACATACGGAGTGAAGTACAGGAAATAGCCTTTTAATTTGAATAAAAAATAACTATCCAGTTTAAAAATAACCCCAAAAAATTAGAAAGGAAACCGTACAGCTTCTTTACATGAAACGATTATTTTATTTAAAAAATGGACAATCGTTAGACCTTCTTGTTTCGCCCCTAAAGAACGATCTGCCTTAAAAAAAAAGTCGTCCCCGATATATGTCGACCCTAAAAAAAAGTCGTCTCCGATATATGTCGGCCTTTAAAAAAAAGTCGTCCCCGATAAATCTCGGCCCAAAAATCTCCTTTGCAATAGAATTAACTGGGTAAGTCGAATTGAAGGGAAAAGAAAAAGAGAAAGAGGAAGACCAAAAACAACATGGAGGCGCACCATCGAAAATGAAATAAAGGAAAGAGGATACACCTGGGGCACAATTGACAGAAAAGCCAACAACAGAGAAGAGTAGAGGAAACATATGTGCCATGAAGCTTAGCAAGGACTTAGTAAGTAAGTAATTTTCAAATATGTTAGAGAGAGTGGACAGCAGCTGAAGTTCAGGGACATTATGATGTACGTGACAGTCTGCATTCTCACAGACTCGGTTACTGATTAGCAGCTGTTTTGACACGCTTGATTAACATTTGTCTACACAGATAAAAGCACTATATTGAACTAGATATTCGGACCATCACGTGATATTTTGCACCCACCATCAAAATATCACTTGTTGGACCGAATATTAGTTCAATATGATAAACTTTTGTATCATAGTATGCCGATTTTTCCCTTTGAAGTTCTAGGTTCAATCATTCCCAATACCATACGTTGGGGTGGAGCTAATAGGATCCAATAACTTCACAAATTGGACGTTATTGTACATGACAAAGTTCAATAACTTCCATCAATATTTTCGAGGGGTATACAGTGTACAAAGTTGAAAATGTTTATTAAAAAATGAAGACATATACACAGTATTCAATATACATGTGAAAATCAGAAAATATCGCAGTGTAAAATTTCTCAAAATTACTTACTAGTAATTTAATTAAAGTCTTTGAATTGAACAAGTCTCCTAGAATAACTGACGCTAAAAGTTTTTAAATGTTTTTAATATATATATATATATGTATTTGACAATCACGAAAAAAACATTAATTCACATATATTCCGATAAAATGCGGTAAAAACACAATAGAACTTATCTGCATGGAATACGCTATCAGGTTCGGGATCCGGTTACCTTCTTTGTTGACACCCCAATAAAGAAAAACATTTCCTGTTTTCTTGGAGTGATTAATTTTGTCCTATTATGTGTCCGTTTTTCGCATAAAAACGACGTTTGGTTCGTCTTTACCTCCAGCTGTTTGTAAGAGGGTTCATACCTTATTTACGTTATTTGCGTTTGTTTGCGCATAGTGGTGTTGTGTATCCAATGATGCCAGTTTCTTTGGTTTGTCTATTTTTTTTATTCTTGTCCCTTCAGTGTTTTCTAACTTTTATTTAACTATATATGTATATTGTTTATAAAAGGAGAAGATGTTCTAAGTTTTTAAACATGTATCTCATCCTATTATCATGTTTTTTTTACAATAAAATATGTTAAAACCACTGCTGGTAAAAGAATCGATCCATTACAGCGGCACATGTAGATGTGTGCATGGGAGTAGATGATTACATACTGGTATGTTTGTGTACGCATGTGCGTGTTTACAGATTCTATTGTTCAATTCATTTGTTTCCTCTGGCGCTTTGATTTGATATTTCCTTATGGGAAATAGCCCATTCAGCATAACCTAATTAGAAATAAAAAGCTTGTCGGATTCTGATTATTGTCCGTAATGCACATCATGATATTACACCGGGCTATTAAAATGCATTGAAAAGAAATCAGCAAGAATTTAAAAAAAAGTGGAAGTGGGTATTATCGTCCTTCGAATTCACATGCCCTGCAAAGCATATACAAACAAAACTAGGAATTTAAACTAACAATCTTTCCATTCCTGCATAGACGTAAAGTTCATTTTTCTGTATAAATTAAATTCTGTCTCCCGAATATGCAGTACACTCAAAACAAAATTGTTACAATTATACACCAACGCCAATTTCTGGTGTACGAAGATACACGCTAATTTCTGGTGTACGAGGATACACGCCAATTTCTGGTGTACGAGGATATACGCCATTTTCTGGTGTATCAGAATACACGCCAATTTCTGGTGTATGAGAATACACGCCAATTTCTGGTGTACGAGGATACACGACAATTTCTGGTGTACGATGATACACGCCAATTTCTGGTGTACGAGGATACACGCCAATTTCTGGTGTACGATAATATACGCCAATTTATAGTGTACGAGGATATACGCCAATTTTTGGTGTACGAGGATACACGCCGCTTTCTGTTGTACGAGGATACACGCCAATTGCTGGTGTACGAGGATACACGCCAATTTCTGGTGTACAAGGATATACGCCAATTTTTGGTGTACGAGGATACACGCCACTTTCTGTTGTACGAGGATACACGCCAATTTCTGGTGTACGAGGATATATGCCAATTTCTGGTGTACGAGGATTGACGACAATTTCTGGTGTACGAGGATATACGCCAATTTCTGGTATACGAGGATACACGCCAATTTCTGGTGTACGAAGATACATGTACATGGTATGATAAGATGTAGCTATGCTTGGTGACATTCCGACAATTGATTTTGATTTTATTGATTTAATTTATTGTGTCTAACGCCACTTTCAGCAATATTTTAGCTATATCATGGCGACCAGTTTGAGTGGTGGAGGAAGTCGCGGATCGGAGTACGCGGAGAGAACCACTAACCATGGGCAAGCAACTGACAAACTTTATCACTTGCGGCTGTGAGTCGAGTGCACCTTTTTGTAATTTGCAAGCCGGGCGCAAACCCACGCCGTATTGGTGATAGGCTTGTATGAGTTGTTAGGTAATCCAACTACGTAACTCATTGAGCCATCCGGGTCCCCGACAATTGATTAAACCTGGAAAGATGACAAACCTGAAACTGATACATTTTCATATTCCCATAGCCATTGATTCTTCGTGTAATCTTGTATTACGAACAAACTTTTTCTTAGTATTGGGGAGTATATGCAAAAGTCCACCTCATGGTATTATACAAGACCAAAACCTATCAATAAAGGGGATTACAAGGATGAAATATACCGATAACGTTCATATACAACATGCATTCAAAGAAGGATAAAATGCAGTCTATATACAGTAGATGACTACTAAGTATACCATTTAACAAAATAGAAAAACAATTATATATAAACAAATAATAAGAACATGGATTCTTCTGGAATGTTTGTTCAGAAAGAAACAACAAGAAATCCAGAAAATGAATGTTTATTTGTGATCTGTATCATAAAACATAAGTTTAAAACAACCGGGATACAGTAATCGGAAGTCCTTTTTGGATTTGATTTGATTTATTGTGCTTAACGCCACTTTCAGCAATATTTCAGCTATATCATGGCGACCAGTTTTAGTGGTGGAAGAAACTGGAGTACCCGGAGAGAACCACCGACCATGGTCAAGCAACTGGTAAACTTTATCACTTGCAGCTGCGAGTCGAGTGCACCCTTTTTGTAATTTACAAAGCCGGCCGCGAATGTGACTTTAACAAGATGCATTTCTGGAATAATCTTAGTGGGATTCGTGTTACTCGATCTTTAGGTTTTTTTGTAGATCGTTGTTTGCCCTTTTGTGTTTTTTCTGTTGTCAAATGTGTTGTCTGTCCTTCGAATTTAAAGATTCTGATTGCCCCTTTGATACCTTCAAACTCTTTCTCATCAGGTACGTCCATAGTCAAAAGGTAGTAAGCAAAATAATTTAATAAAACATTAAACACTATATCCACGTCTAAGGTTACCAATGAGGTAGGAGAACCTTAGTTTTAATAAATTACATTACTTAGGAATAGTACTTTTCAAACAAAAACGTATCTATCTAATTTAAAGCGCATGAAGGGTTTATACAATAATCTTCATCAGATACTCTTATAGTGGAAAGAATGTAAAGCCAAAACCATTAACGTAATTGGGACAAATATAATACAAGGATCTAAACAGGATAGACTCGGCTACTTCTTCCTATGTTTGAGGGAGATTAACCTTGATTTTATTTATAACCTACATTACTTAGGAAATATAAATTTCAAGCATAAATATATCCAATAAACCATGTTATTCCCGAAGCCCTGACTATTTGACGAATAATACCCTTGACGACTAGTAGTTCGCCAGCACAGGAGTCGACCCAGTGATAGTAATAAAAACGTAGCTATCATATTTTCTGGAATGACTAGAATTATCTTTATTAGAAAATATTCATAACAAGCAGGCAATAAGTACATCTGGGAATATGACTTTAACAAGCGATGTAATACAATGGTAGATATCTAATTTAGTGAGCACGAAGCGTTTGTGGAATAATCTTCATTATGTATGCTGATATCAAAATATTGGAAAGCCAAATAATCAAATAGTCTTTTGAGGCCAAAAAGGGCATAAACAGGATAACCAAAATCGCATAAGATTAAGAAGAGTTTACAGATAACAAAGTGACAATCAGAATCAGTCAATCCAAGAACGACAGACAACACAATGGCCGAAAGAAAAAGAACAAAAGGACAAACAACCATCTACAACACGCAGTACAGTAAACAAAAGATCGAGGAACATGAATCCCACTAAATCCTGGGGTAAACTACCATGCTCAGGAAGGGTAAGCAGTTCCTACTCCACTAGTGACACCCGTCGTGTTACTCTAGTCACAAACTCGGTAATAATTCATTAATGAGAAAAGGCCCGGGACAACTGGAACATGATCGTGGTCATTTGTGACACAGATATTCCGTAACGGTTATCCAAGTCATGTTGGCGACCGTAAAATGTTCGATGAACGAGGATGATTGAATGCATGTTAAGACATTATGTTTGCTTACATGCAAATAGAAATTATATTGTCTTATAAATCGAACACAAGACAACAAGCCAAATAAAATACTTAGCTTTCAATATTCATTTAAATCTACACAATAACACCGTAAATTCTAATAATATTAAAAATAAAAACATAGATATCCAATTTATTGCACACGACCTGTTTCTGGAATACTAGTTACCTTCAACAGGTATGTTCATAATAAACAGAGTGTAATGTCACATAGCTTAAAAGTCTTTAGGAGCAATACTAGATATACCCAATAAACCATGTCAGTGGCGGCCAATGCAATGAGTACTAGGCGAATAATAATCAAATGAAAGGAATGATCCCTTTTATGCAAGGTTTATTTGTGTCATAGTACTGCTAAATGGCTTCGTTTTAAATAGGCTCAGGACATCATACCATTATCGAGCATAATGAATATAAATGTCAGTACCCGTATTTCTTCTAATTAACGCCCCCCTTCTAATAAACGCCCCCTCACTTAATTCTGCCAACAGAACATTTTTACTTCTAATAAACGCCCCCATTTCCATAAAAATAAATCAAGACCAGTAATCTTAGAACTTTAATTAGAATTATACAGTAATCGATTTGAGCCTTAATGAAAATTGTAAAATAATCGAACAATGAGTTCCAAAAATACCGGTAGTTCCGCTAATTATGCACTTCGCTACACATGCTACGTGTACATCGGAAAATAAATCAATAATCTACACTCTAAATCTATCTATCAATGAACTACGGTAACTATTCTAAACTAAAACTAAGTTTTTTCATAAAGATTTTATACAACTGGTAGAAGCTACACATCGTTAATGTCCGTCACTGTCATAATCGGATTCATTTTCCTCTTCCAATTCTGAATTTATTTCGTTTTCACCATCGCTGATTTCGGTGTTTTGTTCGTTGAATGACGAAACGTTTGCTAAAATTTCTTCATCCATTCTGACGTCCTCTTCGTCGAATCCTTCAAATGGATCATCGTCGCCTTCATTTTGAAATAAATTATCTTCACTGCCGTCCAAGGCATTCGAGATTCCACATTTTTTAAATGATTTACGTATTATGTCAGGAGAAATTGCATCCCAGGGTTGTTTGATCCATTTCAGAATTAAAGATTTAGAAGGAGCACGTCTGTTGCCACCTTTGGTTTTCTCCACAGGTCCAGAAAATAGCCATTCATCATACATTTCTGATAAGTGCGACTTAAACGTTTATTCCATGAAACATCAGCCGGCTGTAATTTTGATGTGCATCCTCCGGGAATAACACACAGATCCGAGTTGTATTTCATTCGGACAGACTCCTTGATGGATGGAGTTATATGTGCCCTAAAGGCATCCCAAACGAGAAAACGGCGTTTTTGGTTGTTTAAACCCCAAATTCTTTTCAACCAAAGTTAATGCTTTCTTCATTTGCCCAAGACTTTTTTCTCGATCCACACATAAACACTACCACACCGTTCGGAACTTCATTTTATGGTAGTGGACGGACACCAGGTAGGTGAACAAGAGGAGGTAGTTTTGTTCCGTCAGCATAAGCAGCGAGCGTAACAGTAAGTCTTTCTTTTTCATGGCCCGTTGTTGCCACACGCACCTCCTTTTCCCCACGTTCAGCTAATGTTGAATTTCCTGGCATTTCGAACCACACTGGGGTCCCATCCATATTGCCTATTTCACTGGTTTCATATCCACGAAATCTACGCATCCGGATAACAAATTTAAACATTTGTCGACACGATCGTCTACTATGGATGTTGAATGTTGTGCGACATGTGTTGACCTTCTGAATGTAATTTTATGTCGTTTTTTGAATTTGTCAAACCAGCCAATTGATGCTTTAAATGACTGACTGCCGTTTTCTTTATGTAGTCTTAATGCCTCTGCTCGCATGGCCTTTCCTGTAACACGAACACCAGCATCTCGTTTTTCACGAAACCATGCCATCAGTTTATTGTCAATTTCCTTATAGCGGACAGGTTTACCCCCACCTGGTAATCTTTTCTGACTCTTTTGTCCATTTTCTATTGCAGATTTATTTTTACACCATTCTCGCACGCGTTTTCTGTCAATTTTAAATAGTTTTGCTGCCGCATGTTTTCCTTTTTGCTCTGCAAACTGAATAACTTTAAGTTTGAATGAAAACGTGTATTTAGTCTTTTTTGCTGAAGTCTCCATTATTTTAACAAAGTTTTTAATTTCTCCATATCGGTATTATTTCCAGAAAATGTATATGTGCACAGTACTTCAAGCCCAATGTTAAAAAATTTATCTCCCGTAACAGTCACGTTTATGTTTCCTCCTCGTCTTAAAAAATAGTTAAAAATCTTGCTAAACTCTATCGGAACATGCCCAACACACTGTCCTGGATTCCCACGCTGAAGAACGAGTTTTACTGAAAATTTATCATTTGGATTGTTTTCCTCTCTTTCACATATTAGTTTGTCTCCAATTTCGTATTTCCACACATTTTTATAGACATGGTAACCCCTGATAGAACTATTGAAATTATATTCCATTGATTCATAAGACGATTATCAAACACGTTTATAAGAATTTACATCAACTGGATTGTGATATTTATAGATAACAATGGGGCAACCGACACACGTGTAAAATTCTATAGTCTGTTTCTCGAAGTCAACTTGGAATTTTTTTCTCTAATTAACGCCCCCCTTTAGGAAAATGTCAACGCCCCCGGGCGTTTATTAGAAGAAATACGGTAGATTAAATAACAAGGGGATTGCCATATATGTTATTTAAAGTTCTAAACAAGATACTCACGTGTTAATGTGCTCAGCAGGTACGAATTAAGATGCTAACCTTTCCACATCTACCAATAACAAAAACGGAAGAAAAAAGGCAAAGGACGTCATTATCTTCATTTCCATATGAAGAGTTATAATGTGAAGCATTTCCGTTAGTCCATCTCATACTAATGGAGTTTTTTCTTGCAGTTCAATGTTTACTCATATTGTTTTCTGTTCTTTTAAATTCCATTCATTTTCTGTCGTGGATTAGTATGAAAAAGAAATGTAAGCCGGTTAAACTGTTGAAGACGTTACAGTCTGGTGTGTTGCTGCTGATGACGGTAACAGTTTTCCCATTAGAGGTGCACGCTCTTAGCACTGCACATGCAAAGCAAACAGCGATAGCAGGTAATTATTGATAATTAAAAAAAAAAAAACGTTTCAGGCTGTATGTGATATGGGTGTTTAACCCGCCACTTTTAACAGTATGCTTCATATACTGCATATCGTAGCGGAAAGTTTTATTAGTGGGAGAAACCGAGTTCCCGCAGAAAACTTCTGATCTGTCACAAGTCACTGACAAACTTTATAACAACTAGATGTATTGAGGAAACATCGTGTCTGAATGTAGATTGCTTTAAAACAGTATTGAGTATTGTTCATTGAAAATAGAAATCTTGATTACACGATTTTTTGGGTCATTTTTAAGATATATTGTAAAAGTAATCATCCAATAATACAAAATAAAATGCAATTTGTTTTCTATTTATCTTGATTCAACAGTGTTCAGTTATGGTAGCGCGTCATTTTTGGAATACATAATTGAAAATTATTTCACAGGTAGTCTTTTAATTTCAATATATTTTTTATTTTATTGAAGTAATTTCAACATTTTCTTGTCTTAAAATTTGTTTTCTGAACCAGGGACTTCAGTATTTAGTCCTCTGAACTTAATTACACTTTAGTTATTAAGATTTGATTTTGATTTGATTTGTTGGTGTTTATGCCATAGTTATTAAGAAATTTCTTCAGAGATCAGCATGTTGATATCTAATTTAGTGCGCAAGAAGCCTTTCTATTATTTGGTTGAATAATATGGACACGAATACTAAATACTGTTTCTTTGTATTATTTTGCGGTAAAAATTATTAAGCAACTTACCTTCCGTTAGAAGCAAGTTCTTTATCATTTTGAAATTACATAATGTCAAATATAAAAATGTATTTTTCTTGATATCTCGAAGACAGTTTGAATTTGATATTATAGAGGTGCATTTATTCCACTTTCTTATCATATGCCTATAATAAAAATGTATGGTATTGGGGTTTTTGTATGCGCTATACTGTTGAACAACTCCATATTGTCTTATAAAAACATGATTTTCTGAGAAATTTTTTTTATTGCCCAGTCATTTCTTACAAGATTTTCGTAAAATAAACGCTAGAGAAAAAATATTTTTTTTTAGAATTAAAAATAACTATACTTTATTCTTCTGATAATTTTCAAATAATTGTAGTTATACTTATCTTTAAATAAGATATAAATTCAAAGTTAAATTTTCGTTCACCAAATATTACTATAGATATAATCATAGAAAATTGTGACGTTTTATATGAAAAAATATAGGGAACTATTTTAGCGCGGAATGATTTTTTACACGTGAATATATATATATTTCCATAATCTATTTTATACACTGTTCACTCTTTTTCAGACAAACTGGAGATAATAACAATCGGAATATTTCTTGGTATGAATTTATTAGTGTCCATTACAAAACTGAGGATATTTAAATGCAGAGGACGTGTGTCTTTGTTAATCAGTATACAGTCTATTTTACTACCTAGTTTTTGTATTATACTTGTGTCAACAGCCATTTCTTCGATTGCTGTCTTGAATGAATCGCAACATTTAGATGACAGAAATAGTACTCTCGTAAAAGAATCACCCGTTTGTATGAAAGTAAAGATGTTGTTCTTCCATATATGTGGAGTACTTCCAACAATAACAGTCCATGTTGTTATTTTAATGTCTGCCTTCCGCTATTATAAAGACACACATATGAAATTCACAAGACAGTCAAAATCGTCTAATGGCAAGCGATTCCGAGTTCTGTTTCAGTCATTTCAATTGTATTTGAGTGTTTTTATTTGTACATGGTCGCCATTTGTTGTGTTTTCATCGCTGCGTTTCAACACAAATGGTCCCAATTTGTTAGTAATATATCAAAATTTAGTTTTATGTTCCAAAATTGCACTGGTTTTAATGAGTCCAATAGCAGATGGTATGTTGCAGTGTCGAAACAGGAAGGCAATTTCAGAATCGATTCTGCCTTTTATTTTAGAAACTTCATATCGGATAATTAAAGGCAGAAACTCCAAATCATATCTTCAAACTATCGAAAAATCAACTGAGAAAAACCATCAAAATTTCGATGATTGTCGAATACAATATTTAACGGTAATGACCGACTTTATTACTGAACATCCTTCTACACAAGAAACAAATACCATGGACGAACACGAAATGCAGAGCCTGTGTTATAGACGTCGTAAATACAATTTGCCAGTGATAAACATCAACAGCGAACCCTCATATGATGCGTCAACAACACCAATTCATTTCCAGTCATCTACGCCGAGTGAATATTCGTCAATACGATTATCGCCACTCTGCGGTATGTCATCGTCAACTTCAAGATCATGTTCACCGTCACATGACTTGTTGTCAGATCCCGGTTCAACAAATCATTCTTTTCGATCCGATTCTTCATCGAAATCATTTAGTATATCTCCATCGCTTGACTTGTCACCAGCTTTCCATTCTTGTGAATATTACGCATGCGATAGGCTATCGAATTCGTTTGATTTGTCACCAGATTGCATATCAAGTGATTTTATGTATATTACATGCGATAGGCCATCGCGATCGTTTCGCCTGCAGTCATTAGATTCTAAATCGAGTTAATATTTGACACCCGATGCGAGTTTGCAGTCCACAGGGAACAAGATTCAGCTAACACCGTCAAAATTCCTTGCAGCAAGCGTCTTGCAGCATTTTACATTTTCCCCAAGATGTTTTTTCACCAGTTATCAAAAATAAAAGATGTCACTTGTCATTTGTCTAAGGAGGCGAAATATTATTATGATTGTCTAATAAATTGACAGAAATACAATGTTTCTAGCTTAAAATAGTGTTGATATAAATTTACTTATTTTTATAATAATAACAATAATATTTGCTCATCTTTTTGGTGTTCTTTGTTTTTGTTTTATGTTTTTTTTTTTGTGTTTGTCTTTGTTTGTTTGTTTGTTTGTTTTGTTTTGGTCTTCGCCCTGTGTCTTGTGTAACCAATGTTGCCAGTGTCTCACGATTGTCCATTCTTTATTACCCCTTCGGTTTCCTCTAAGTTTTCTCTTGATATGCTTTGGGTGATGCACCCCGTGTGGGTCAAGACAATGCAATACAAGAAATACAAACAAAATAAATGGTATATATAAACAAAATTCTGTGGGAACGTTTGACGAACATTGACCCTTTTTCTCAATTCTCAATAATGTGTTTTTCTTTTTGTTTTTCTTCGTCTTGTGTAGCCTATGTTGCCAGTTTCTCTGGATTGTCCATTTTGACCCTTCGGTATTCTCTAACGTTTATTAATATAGTCACATGTATGTACACCAGACAGACATTACTCCAATTTTAGTATTTAAAATGTATTTTAAGTATTGTTTTGTTGCAATTTCAGACAACTTGGGTACATCTTTTTTTAAGAGTTGTTCTGATTTGAGAATATTTATTTCAATATATTTTGATGATTTCGACAAACGATTTAGATACTAGGAGAACGTATATCATTAGTCACATCGTACATAGTAAAATTCTATAGATATTTAGAAATTGGAAAAATTATAATAATATTAACAAGTAGGAAAGAAAATAATAAATATATCAAGCCAGGAAAGAGAGCGATCATGTATATGTGTGCTAGGGCATGTGTGTGCTAGGACACCGAGTTTGTCTCTTTCTACGACTTGTCCATTTGATTTTGGAATTGTTCCGACAGTGTGGTATATTTTAGAACTGTTCCGACAGTGTGGTATATTTTATTTTCATTTTATCATAGTAACACAGCGTTTACCGAAAACCTTACAATTAAAAAAAAAAGAAAAAAAAGCTGTAAAATTTAGGTTTTTTCGGACAACTGATGGTGGAATCTTTGCGAAAACTCCATTTCTGCAAATGTTATGATTTTTTTGGGTTTGTAATAAACGCTCTGATTGATGTCTATAATCCACAAGACCATGAAATCAAGGTACATATATAGAAAAAAAATACCAAGTAATGTGTGATCTTTGTGTAAACAAGCTCACTTTTCATTACGGAACATGTAGATTTTTAGAATAGAGTACACATGTCACATAGTACTAATGTCAAATGTAAATGTTCTATGATCTCACCTTAGAGTGTTGATTCAATTCACAGCTTTCTCTGTAGAGGAATAATCAATACACATCTCCAAATATATAGATTACAAATGTACTTATAAACAAAATAATGTTCGAAAGGACAATGCTCTTCTTTTTTTTTCTTCTTTTTCTTTTTTTTCTTTCTTTTTCTTTTTTCCTGTGTGGCGCAATGAGTTAGGTAGTTGGAATACCTAGCAACTCGTACAAGCCTATCATCAATACGGCGTGGGTTCGCGCCCGGCTTTGTAAATTACAAAAAGGGGTGCACTCGACTCGCAGCCGCGAGTGATAAAGCTTACCAATTGCTTGCCCATGGTCGGTGAGTCTCTCCGGGTACTCCGGCTTCTTTCACCACTAAAACTGGTCGCCATGATATAGCTGAAATATTACTGAAAGTGGCGTTAAAACACCAAAAATCAAAATTCAAATCATTTTTCCCCCTTTTATCCTTTTTTGTTAGTGTATGATGATGTCAAAAAATATTCCATATTTCAGCTTTCTCAATTTTGCATATCTATCCTGCACTTTCCAATAAAAGTAAAACTATTATTATGGGACGAAGTCCCAACTATGATAGAAATAGCAATATTTTGATTCCAGATACATAGCACTAATGAATAAAATTCCTTGCTCCGGAAATGACGCAACGGAAACCAATACAGGGCTACTGGTGGAATTCGACTCTGTAAGGATGCACAGTAATCTGGTACTAAAAACGACATATTGCATAAATAAAATCAAGAACGGGTACAAGGATGTAGAAAAAAAATCAAGTTGCTTACGCATTAGCTCTACATCTCGTGAGAAGTGGAACCCGTTCAAAATATCGCGAGATAGAGCGTGAAGTAGTCCTTGACAACCATAAACAACGATAGCCGACAATGTTTATAATTTTTATGATTTATAAAACTAATGACGGCTTTTCTAGTGAATAAAGCATCGCACATGAACAACAAAATGTGCAAAATGAAGCTATAGTATAGAAAGGTCCAATTAGCATATACAGGGCTGTATATATATTTTACAGATGTTTGCAATTAAACATATACCATGGGACTGACAATATCATTAAACAGAGTTTCATTTCTTCCTCCTCCTGTCCGCAATAATATATTCTATGAAATTGAGACGTCGAGTACCGGATTATACAACATCGGACTAGGTGCAGTCTACAGGAGGGGGCAGGTCCCCGTTTTGGCGAAAAACCTTTAAAAACGACGGATAATTTGGGTTTGGGTCCCCCTATTTGCCCCCTCTTTTGAGAAAGTCTGGATCCGCCCCCGATCTACTTTGAAAAAATATTATAGGTCCATATATTTGAGTTAATATTGTTTAAAAAAAATAATTGGGCTTCGTCCCAAGTTAGGTAACACCTATTATCATATTATGCGAGTGAAGCGAGCTCTTTATGGTAACAAATATGTACCTAGGTAATTTTGCTATTTTCAAATTTTATTAAATCTATTCTGACATACTGACAAGAAAAAAAAATTCTCCACCGGGAGTTAATTTTTGAAGATCTCGTAAGGAACGAGAGTTTGATTGAATGAGACAAGTTTCGACCCTTAAAAAAGTCGTCCCGACATATCTCGGCCCAAAAAATATGATGCACTGGATGAGCGTGAAATCGGCAGATAATTTTCAGATTCGCGAGCATTCATGGCCGCGCCTGTTTCATATTATTTTTTGACAGTAGGGATTGAGTGTATGAGTATTCTTATTGGTGCATCCTGTTGGTTTATCCCCTTTACAAAAACATGGGATCACATACAAATGGATCACAATCTACACATGCGTAAATGCTTATTGACGACGAGTCAATGAATTTTAGTTCAATTGTAAATTAAGACCATGAAATCAATGTATATATACAGGAAAAATACCATGTATGTTCATTGTGTGAACAGGTTGACTCTTTACAGATGCATTCCAACATACGTCATTTAGTATTTTTCCAGGAGACATAGTTGAAATGTGAATAATTCAGATGACGTGTCATACATCTGTTTAGTAATATCATGTTTGAAGTTCAATATCGGTAGATTGAATGATTATAGTGAGCATCGCAAGATGCGAGCTAAACAGCAACATGTGTGTAAGGAGATAAATCAATACATTTTGTATATACGATCAATACCAACCGGAAATGGATTCTAAGTTTCAGCATAGAATGGACAATCGGAGTGAAGTACAGGAAATAGCCTTTTAATTTGAATAAAAAATAACTATCCAGTTTAAAAATAACCCCAAAAAATTAGAAAGGAAACCGTACAACTTCTTTACATGAAACGATTAATTTATTTAAAAAATGGACAATCGTTAGACCTTCTTGTTTCGCCCCTAAAGAACGATCGGCCCTAAATATATATCTCGGCCCTAAAAAGAAGTCGTCCCCGATATATCTCGGCCCAAGAAATCTCCTTTGCAATAGAATTAACTGGGTAAGTCGAATTGAAGAACAAAGAAAAATAATCTAGAATAATGAAGAAAAGAACCCAAAACTACTATTTGTACATGTCCATTTCTATGCGTAGATGCGATGCTTGCCTGTAGGCTGTGCCTAATCCATATTAATGATAACTAAATTTCATATTTTCTAAGTTTCACATATTTGTAGTACATCTATAGATGTATGTTATAACGGCTATCATTCCGTGTTGCTTGTCGTCTTTTGCATTTGAAATTGACTTCCGATGTAAATATGTGGTTGTTCAATAATAATAATACCCTTTCCCGTAAAATGACGTCGTATAACAATACGCTTGTTTCGAATTATGTCGATTCCGTCAAAATCTTTTTATTATCGTCTGTCAGATCACGTGATGTTGATGGAATGTTAAGCATTGGACTTCCGGTGTCAATGTACACAACGAAAACTCCAATCGATATGTGGCGTTTTGACGTTCCTCAACTTAAAGAATTCTTTGCATTTTCTGTAAAAGACAGATATCAATAAAATTATTTTATTTGTATCAAAAGACTTCAATTAATGCACAGACAATTACTCCTTTAAAATTAAATGTGTTTTCTTTCTTTATTTACTGCCGTCAGCATCATGAAATGCAAACGATCTGTCTTGATATATTTCTGTTATAAGACAAACAGTGAGGTACCGAACACCTGTATTTACCCAACCGGTTTTTGTTTTGTTTTTTGGTGTCTTCATAAGGGTAATAACAAAATTACCGAACTCGGAACAATCTTACAAAGGGAAAGTCAAAACTCATAATTATATAAACAGACAAAATCAGTCAACAACCGGAAAACTGAAAACCGTAATGACCCTGACTTGGTACAGGCATTACAATTACTTATAATCTACCGCATCTACGACTATGATATATTGACGTTGTCACAGTAATAGCGTAAACACCGGAAGTCGTCTGCCTAACATTTGAGACGTCAAGACACGAAAAAGACGGAACATGATCGAAATAGACATGATTTGAAACAAGCGTATTAAATGCGTTTATTTCGTCATGATTTTCCCCCTCACAAATGTCCCGAATGAATGTAGGACCGCAGTTATCGTGAAAGGGTCTATGCAAAATAATCTATCTATATTATGTTAATAATAGTTGTGTTCACGTAATTAATTTGATATACAAGTTTATTCTTCCATATGCATTTGGCTTTAGTGTAATTGTTTTAGCTCAATTATATCTTAAAGAAAAATACACAATTGCCTACCAATGTAAAAAGAGAGACAAAGTTCACGAGCCACCTAAGCGGCGAGATAAATTTTCCTGTCCTCGAAACCGGTATTTTTCGCAAATAGCCCTCACTAACAGGATATATTTGTTTAATTCCGCCGAATATTTAACAGCTAGTAAAACAGTGGCATGCAAACATCATTGCAGATTGGAACCAAGGAACCTTTCCATGTTTTTTTTCACCATTCAAATTAGCTCTGTAAAATTCAAAATAACGGCCGACAATGTCGTCTGTCATTTTTCTTTCCTTTATCGTTGGTTGGAAGAAGAAATCCGAGTAATTCGGAATTATATACGTGACGTCATAAACTATTTAAAGAAGGGATTTTCTCCACGAGCGTGATATTTGCCTAGTACCGTGGTATTTGCTTAGGCAAATACCACGCTATACGGAATTCCGAAGGACAAATACCCCTCCGATGGGGAAAAGCGAAGAAAAAACTAAGAATTGGTAAAAATACCCCTTTGCTCAACCAATCAGAAGACAGCATTCATAAGGTGCAATTACTGGTCTAATTCCACCTTATATATAAATAGTTAATGACGTCACGGATGTAATTCCGAATTATTCGGGTTTCTTCTTTCAACCAACGCTAAAGTAAAGAAAAATGAAGGACGACGGTCTTAGCCGTTATGTTTGAAATCGTTGAAATGTACATTTCAAATTTATTTGCATTATTTGTTTACATGTTGTATATTGTAGCAAAACGTTGATTTATTCTATTTTCGATTTTGTTCCAGAAATACACTTCTTTCAAAAGATTTTTCCTGTTTTCCTAGATTGATAAAAGTCATGGAAATCAAATGAACGAGGTGGTCTGAACTGAGTTCTGAACCTGCTTGCATGCCACTGTGTATATCCTAAGGCGTCTCTGGAAATTTGCCTATCCTCTCAACCGGTATTTTTCGCCAGTAACCCTCACTAACAGGATATATTTGTATAAAATTAACTTCATTTCGTGTTTTATTCATTTTCTTGGTGTAAAATTAACTTCATTTCGTATTTTTATTCATTTTGTTGTCAAATTCACCTCATTTCGTGTTTTTTATTCATTTTATTGTCAAAGTAACTTCACTTCGTGTTTTAATCATTTTCTTGGTGTAAAATTAACTTGTAAGAGGTTAAAATGTTTTATTCCACTCTATAATATTTATTTTATAGAAATTTGATTGGTCAAAACAATCCCTCGTGACATTTATCAAAACATCGTATTTCCCTCTCAACAACATCGTATTTCCCTCTCAACAATATCGTATTTCCCTTATTCGAAATTCTCAAGATTTAACGCTTTGGTCATATAATGGTATTAACCCCAGAGATGTTCCGAAATAATAATTTTGTAATCAAAGATGGCCAAAAGATTTCATTTGGCAGAATTCACCAAAAACGTTGTCCTGGTGGAATAACACATTTATTTCCCTTGCATAAGGGAGATATGAAGATTTGTTCACCCGAGAAAAGTCATATTTCCCGAGGGCAAATATGACTTTTCTCGGGTGAACAAATCTTCATATCTCCCTTATGCAAGGGAATTTATATGTATATTATCCAATCTGTAGCACATAGGAATCTATTAGTTCATTAAGAGGAAGAAATAAGGTTCATAAAACTAGCTAAGTTTCTGTACCAAGCCAGAAAAGTGTACGGTCATGTATTTGTGTGTTAGTGGTATCATTTTTCTACGATATTGGTATTAGATTTTGGAATTGTTTCGACAATGTGGTACTTTTTGTTGTTCATTTGTATTCATTAAATTTGCCTTGGAAATTAACGTCATTAACAGCACATGTCATGTTACCCCTGTAGTTTTGTGTACTATTAGGATTGTCCTGTTACTCCACATACTGTGGATGTTGGACCACACGTCATCAGATTATCAAATGCTTTGACACTGACGTCATCATTGACACCTTGTTATCTCTGATGTCATTGTCAACATGGTTTATTCCCCGAACGCCTACTCGAATAAAGCAACACCCAATTAAGAAAGGGGATTAGGGGGCCTTCTAAGGGGTGGGATAATTGAATGTCTACCCGTAATTTACCTGTCCACCCAATTAACCATGTATGTATTATCATTGATAGATGTATTATCATCGATAGATAGAAAAAACTTGGTATAGCTATGATATATTTATTTGAATTAAATAAATAATACAACTATATATTGCAGATATATCTCTTAATTCAGCAAAGTATGAATTAAAGTGAAATACAAACAACTTTTAACATATTAAGTCATTAAATTTCAACAAACATATATGAAGACAGCACTAATATGAAATTTCTTATCAACACTTATAAAAGAAATAGCACTGTACTGCAATGAAACTTGATACTATAAAAGTTTTACACATTACATATTTCTAAACATAGAAACACATTTCAAATCATTAAACTATTATAATTATGCAAATGTCTATAGGATAATAACATCTACATAGAAATCAAGCACAGAATCATCCGAAGTGGAGTAACTGGGAAGCTGAGTCTGCATAAATAATCAGGTCGATCACACCAGTCTAGTATCTGTCCTTGAGTGTTGCGAGTCGGCGATCAATGTTCAACTATTTCTTGGCCCGTGGTCGAATGATACCACCATCTGCTCTCTGGATCTTTGCAATTTCAATACTGTTCTGGATGTCTTTGAAGAGTTGCATTGCAGAGTAGATATGTGGGTGGGCTGTTGTGTCATCTTCTTAAGTTTGCTGTGCCATCCTTCAATGCTGTTGGTAGTGCGTGGTCCCTCTGTTCCATAGTAATTCAAAAAATATCTGTCTCCTTCTACCCATTGGTCAGTAACATAGTCAGTAAAGGGTTGAGTTAACTGAGTATGGTGCATCTCCAGAATACTTTGTCTGGTCCCCTGCGGTTAACTCTGTAGATGTACCCATGTAGTGCCAAGTTCTGGCCCCCTCTTCTGTTGGTAAGGAACTTTACATTCAGCTGTGCATTTGCCATGGTTGAACATAAACTGATGATTTTTTTGTCCAGTGCTCTTTATATGTGCTCATTTCAGCTTACATTGTTTAACTTTTTCGGACAGTTTGGGTCTGTTCAACAATCTATGACATTTTGAGTTGCAGAGCTTACATCGAAAATCCAATAACTCTCAGCTGATTTTGTTTGAATCTGATAATTATCTATCATAATTATACTTAACATAATGAATAATTAACTCTTTTTTCAAATAATTAAATATAATATTCATTTGAAAAGTGAAAAAGATAAAATTGAAAAATATTAGTTTTATTCTAAAAATATTCTACTTTTTATTCTACTTTCATAAATATTTTGGGTTTTTTTCGTATGTTTTTCTTTCTATATTTTTGTTTTTTGTGGGGTTTTTTTTGTGTTTGTTTTGCATGTTTTTTTCTGTAAATCATGTATTCTTTTTCAGAGTAACCAAGAACTTTTTTCATGTTTGAATGTTAAAATTATCAAACATAACATTAATTTTTGTAGGTATATATTAACACATTCACCTGTATATCTACTAATTACTACCCCTTATGATGGCATCTTAAACCTCTTTCTTTCTTTGTTTTAGTTCAGTAGGCGTTCGGGGAACACACCGTCAACATTCACATGTGTTAAATGTCAATTAAAATAGAAAAAAAAAAATAAAGATTTTCGTATTTATATAGTCTCACTTTATATTCCTACCAACAATATTCAGGTTGTAAATTTATCCAATTCTTATCTGAGGAAAAAGGTAATACGCTTATTAAATCCAATAATTGATAGATTATTGACGTTTTGGAGATCATATCATTAGACCATAGCAGAGATTTTCGACAAAACACACAAACGATCTGATAAATAAGTAAAATAAGATATTGGTGTAAATGCACATGAGAGACGTTACCCTTATATTAGTGGGGTTCGTGTTACTCGATCTTTAGTTTTATATATATGTTTTGTAGATCGTTGTTTGTCCTTTTGTACTTTTTCTTTTGGCCATTGCGTTGTCTGTTCTCCGTCGATATACGGATTCTAATTACCCCATTGTATATTCAAACTCTTCTTTGACACAAATGAAAACCCGAATATGATATTTCCTGTATTGACAAGGATAAACAAGGTAGTAAAGCTAGAACTATAAATAGCATCACACGATAACCTCAACATATATGGGATTTTATAGATTTCAGAATGTTGAAGTAGTCATTTTAAAAGGGAGAAAGTCACTTAGTACTCCACAGTACCAAAACAATTATTTCTAAGTTATAGGTATTCATATCTTTTATAATTTAGCTGTAAAATGACAAACAAATAATACCACACTGTTGAAAAATTCCAAACTTCAATAGAAAATCGTAGAAAGGGACTGGATTGATACCTCTTAACACACAAATACATGACCGCTCACTTTCCTGGCTTTGTACAGGCACTTCAATAAAATGTGAACCGCATCGATGGTGTACTGATTACTGGACACGATTAACATACGCAATAGAGTTGGCCATTCAGGTAAATGAAAACATCATTATCACAGGCGATCTGAATTCAAATCTATTGTGTTCAAATAACAACAAACTTATTGACCTTGTGAATATTTTTAATCTTAAGAATGTGATTGATAAACCTACCAGGATAAGTGGTAATACTAGTACTTTATTAGACCCCATTATTCTAAGCGATATTTTGAACCGTAATTATTCTGATGTACTTAAAATACCAAGACATATAAGCGACCACAATGCAGCAATTGCATTCATTAAATGCCCAAAAGCTACAACGAAATCATTTACAAGAGAAATCTGGTTATATGACCAAACTGATTTTGTTAGATTTAATCAGATGCTAACTGATATAAATTGGAATGAAAAACTTTGTAATTTTGATGATGTAGATGATATGTGTGAAGAATTTTCAAAAACCTTCCTTCAAATCTCAAGTGCATGTATCCCTTCAAAAACAATATTGATACGTGAAAAAGACAAACCATGGTTCAGTAACGAAATACGAAAAGAAATCCGCATACGTGACCGGATTAGGAAAAAATTATTAAAATCTCAAAACGAAAACAACATTATTAAATATAAAAAACAAAGAAATATGGTAAATAATATGAAAAAAATAGCAAAGGAGAAATTTGAAAATAATTTAGACAACCTTTTATTAAATAACTCTTCAAACCCCAAAATGTATTGGAAAATAATGCAGATGTTAATCAAATCTAACAAAGGAAATTATTGTATACCCCCACTCCGGAATTCAATTAATGATCATCACATTGATGATATTGCTTATGACGATTCGGACAAATGCGAGTTATTGAATAAATATTTTAGCTCAATATCAAAACTGGACGAAGAAAATATTACTCTCCCACAGTTTGACTCAAAAACAAATAATATTATTCACGAAATACATATAACAGAGAACGAAATTATTGATGTTATTCAAATTCTTGACCCAAACAAAGCAACAGGACCAGACAAAATAAGTAATAGAATGCTTAAAATTTCTCCTGAGAAAATTGCAAAGCCCCTTCTAATAATATTTAATAAATCTTTACAACAGAGCAAATATCCTTCTAATTGGAAGAGTGCTCATGTTATTGCAATTTTCAAAACGGGTGACACATCCCTACCCTCCAATTATCGCCCGATATCTTTAATAAGTTGTGTAGGTAAATTAATGGAAAGAATAGTTTATAAGCATATTTACAATCATCTTGTTAACAACAATCTCATATATAAATACCAATCGGGGTTTTTGCCAAAACATTCCACTGTCCATCAACTATTAGAACTATACAATTCGATCCTAAACTCTCTAGAAAAAAAAGAATTTAGCTGCTTCGTCTTTTGCGATTTTTCTAAAGCTTTCGACAAGGTTTGGCATAAAGGCCTTATTCACAAAATGAATTCATACGAATTCAAGGGAAGTTAATAAAATGGTTCGAAAACTATCTGTTCAAAAGAAGACAAAAAGTAATTAATAAAAACTCTTGGTCAAGTTTCGAACCTGTCTCAGCTGGTGTACCCCAAGGGTCGGTATTGGGCCCCTCATGTTTCTAATATACATAAATGATATAGGAGAAAAACTTATATCGTTGAGTAGATTATTTGCTGACGACACATCACTCGGATATTCTAGTCAAAGTGTTGATCAAATAAAAACTGTAATCAATCATGATCTACTCGAACTAAATGCCTGGTCTAGTAAATGGCTAATGTCATTCAATCCCGAAAAAACAGAAATCTTGTTTTTCTCCAATACCGGTATCATAGACAACATCGAATTTTCTTTTAATGGCAAAAGTATCCCTTTATCTACTAGCCATAAGCATCTGGGAGTTATCCTCTCCCAAAATGCAAAATGGAATGAACATTTAGAAAATATGATAACAAATATAACCAAACATTTAGGTATATTACGGAAATTAAAATTCAGTCTAAATAGATCCAACTTAGAAAAAATGTATTTAGTCTACATTCGGCCCCTTTTTGAATACGCTTGTGAAGTCTGGGATAATTGTGGAATTGGCTATTCAGACAAATTAGAAAAACTTCAATTAGACGCTGCCAGAATTGTAACAGGTCTCCCATTTTTACAAAATCGGAGTATTTACATGCTGAGACAGGTTGGGAAACACTATCAGAGCGGAGATACCGCAGAAAACTCCAATAATATTTAATATAAAATGTGGAATGGCACCTGAATACTTGCGTCATCTAGTTCCCCCAACTATTCAGAGTACTACTATAGTATACCCTTTGCGAAATGGTGATAATTTAATAGTTCCTTTCTGTAGACTCTCTATAACCAATTCGTCATTTATTCCTTCCACAGTTAAAGAATGGAATAAACTTGACATTGCAATCAGAAAATTAGATTCATTATCCAAATCAAAAACGCTATTCGTCTTAACAGCCAATCAAATAAGATCTCAGTTCCCAAACTTTATTACTATGGACCTAGAAAGTTAAACGTGATCCTAACACAAATTAGATGTACAGCTTCTTTCCTCAATCATGATCTACATAAGGTTTATATTTTATCTAGCACAGCGTGTAGCTGCGGTGCCCCCCAAGAAGATGCGAACCACTTCTTTTTTGTTTGTACCAAATATTCTGAAATAAGAAATGAACTGTTTCTCAGCATAAGCGATTTGTCTCAATCGATCAATACTTCACTTCTCACTTCAGGAAGTGAAACCTTAAGCTATGCAGATAGTTGCTTTATTTTTGATTCAGTTTTCCGATTCATAGAAAGGTCTAAACGATTTCTAATCGTTTAATGTACTAACCAAACATCATCCAGCATCCATACACACACACATACTTTTTCTTCATTTGTTTTTACTCGTTTACTATTTTCAGCTATATTATATGATAAAATTGTATTTTTCTTGTTTTCTTGTGCATTCTCAATATAATGTAATAATGATTGTATATATAGGAGAAGACTCCATAAGTTGGTAAAACTTGTGTCTGATCCTCTTTGTATCATTGATCAAATAAAATAATTATAAACTAAAAATCGGTGGTGTAATGGTTAGCGTGCTCGCCTCGAGTGTGGTAGATCGTGGATTCGAGCCCCGGTCGGTCACATTCAAAGACTATACAATTGGTATGTGTTGCTTCTCTGCTAAGCACGCAGCATTAAGGAAAAAGAGCAGACTGGTCTGCTCGGAATCAGAATAATGTGTCCGAGTGGAGCGACATGTTTACCCGCGGACAGTTGTTTCAGTGAGCTAGCACCATAACAATCCAACCCAGCGTGCTGATCTAGAAAAAAGCGGACCTCATCATCATCTCATTGAAAATTAACTTCTTTTCGCCATGATATAGCTGAAAAATTGCAGAATTGGCGTTAAACAACAATCACTCACTCACTCACTCAATAAAATGTGGCAGGGATAAATAGCTTTAGTATCATTATGTTTTGATAAGACATCATATTAGATGTTAAAGTGTGACTTGCGCTCAGATGAGTAGATATTTATCAGTCCTTATACTCCAATTGTAGACTAATTCTTATATACGAGTTTACATGCCATTTTTCCTTAAATATGTGACCAATAATTTAAATTTTACGAAATTTCAAAAAAATTGTTAATTTATTATGACGTAAAACAGATATACCAATGGTTAAGATTAAAGGTGATTGTACGTTTTGCTGATAATGATGGAATCGATGACCATGACTGTTTAAACCTTTTTTCACAATACCAAAGGTATATGACACCTGCATGTCCTATTAATTATCAAGTTCTGACACAGCACAAGCTTATACCACTTCATTTATTTGACATCAGCGAGACAACTCTATGTTCATTGTCTTCTCAAATATATGGTCATCTGTGCGTTTGAAAATCCCCCCTCAATTCCAAGCTTCGTGGCAACACAGATTGTTTACATTGGATATGGGCAGTTTAAAAAAATGATTCCTTTTCCTTTTACCTTTCTATAGCTGTGCTCCTTGTCTTTTTATAACTTATTGCTGCTAATAAAAATGTATTATTATTATATGCTTGTGCCCTCAAAATTTCACTGATATATCTCTTTCCAGAAAAAATTGCCATCGAAATATGTTGGTAAAAATGCCAGGAGTGTAAGACATTTTATGTGACAAACTTTTTTTCCTAATAATTTTCAAGGGTTTGTCAAATTAAAAATATTAAATATATACACCAGAATCTTAGATATTATGAAACTATAGTACAATTGCTTTATTTGTCAGGAAATCACTTACCACCCCTGGTGATGATTTATAAAAATAAAATGGTCACATTGAAAAACTTAATACTAAAATATATTGGTGTTAAAAATATCAATATATTGAAAAGAAAGTGTTATGGTGGAATAAATGTAGTGTTTTTAGAAGTGATATTGAAACTGTGTGATGTATGTTTCACGAAAAACATTTTCATTGCTCCAGGAACATGCTTGCACCGTTTTGACCTTCACATAATTATTAGGTGACCCGAAAATGTCAGGAGGGTAAACAAGATATGTTTACATTGTGGTCATTTTATACATTGTTATATTTTGTTGAATTTTGTATTATTTTTTAGCAGTTCATGACCGTCTGTGATTAGTGACACTCATACTCACTACAGAACATGAAAATAAATCATCTAATTTTCTTGTTTTGGCTTGTCTAGTTTTAATATAATTCCACTGTTGCATATAGTAAGTGCTCAATTTCGTTGTTTAACATCATACCAGCTGAATGTTTTATACATCTATAAATAATAATGGCTATTTTCAAGGAATTTATGCATTGTGTCAACACACCATTTCACTCACAAATGTTACATCTTTTTCAGTTTGCAGGTGAAATCTCACATTTATAAATTCCCTCAAAATAACCTATATTCCTGACAGTATGAGAAAAATTCATATTTCAGAAAACAAAGACAAAATAACTGTTCAAAGATTGATATACCAAGGTGTAAATTAATTTCATGGTAATAAAAAAATGGAAAGCTAAGTTTGAGGGAATTATTTTTTTTGTAATATCTGATCCACTCTCCCCTCCCCCACACTCAAAACAATCTTTACCTAAGACAACTAAAGAATAACCAGAATCAAATGAATACAAGTGGAGCACAGAATTTGAAGGAATTTAACAATACAGCTGGGTGGCTCTCTGGATTTTTGTAATGAATTAATCAAGTTGAGTCAACTTCAAACCACCATCCCCCTCTCCAGCCGACCTGAAAATATAAAGGACAATTGCAGTAATTTGGTAATTTGGACATCCACTATGACAAATATAAGAATTCAAAAGCTTTTTACTATTGGTAACTATTTTTTTTAATCTCACAAATAAAGAAACCGCAAAGGCTGAGTGTGTAATAACTTTCCTCGACAATTTCATTTTCTCTGGGTGCCATCCATGAAAAACATAATTTTAAATATCTTAAAAATCAGACGGTAAAAGTTTGTAAAATTTGGTGCAATGATGTCTATATGTATATTCTTTACTGTGACAGTTTTTGGTGGAAAGTAATCGACAGGAATTTTTTTTATCAGATTTTTGATACCAGGGTGGTATCTCAGGACATCCCCCCTTTTTTCCAATTTCAACTGTTTTGCACCTGATTATCTCCAAATAGGATATTCATATATGCTAGATATTTCATAATTATTCAACAATAACACTCTCAAGTATATTAAAGCCTAAATATTCCCTTTCAACCAGAAATAAATGTGTCTATTTATTAGAGGCTTCCGAAACTAGTATTACCATCAATGATGTATATATGTATATTCTTTACTGTGACAGTTTTCTCAAAACAAAAATGAGCATTGCTTTGTTTTATTATATTAAGTGTTGGCCTCTTCAGCCCCAATTAAGCCTGTCAAGCTTGGAGACCATAAGAGCTAGTTAACTAGGACAAATCTTATGGAAAAACGTAGGCAGTGAATGCTATAAGAAATATAATAGAAAATGATTACACAATCAATTCAAAGAAAAAAGACGCAACACACACGTCAAGGTTATATGAACAATATTAAATGCAAAATAGCGAAATTTTGGAGTTTGGAATTTGTTGGCCCCTTTAGGTCGAATTTATCTGGGAAACAGTCAGATATAGATCGAATCAGTCAACATACTACAGGAAGCTCTCTGCAGAATCATTTCAAACTTGGATGAAAGGTGATAATTTCTATGTACCTCTCAAATATTCGATATTTCGGGATTTTGGCCCCTTTTTTAAATGAAATAGCAATATTTGTTATGGTCCATCAATATCTCATAAAGATAATTGTTTTGCAAAATGAAAATTACCTTAAAATTGGATGAAAAATAAAATTAAATTAAATTTGATGTTCTCCCTTTTGGACCGTTCTATATCAAAAACGGTAATGGTTAAACAATCACTAGATGCCCTTTATCCTCAGATATTCATCAATACAAGACTAATCAAAATCATATTACAATGTAGGTTATATCAGGTTATCAGGTCAACATCTGCTAATAACTATTGTCGTATTTAATGTAACAAGGTAATAGTACAGATAAGACATCTATTGTTTATTTTATATACATGAAGAGATTTCAAGACACGCCATCATTCCTTGTAAATACACACATGTTGAATTAAGAATGAATTACAAAAAAAGAGGGCGCCGCCAACATTCACTAACATAATAAAGCTCTTCTGAAAACCAGTTATTTTTTTAATTTAATACTTTTTAGGTCGTCGTAGTATAGTTTTCAAATTTGTGGGTCATTTTTGACACCGGTTTTGTTTTGAAATTTGTGGGTCATTTTTGACACTGGTGTTGTATTGAAATAAAAAATACCTTTCTCACACGCGTACATATATCTTTGATGATGTGCAATATTTGTTGATTTTAATCATAATCCATCGTTTTGTATATGGATAAAGCACCTCCCATTTCCAAGCACTTGATCTTATCAAACTGCATTTTTCATGTGTTAATGAAGTGTGGTGTTCGCCATGATTTTCATGAGTATTTTTTTAAGATATTTAAAAACGAGAACAAGGTACATTTGTATAAGATGATGATGATACCTGTTTTGTACTAGACTAGTTTGGATCTTTATAATCTGAGCATATACATAGAATCCTGAAGAAAAACAAGGTTATCATAATTATTAAATATTAAATCAGATCATTGATGAAATAAAGCTTAAATGAATAATTACTATTTTTTTTTTAATATTAAGACATATAAATTTTTATTTCAAAGTTGTAAAGTATATAAAAGCTAAAAGCTTGAATTGACTTCACTCTTATAATGAGTTTTTAATTTCATTTAAAATAATTTTAAGATTTAAAAAAAAATGTATTTTATGATGAACAATGATGGCTGATTAAAATTGTTTGTCATGTAGTAAATCTCTCAGTTGTAATATACAGGATGTAACCAATGGAGACCATTCACCCATTTTCCCCCCAGGTGGCGTCGCTGTACCAACGGTGGTTAGGAAAACGTTTGTTTTCCGATAAACGCTTGTAACCAATGTAATCAAATGGCAATATCATTACCTACGCGGTGTTCTTGATCTGAAGCGTTGCGTAATATGACGGTAGGCACGGCCTATAGAGAGGACGGAAGTGAACATAATAGATTTTAATTTGATATTTCCAATACCTTTTTTTCTCGTTTATTTCACAGTGACCGGTAACAATCATAGCCTATAGGGCCCAATGCCTGCAATGGCAATGTAAAATTGCATGTACGTGGTTTTTTTTTACTTCATTTGGTGTCTAATGACGTAAAATTTTACACAAGTTTTTTTTTGCTTCATTTGTTGTCTAATGACATAAAATTGCACACAAGTTTTCAGACTAAATTGAACCCGATTGAAAATTGTACACACAATGCAAGAAGAGTTTTAAGATCCCCAAGCGCAAGGGCAAGCAATACAATGGCCAAAAGAAAAAGGGCAATCACTGGTCTACAAAACACTACACAGAAAACTATCATTTCCCCCACAGCGATATATTTTTTCACAGGAAACAAAAATCAGATTTTTATTTTTTGGACATAAAAAAAAATCAGTAATTTCCCTTAAAATTTTTATCATCAATTTCTCGTTGAGAACTGTAGGACCGGATTAATGATATGTTTGCATCTTTCGTGTCAATTTATTTTGTTTCTTTAAAATTTCACCACATAATTAATATATTTTTTTTTCAGAAAAAAACATCCTAAAAGTTAAATGGTCGTCCCCTTAATGACATGAATGCGTGTCTCGGCCGCGTCCATGCAGCTTCGTATAATACGAACCGCATCGGTGGCGTAATGGTTAGAATGCTCGCCTCGAGTGCGGTAGATCGTGGGTTCGAGCCCCGGTCGGGTCATACCAAAGACTATGCAAATTGATATTTTTGCTTCTCTGGTAAGCACGCAGCATTAAGGAAAAGGAGCAAAGACTGGTCGGCTCGGAATCAGGATAATGTGTCCGAGTGGGGCGACATGTCTATCCGCGGACTGTTGTTTTAGTGAGCTAGCACTATACAAATCCAACTCAGTGTGTTGGTCTAGAACAAAGCGGACCTCATCATCATCATCTCATTGAAAATTAGCTTGTTCTCGCCATGATATAGCTGAAAAATTGCTGAATTGACGTTAAACAACAAAAATCACTCGTATAATACGTGTCCGGATTTCAAGAACCTTATGCAAGAAAGTTCAACAGTTTAATTATTGCTTCTGATTCGCGGATTTGTCCCGATAAGATTGATTCCTTAAAAAGTAACCCTTCAAAGAGATAAGTTGCATTTTAATGCTTGGTGCTTTAACCATTCATATGCTTTTCTTCTATCATCATTTGTAGCACTATCATGTAATTTAATCAACACCGCCCAAATATATTTTGTATTTAGTGTAGAGGTTGTTAAATAGCTTGTATTACCGTTGAAATGAAACAGTACACTTCTTGTTTCGTGACGGCCAGTTTTATTCGGCCCGTTTTATTGGTGGAGGAAACCGGAGTTCCCTGAAAAAAACCACCGACCTGCCGCAAGTCACTGACAAACTTTATCATATAGAAATCACATTAGTATTATTACCAATCAATAATAGTCAAGCGACTGTTGATGAAAAATAAAATCCACACATGACTGTTGATGAAAATAAAATGTACACATGACTGTTCATGAAAAAAATCAACATTATCTATAATACGACCGAGGTATTCACGTTTGAATTTTATTTATCAAAATCTTCAGAATGTTTGATGCCTTTATTTGAATGGCTTAAGATAAAGCTGAAATCGTAAAATTTTTAATTTTGCTTTTTTCAATTTTCGCAAAATTAGAGCCCGCGCGAACAGTTTGACTAAAAATCGCAAAATTAACACCCCTTCGAAAATAACCACTAAAATAGTAGATTAATAAATGTAGATATTTATGTTTGAGACAGAATATGTTTTTAACATCATGTTGGGGATCAGTGAGTAATTGTTGTTTACGGCAATTTTTCAGCTATACTCACGACGAGAACAAGTTAATTTTCAATGAGATGAAGATGAGGTCCCAACACGCTTAGTTGTTTTGTTTTATTATAATATATATATATATCTTAAAAATGATATAGGGGTGCATATTTTTTATTAATAAAGTTATATGTCTTAAAGACAAGCCACTGTGGTTGGAATCCGGAACAGAACACAACTGTACATAAATTTCACCAAGAATAATTAATGTACGTGAAATTGATCGAAATTATTTGATTCTAACCATTAATAAACGATTATTTACCATGAAAGTAGAAAATCACGATACAACAAAACTAGGAAACCAACACGAAAATCTTTTAAAAAGGGAAATACAGAGAACGTGAACAAATATCAAACTTTGTTTAACAACGTACGTACACGTGTACTATAGTTTCCTCATTCAACAGTTATTGTACGTATGCTATGCGTATTTACTAATTACAAAATTATTGAAAATATTGTTTTTTGCTCATGGAGAACATAAGAAAAAATTGATAAGAATGTATTCAATTTTATTTTATATTCGCATTCACAGTTAGTAACAGGTGCCCGTGACGCAGATATGATTGCAACGTGGTCCTTGTCTTATTTCAACGTAATGACGTGATCACTTTAGTAATTTAGTAACATGTCAGAAGATGGTTACAACTTATGATGCATTTGTTGTTAACTTGAGGAATATTGTTATACAAATAAAAAATAATTATTGTTGGATAATTAGATAGAAATTGTGTTTGAAATAATAGTTTACATAGGTTACAAACGTCTAAGCGATAATAAAAAGCTCCGTTAACCACCGTTGGTACTCGAGCGACACCTGTTGAGTAAATTTGGGTGAATGGTCTCCATTAGCACATACTGTGAAGCCATCTATTTTGAGATGCTATTCAATGAAAATAACAACCTGACCATATTGTTATATGATAAGATAAGAATTAGATAAGAAATTAAAATTTATAAAAGTCATGTATGAGTTTTTTTATTGAAAATTAATTAACACATTAAGTCATATTTCATTTATTTAGCCTAACTTGGGTCAGTTATCAATTAAAAAGACAAAAATAGTTTTAAAAAAAAATCTGTCTAACAAGTATTTACCTAAATAACGATAGTGTGATTGGTATTTCTTAATAAATTGTATTAAAAATCATTTTAATTGATGAATTAATCAACTTTCTGTTTACATATTTATTTTCAATAAAATTTCTTTATTATTTCATCCCATTTTCCTTAATTTAACTTGTGCATATCCATATTTATACAATCCATGTTAACAGTAAGTTGCATACCGATGTCAACCCTATATATACTCTCACATACATGTTAAATGTGTATTGTGACATTTTATTGTTATAACATTATTTAACCCAAAATATTAATTGTGACTTTTTGTCCTGTAACTTTCTGTCCGTTTACCCAAATTAATACTATTGCCTATAACAATTTCTCATTTATTTTAGGTATATTCACCAGAGAAAGCTACAGCCCAGAGCAATCTACACACATCATCCTCAAAGCTGATGTCACACCATCATTGAGAGTGTTGTTAAAAGTGTTTTTTGTTATTATTTCACTTATCCAGTGATTTAATAGTATTGTGTTGTGTTATTTTTTATATTATTGATATGATGTGCTGAGTGTAACGAACTTGCATTATGTATTTATATATTATATATTGGATAATTTAATATGGTTATATTTTCCACTAACACCGATAGAAAAGTCAAACAGACCGATAGTTTATCACGTAGTACGGTTACCCATGAGATTTAAACAAGGTGAGTTGAAAGTCAGTCGGCACATGTATTTTGAGTGGAGCACACGCTTTGTGTTTAAGTAAAGTGAGGAACAGGCAGTTTGAGTATTACAATTGTCAAATACAGGACATGGATATTCATAGGCGAAGGTTCATTACACGCAGGTAAGTCTTTTTGCTTTATTTATGGTTAATTATGGTAAATTTTGCTGTCGAGATGTTATTTCTTGCTCGCGGTCCAGAATATCCGGAAAATTAACATATTATGCAAATGTTTAGACAATGTATGTAATGCGTGGGTTCAATATCTATTTTACAGGGGTTTTTATGCCTGGTTTTTTGGTGTGCGTGTAGTAAAGTTTGCTGTCGGTATAAATGGCGTCTGTGTTGAAATGGTACCGGTTTTGGTGTATATAAATTGATGTCACAACGCCCAGCATCGGTGATATTATTATCGTTAAATGCCGTCATAAATTTGGAGTTTTAGAGTCCGTAATTACAACCCGAGAAGTCCGTGCTGAACACATTATATTTATGCAGTCATATTAGTCACGGTTCGCTGGATACAATAGTGAAGCGATATATTAATCATCTAGTGTCCTCGTCATCAATTTAGAATCTATATTTATGTGAAATTATTCCGTCCGTATTTATAAATTATCCAAGGGGAACAACCCAGTTCAATTAGTGAATTTTTACAGTACCAGGAATGCGTGCGTGCAGGATGGTATGCCTCCGGCTGTAAAATGCATATCGTTTATATATGCATTATATTTGTTCAGTGTTTTGAATGAATATCGTTTTATGTTCAGTGTTGTGAATCTTGTAATATTGTGTACATTTCATTCCATATATCATTTGTTTTGTGTTTATTTTTCTTATGTTTTGTTCATTAAATGTATATGTTTAATGTAGTTTTATATGACATTGGCCACCTGACAATCCAAAGAACTTACTTCTTTACACTGAGAAATAAACCTTCAGTGAAGAAAAACTTTTATCTTTATTTTGTACTTAAAATCAAGGATGAATATTGTGAAGTAAAATTTTCTCATAATTTGAAGATATTTATTGCAATCAAATGTTGCACATAAAATGGTAGTATAAGATGGAATGAAATCTAAATGTTCTGATTTAATTGATTAAACCTACTAGTTGTTCCAACAGATTGTTGTCATCTATGTTGTTGTACCATTGCCGTTGAAGGGGCTGTCGAGATCGTATGGTAGTAGGATTTACAACTATCTATGCCCTCAGTGCTTATCATCACTAGAACGTGAGTCCATGTGCAATCTACACAACATTATATGATCAAAGTTTGTCAGTGACTTGCGGCAGGTCTGTGGTTATCTCTGGGTACTCCCGTATCCTCCACCAAAAAAATACCGACTACCAGGATATAACTGAAATATTATTGAAAGTGGCGTTACAGAAGCAAACTAGAGGTACTGCTGGACGCAGGAGTCCCGCATTGATACATAAATGGAATAACTTAGCTGTTCGCTACGCGGGACTAATACCCCCGCGTCTCCATCATCTTAATTGAGCCAAAACATATTTGGAACACAACTTTTAGACTCATAATTCTGGGAAAACTTGATGGACCAGGATATACTACTAATGTGCACATCTTCATATTAGGATCTTGCAATGTACAAAGTTTCATGAACTTCTGATTAATCATGTAGGAGAATTTGCGATGACAAAGTGCATACTGAATTGTCTCAAAATTTCTAAGTCCAAAGAGGCATAACAGGGGTAAAACTCAATGGACAATCAAATCCTTTATACTGCAAAGTTCACACATCATGATCTTAAATTCCACAAAGTTTGGTGGAAATCGGACAATTGATGTGGAAGTTGGTCCGGACAGATGGACAGACAGACAGACATACCGATTCCTATATACACCCCCTCCCAAACTATGTTTGCGGGGGGTATAATAAATAATGCAAACAATTTGAAAAGAGTCGTATAAATTGTCGTTTCTGAATAGTCAATACCCTCACCAAGATTATTGAGGCACGCACACACTATGAAACATAAATCAACATGGCGTCCGATTTTCTCGAAACCACTTCTACTTCTACTTCTACCGAATAATGACCTACTTCAACAGTTTGAAGATTATATCATTGAATTGCAGATTATTAGAAATGCCGTTTAAAACTAGAACAATGAAGTTAAATATGACATTCTCGAAATGCGCAATTATTTTAATAAATATCGAAATTGCTTTGAATTTAGCGATGAAATCGCTATATTTTGAGGGTTTACCGTAGTCTTTGTTTGGTCATCGTGATTTGTTTTGTTTTTGGGTCTTGTGTATCATATATTCTGTACCTTTTTGCCTTTCCCACAATTTCAGCTCCTACACTATAGACGAGATATTAATTAATTAAGGAAATGCGATTTATTTAAAATAATGCTTCATATTAATAACCCCTTTAGTAGAAAAGTACTGACATTATACGTTATGGGACTTTGCCGGACAACTGGGCATTCTAAACGGTTAGTCGTTACCCGAATGGGTCCAGATGACTATCGAAAGCGGCATAACAGACTTTTCTAGCTTACATAAAATTTTTATCTGTACGTTCTAAAGATAATACAAATGTCCTTATAATGAGAAAAGCAGAAATTGTTACATGTTAAGATCGTATCATGGAGATATATATTGATTTTCTTCGTCGCATATATAGTTGACCTCGATACTGAATTAAGACAAATTCAAGAGATACCAAAGGGGTAACAAGAAGCCGCAAATCTGAGAACGACAGACAAAACAATGGACAAATTAAAAGGAACAAAAGGACAAACAATGATCTACACAACACTACACATAAAACTTAAGATCGCTCAACACGAAAATTCCATTAATACCCGGGGGTGAAAGGTTAGAAGTTCCTGTTCCGCTATGGACACCTGTCGAGTTACTGTTAACCGACACGAACGTCATTTGAAATAGAAATCGTGTTGAACATCAGTATACGTACATTATGGTACATAAATACAAATAACATAAATAAATAATAAGCTCTCTATATAACAAATGGGAGTAAAGACCCTACATCGCTTTACGCGGAAATCGTAGCGGACAGCACAACACGAAACTGTAAACCTGATGACATGTATTTTGATAAAATGAACAACACGAATCCCATTAATACAAAACTAATAATTATTTAGCAAAAGGACATCATCTATATAGCGGAACATGAAATGAAAGAATGGCGCAAGCTTCTTTTCGTTTTTCTTGAAATACCCCTGGCCTGTTTGCAATCTGCTTTGTACGAATAAAAAAACAAGTCAGCGAGAAGAGGATCATAGTGGCTAACCATAGGAATTCCGACTGTCTGTTGAATAACACATACACCAAAGATAACAAATATGTCGTCAATTAAACATTCGAGCTGTTTTATGACATCAGTTTCAGAGAATTTGTAGAATCAGAGTGGTTTTTTTTACAAAATAAGATGAGTCTTATCTTTATAAAAACGTAGATATCTAATTAAGTTGGCAAGGTGTGTTTCTGAATTCTGAAATATCCATCATCAGGTATGCTCAACGCCAAGAGATCGGAAAGCCAAATAAGTCTTTGTAAGCTAGAAAACCAAATGGCCTAAACAGGATAGTCAAAACCAGCTAAGGATGCATATGCCAGATGAAGGCGAACCTTAGCTTTAATAATATTTAGGAACTGTAAATGTCTATGATAATTATATCTAATAAGCCATGTCAGTGCCGAAGAAGACCAATAGCCTACGAACTTAATAAGGGTAATAACAAAATTACCGAACTCCGAATAATCTTACAAAGGGAAAGTCAAAACTCATAATTATATAAACAGACAAAATCAGTCAACAATCGAAAAACTGTGAAAACCGCAATGACCCTGACTTGGTACAGGCATTTCTAAAGAAATGGTGGGTTGAATCAGATTTTAAAGCGCCAAACCTCCCGCTCTCATTACGGTTCAAAGGTTCCGGCTATCACTATAACAGTATTTAAATACAGGAACAAAATAGGTAAAATAGTTGTCAAAGCAGTACCGTATTCCGTGACGTAAATGTCAAAAATATTTTTACGTCACACATTGATAAAAAAACATTTTTGACATTTTTCTAGACTTCTTTATCTTTATACATTTTCACTATTTGAAAATGCATCGCTTATAATCGTTTCTGCAGAGACGGAATATATTTCGACAAGATCTTGGTATGGGAATATAAACTTTTTAAGAGATCGAATAAGGCGAATCTTTTTATAGCCCTGGTCCAGTAGCCTGTTTCTCAGATGAAGATGACGTTTCAGGAAATCAGAATAATTGCTACTGGCCCTTGCATAGCGAATCAATTGCGAGATGTAAACACCATATGCAGGAGAAGCTAGTATATTGCTGCACATGTTTGGAAAATTTATGATTTTAAAATTGAAGTCGTCCCGCTTATCATAAATTTTAGTACTGAGTTGACCACTGTCGTCAAATTCGAGGTATAAGTCCAAAAATGATGCGGACGAAGCTGTATCTGTGGTCTCTTTAACTTCCAGCTCTGGAGGATATATCAATGGAAGAAATTCTGCAAATCTAGAATTATTGATAGATAAAACGTCATCAATATACCTGTATGTGAAATTAAAGGCTCTAGCCTCATGAATTTTCTTATCTTTTACAAGCTTTTGAAGAAACTCCGACTCATATGAGTATAAAAATAAATCGGCTAGAAGAGGGGCGCAATTCGTACCCATTGGTATGCCGACGACCTGCTGAAACAGTGTCCCTCCAAAGGAGACAAATATGTTATCGATGAGGAACTCCAGCATACTGATCACTTGTTCCTCGGAGTAGCATGTTTTACCTTTTTGAATTTTGTTGGAAAAATATGTGGAATTGTAGCCTAACACAACAAATTTTGAGCCATAGTTTCTATGACTGAAAGCTTTATGAATTGTTTCTTTTAAGCGGGTTTTTAATTTGTCATGCGGTAGGGTGGTATATAGAGTTGAAAAATCAAAAGTTTTGATGGAGGATACCTGAGAGAAAGATCTTGATTTCAGGTTATCCAAAAGATCTTTAGAGTTTTTCAAAATCCACATGTCATTTATGCCACTACGCGAGTAAACAGTTTCACAATATTTATGTTGTCCCTCTTTTACTGCAGACAGAATCTTTGTCAGGTGAATAGACAATTCTTTCGTCGAACAAGTTGATGATCCCGCTATGTACCTTTCTTTGTATGGTGTCTTATGGAGTTTAGGTATCCAATATAAATAGGGTAAATCCTCATACTCTTTACCAGAGGGAATGTTTAAAGAGGTCATGAATGATCTGTGGTTAGCTAGGATTTCATCTTTGTCGACAGAAGTTGGTTTGTATGTGGTATTACTAGAGGTGTTGCTATTTATGCCTAATTCCTTGATTAGGCATTCGAAGTAATATGATTTACATACAAACACGATATTGTTGGAAGCCTTGTCCGCAGGAACGATAACATATTTGTCATGAAGAGAGGAGAGACACTTAACAGCTTATTGGTCTTTAAATACAGACTTGGGTCGACTATTAACACAATTTTTGAGTTTGTGAATCCGACCTTGTACTAGAGACCTAATTGTTCTAACCCAGTCTGACAAGGACTCTAACTCAGGATCTTGGTCTACTTCTCTCTTTATCCACCTTCTGGCATAATCTTCAACAGCATCCATAATTATGTTGAAATTATGTTTCCAATTGATGTGTTGAGGTTCTCTGAATTTAGGACCATGATAAATCACCTTTCGGAGACTCTCATGTTGAATGATATTCAGATCACCAGTGATTACATGTCCAGATGGGTTGTATTGAAAAGGAGAGTGGGAGCAGTCACAAGTCAGAGGGTTCTTAAGGTACTCATCTATGTTAATATCTTGTAATGCTTCTTTGTAGTTGACAATTGTATGGCCAATGCTATTAGTGTAGCTATAGGAGACAATGGGAACAGATTGATTTTTGAAATATGGTGGAATTTCTTTTACGACCTCTTTTCTATTAAGAATGTTGCTGATGTTAATAGCATCGATTCCTTTGTTAGCAAACGGAATATGGAGGAATTTTCTGTTGTTATCATGAAGAGGTTCAGATCGAACTGGTTTAAAAAGACGAAAGGACGCCATGTCACATATAATACTAGACAATCTGTACTTAGGAGAAAAAGGATCTACGCCTCCTTTGTCAAGTCCAAAATCCCTAAGATCTTTGAGGTAGTTTACAGGTAGTGAAAATAAGATTGTACGAATGTGATGAATTCCAAGAGGTTTCTGTATATTAGAAAGTAAATCATTAAAAGTATCTTGTAACGTTCTTGGTTTAGAGGACTTTTTAGCATAAGGATGTTGAATTCTTTTATGACCATGACTACGTTTAGTTCTTGGAATAGTATTAAAAAGGCTCATCACGTTGATTTCGTTGCATCCAGGACTTGACAAATTTCCCACTCCTTTGATGTTCTCATTGCAACCGTAAGGCATTGCAGTGCGTAACTCTTTAATCCAAAACAACTCTCTATCGGTACGGTAAGGTGTACTAAGTATAGGACTGTTTGTGTGATGGTAAATCTTCTCGATGATTCGAACTTTCTTCGTCAAACAGCGGTCATGACCCGGTTGATTGAAATGATTATACAAAATCCTGTATTTGGGATCTTTTGCATCATATCGATGTTGGCTCATCCTACTTCGCAATGTTTGACGAGTTTCACCAACATACAAAAGTCCACAGAGTGTACATTCTATGCCGTAAATGACATTTTTAGTAGAACAGTCCAGAGGGTCAAATGATTTGGTATAGTACGTTTTTCCAGTTAAATTACTTGTAAATTCAGGTTATTAGCATGACGCATGCTTTACAAGTATTATTTTTGTCAGTTTTTATTTTGCAAATAGTAATGCATGGAGAAGAGTCACAAGTACCTGGAGATTTAAGACAGTCCGAAATATTAATAGAACAAGATTTTAAAATTTGATACGAATCTGAAGTTTTGAAATAATAATTACCCTCTGGCTGAACGTAAGACAAATCGGGGGTATCCCGTAGGATTTTCCGTGGAACGCATATATCATTTGCTACCCTGTTCCGTGTAGTAGCAAATGAGGACCTTGTTAACCCGGGTGACATGAATCCAGTTTCTGAAATATCCTTCATCAGGTATGCTCAAAGCTAAGAGATTGGAAAGGCAAATAATTTTAAGGTCTTTGTGAGTTAGAAAACAAAAGGTCCTAAACAGAATATCAAAAGCATTCTAAGTTCATTTTTTGTCTGAGGGAGGAGAATCTTTGCTTTAATAATAGTTCCATTATGTAGGAAGTATAAATTTTGATAATAAGACAAGGTATTTATATCTACGTTGGGCATTATTTTTAAGAAACACAGTTGGTCTCTTTCTAGCGATTTTGATTTTGTGTAATCGTCTGCTATTTCTGGCATCTGTAATGGGCGATCAAGGAAAATGTCGCGTGCTGTTTATGTTGAAACAGACCAGTGCAAATACGTTTGACCTTAATACAGACGGCAGGCTTTGCACAATAATAGGTGATAACGGGAAAAAATTTTCCGATGTTCTAGTTGATAAAACGATTACATATTTCTTTGGAATCCAATTGAAATTCTACTCTCCCAATTTATTGATAGAGTGACTGTTGGCCAATCAACATTATATTTTCACGGAAACGTCTGACAGATAAAACGGTTTATCTATTCAGGGAGAACAATTTTACTCGTGTATTTATCATAAGGCTATATTGTCTTTTGAGGAAATTCAAACTGATATTTAATAAAATCTTTATTAATAATAAAATGGGAGTTGGTTGCTGATATATATCTCATATAAAACTGCATGTACATGTATGTGATATTTCATATCAAGTTTTATTATTATGTTACCATGACTACAGCAATTTGTGAAAATTAACAACAAGAGAAATTCACTGTAATGAGTGAAATAAATAGTTAAGTAAATTTAGGCATAAGATTCCCGAGATCTATTATCTTCACTTTGATCATGTGATGGTCTATTGTTGCAGCACATTTCACATTTCTTTTCTTGAGGCTTGTTCACAAATGTGCAAACACTGCATTTCCAGGCTATAAAAACAAAATATTATTAATATATATGTGAAAATATAGCACAGTAAAGTAAAATAATCTTATTACAGGATAAAGAAGTAGATAATTCAATCTGCTTCGTTTTTGTTTTGTACAGATAAAAACGAATCCCGTTAGGTACTGAGCTTTCAGTGGATCCAGATGGTTTGGTCGTAATGGTGTGGTTGGCCAGATTGAAGCTCACCACTGTGTAGCAATGTTTTGAAAGTTTTGTTTTTTAAATTGCGTGTTCCATGGAATAACATATACATGTTATACTGCCTACATTTGCCCTTTGTTTCCTGTTTGCAAAATGAATAACAAAATTTTACGGAAAAGTATAGAGCTATGACAATTTGATTTATCAAATCATAAAAGCGATGTTCGGTTCGTCTTTACCTCCAGTTATTTGTAGGTGGGTTATTGTCTTATTTACGCTGTTTGTGTTTGTTTGGGCATCATGGTGTCCAACATGTTTTTGTTTTTCTTCGTTTTGTGCACCCTATGTTGCCAGTTTTTCTGGATTGTTAATTGTAGATTGCCCCTTCGGTATTGTCTAACATTTATTGATCGTATTCAATTATTAGTGATTATCGTTGTTTTACCAAAATAATCTCCTGTATAAACATTTGATTGACAGCTGCTGATTCAACTTTTATCAGCAGCTAATAAGTCGTCGAGATTCGAATTTGAAAAACTAGCAATCATAAATTTATCGTTTCCGGACACATATATATATAATGGATTGCATCTTCAATATAATATATTCAATGCAGTTGTGTATTTTCTATTTTCTTTTCTATAATCTTTTCTCCTTTAATTACGGTTGTGGGATATAATTATACATAATTGAAAGAAATGTTTGAAAATACCAAATAGGTAACCAGAAGCCGTAAATCGAAGAAGAACAGACAACTAAATGGCAAACAGAAAAAGGACAAATGGACAAACAATACTCTACAAAAACACTAAGCTTAAAATTAAAGACCGAGCAACACAAATTCCACTAAGATCGGTAGTGAACGTAGGTGATCAGTAAGGGTAACCAGATCTTGCTATACATGTGGCATCCGTCGTGTTACTCCTGTTAAAAACGGAGATAAGTCATGAATGTGGGAAAGGACCGGTTGTGATTACGACAAACGGAACATTTACGTGGTCATTTGTGACACTGATCTTCCGTAACGATAATGGTAGCAATCATAAAACTTTCAAAGTGATGATTTCAACTTAACCACAAGGACCATTGGATCAGTAGCTTCCTTGTTAACATCAACCCTCTATTATTGAATTCATGATAGGTACCACTAGCTCCGGAATATCGGAAACTCTCATCCACAACAACTCCTGCTAAACCCCAAAATGGAAAATAACAAAACAGTATTCACCAAACAGGGGTCATAATTTGTGCAGGGCAGCATATCCTAGTATCTAATTAATAACACTAACAATATACATAAAATTGCAAATCAAAAAAATAAATTAAAGAGGCATTAGCTACGATTTTGAACAAAAAAATTATGTTTTGGAAATTGGTAAATAGTTTTAAAATGATGAAATAAAGGTAAATATTTCACATTAAACAGCTTATCGTACCACTTTTTGCCTTTTGAGAATGAAAATTACCATCGATTTATTATTTCCGTGCAAGCAAATAATTAGACCTCGCTTTCTCCGTATGCAACTGACCTTACTAGTGACAGGTAAAAAGGAATAATTTGTATTTTGTCGCTTATTAACTGCAAACTTGCATGGTTCTTTGTCCGTAATTAACGCCGACTAAAAGCAGATTCACAGAAAATAAGAAATAACTGCATTGTTGTACTGATTTAATGACGATTCGTAAACAATGCCGATAATTAATAAGATGGCGTCCATTTCTTGATCGATCTCAAAACACGAGCAGTTGCACCTTTTTTCACCGATGCGCGTACATTTCATAACATTTATAAGCTACAGAAACACGTTTTATTAAGGCATCAATCATATCTGATAGTTTTTATGGGTAGCAAAAATTTACGATTTTGGCAGATAATGCCCCTTTAACATTCGTTAAGATAAAAAAAAATAAAGAACAATCGTTAAGATAAAATAACATAAAGAAAACATATTTTTACAGTAAGGTGATAATTATTTGACTTTTACTATGCTACATTCGTACTATTTCAAAATGAACTAACTGCTAGGATTGTTATCGCAATGCACCGATATACCAAGATGTGTTAACTTGTAAGGAAAGACTGAATGTAAATGAACATGAGACACTATCCACCATTAAACATTTCAAAGAAAAGGAACAATATATGTTTATCAATAGACATAGTTTCAGAAGAGTTTGAAGATACCAAAGGGGTAATCAGAATTCGTATATCGAAGAAGAACAGAAAACATAATGGCCAAAAGAAAAAGTACAAAAGGACAAACAACGATCTACAAAACATACACATAAAGCTAAAGAGAGAGTAACACGAATCCCACTAAAATCGGGGCTGAACATAGGTGTTCCGTAAGGGTAAACAGATCCTGCTCCACATGTGGCATCCGTCGTATTACTCATGTTAAACCTCGGTGATATGCCATGAATGTGGGAAAGGACCGGTTGTGATTACGACAAACGGAACATATACATTGTTATTTGTGACACAGAAACTCTGTAACGATAATGGTGGCAATCGTAAAACTTTCAAAGTGATGACTTCAACTTAACCACAAGTAACTCTTAGATCAGTAGCTTCCATGTTAGCAGCAACCCTCTATTATTGAAATCATGATAGGAATATCGGAAACTCTCATCCACAACAACTCCTGCTAAACCCCAAAATAGAAAATAATAAGACAGTATTCACCAAATATGGCGGCATATTTTTGTGCAGGGCAGCATATCATAGTAACTACTGGTAATTAATAACACCAACAATAAAAACATAAAATTGCAAATCAAAAAAAAAATCGACATTCGCTAAGATAAAAAAAAACGAACAATCGTTAATATAAAATAAAATAAAGAAAACATATTTTTTTAGTAAGGTGATAATTATTTGACTTTTACTATGCTACATTCGTACTATTTCAAAATGAACTACTTGTGAGGATTGTTATCGCAATGCACCGATAAACCAAGATGTGTTCATTTGTAAGGAAGGACTGAATGTATTTTTAACAACAGACATAGTTTCAGAATAGTTTGCAGATACCAAAGGGGTAATCAGAATCCGTATATCGAAGAAGACAACACAATGGCCAAAAGAAAAAGTACAAAAGGACAAAAGGACAAACAACAATCTACACAACATACACATAAAACTAAAGACAGAGTAACACGAACCCAACTAAAAACCGGGAGTGAACTCAGATGCTTCGGAAGGGTTTTCAAAATGAAATGTTGATTACAGTCTGTGTATCTTACCAAGACATACATCACAATAGAAATCTTCTTCTTTGTTGATAAGTGTACAGTATGGACATTCCCAGTCGTCTGTTACTGGCACAATCCCAATGTCTACAATAGATACATCAGTAGTGATGTTATTAGATGCAATGAAATAGATTGGCTAGTTACATATCAAAATAGCTTGCAAAATACTTGTTTTCAATATTTTTAATCCAATCATGGACATATTAATATACACCATCTACACACGCTTAAATATATGTCTTATGTCTATCCCTAGATTCGCCTCACGGTACAATGTAACACTTTGACTCTTAAAGCTATATTTTTATATAGCATATGTGACCGAGTGGTCAAGCGCACTTGTCATAGCACTAAATGGTCGAAGTTGTAGTTTAGTAAATATCTGAGTTTGAATCCCGCTGAGGGTAGAGCATTAAAAATTGTCAGTTCGAACATCTAATTGAAACAGAATCGTCAGAATCCACTTGTGGTGCGTGCATTGGAGACATGACATCTTTAAAAAATGCAGTTGATAAAAAAATGAGTAGATAGAGGAATTTGATTAAACTCCTGAAATCAATTTAATTAATATGTACGTTTTACAAATGTACAGCAACAAAAACAACAAGATTTGTATGTATCATGTATTTTCCCATAATTGATCTGTTATTGAAATTGGGAGTTTCTAAACAAACTATTTAAAAATATAAATCTGACATTCATCTCCATCAGGCATAGGTAATTTCGTCCTACTTCGCTATCCTATTTATATGTCCTTTGTCTTCATTTCTCCTGAAGATTAAAACTATGCTGGTTTTCCATTTTTTTTTACTTGAGCGAACCCAACATATATCTTTATTCTCATAACTTGATGATCATTTAATATTCTAGAAACGCGTAGTGCGTACCACATTAGACATTGTTATTATATCGTATCTATTGTAGCCATCAATTGTTATTATATCGTATCTATTGTAACCATCAATTGTTATTATATCGTATCTATTGTATCCATCAATTGTTATTATATCGTATCTATTGTAACCATCAATTGTTATTATATCGTATCTATTGTAACCATCAGTTGTTATTATAGCGTATCTATTGTAACCATCAGTTGTTATTATATCGTATCTATTGTAACCATCAATTGTTATTATAGCGTATTTATTGTAGCCATCAATTGTTATTATATCGTATCTATTGTAACCATCAATTGTTATTATATCGTATCTATTGTAACCATCAATTGTTATTATATCGTATCTATTGTAACCATCAATTGTTATTATATCGTATCTATTGTAGCAATCAATTGTTATTATATCGTATCTATTGTAGCCATCAATTGTTATTATATCGTATCTATTGTAGCCATCAATTGTTATTATATCGTATCTATTGTAACCATCAATTGTTATTATAGCGTATCTATTGTAACCATCAATTGTTATTATAGCGTATCTATTGTAGCCATCAATTGTTATTATATCGTATCTATTTTAACCATCAATTGTTATTATATCGTATCTATTGTAGCCATCAATTGTTATTATATCGTATCTATTGTAACCATCAATTGTTATTATAGCGTATCTATTGTAACCATCAATTGTTATTATATTGTATCTATTGTAACCATCAATTGTTATTATATTGTATCTATTGTAACCATCAATTGTTATTATATCGTATCTATTGTAACCATCAATTGTTATTATATCGTATCTATTGTGGCCATCAATTGTTATTATAGCGTATCTATTGTAACCATCAACTGTTATTATATTGTATCTATTGTAGCCATCAGTTGTTATTATAGCGTATCTATTGTTGCCATCAATTGTTATTATAGCGTATCTATTGTAGCCATCAATGTTATTATTATAGCGTATCTATTGTAGCCATCAATTGTTATTATATCGTATCTATTGTAACCATCAATTGTTATTATAGCGTATCTATTGTAACCATCAATTGTTATTATAGCGTATCTATTGTAGCCATCAATTGTTATTATAGCGTATCTATTGTAGCCATCAATTGTTATTATAGCGTATCTATTGTAGCCATCAATGTGTGCTTTATTTATATGGTATTGTCTGGTTTTATAAGACGTTACAGTTTTCTTAACTTTCAACTCTTGTTTCGTAATTAGGTTTATTACAATAGACACCTAACTACAAACAGCATTAACCGATAGAATAAGCTAGTGTAACACAACAGGTGTTCCTAGAGGGGATAGGAACTGTCTCCGGAGTTCATCACAGTTTTGTAGTTGAGTTTGTATTGTGCGTATGGTTCAATCTTATTGTTCTATTTAGTGCATTGTCGACCACTGTTTGGACTTTTTTTTTCTTTTAATGATTGTGTTGTCTGTCCTTTTTCGAATTACAGCTTTTGATCCCCCTTTGGCATCTAGAAATTTTACTTAGTTCAATGCACCTTCTGTTTCATAAAGTTGTGGAATGCAAATTTTAAGGTGGAATTTCCTTTGTACATAATATAATGATTAAACGTTGACGAAACACTATCATGTAATAATATACTTACTTTGAAATTCATCTATCAGATTTCCTTCTTCTTTGAATGGCGTATTACTGTCATTTCCTGTAGCATAAACATGAGTTTCTTCCCCTACACCAGTGATCCCCCGATTTATAGGTCTGTTTGTTCTGTCGATGGGAGGTGCGTTTGTTCTTTCTGTTGATGGCGTGTTGGGCGAACTCGATTTGTTCCTTTCTGTAGCATCATGGGTTATATCTGTCTCGGCCATGGCAGGTGTGGTTTGTTTGTTCAATCCTGTTTCTAATGTATTTGGATTCTTAATCATTACGTAGTCTCCTTCCTCGTCGTCATCGCTTGACATACTTTGTAGAACGTCGTCTGCATCCTTTTGTATAACTATATGACTAGTTATGAATTGTTCACTACAGATATAATGAAAATGTAGTTAAGGAAATGTAGTACTTCATTAAATATAAGCATTCGTGAACATATTCGATCATTAAAAAGGGAGCTGAGCGGTTGTTCTCGTTCTATAACGGTACTATAGTGGTTTTTCGCGTAATTGGCATAAAGTTAGGCATGTTTGATTAAATAACAGGAACGTGGTTTTGGTCACATTATAACCGAGTACAACTTATTTAACTATCCAAGTACATTTTGTAATTTCTGCCTCTTAATAATAGATTTAAAATCGTCTTATATTATAAGAAATAAATTATTGTTTGACATGTATATCTTAGTGGAGAAAACAGACACATTGTGTATTTCATAGACATTACCTTGATTGAAAAAATAAAAATTATTAACAAATACCTCGCTGTCAAAGCAGTTTTAAAATCTAATAGAAAAATCTATGAAACAGAGCCAAAATCGATAACCCTAACACACATATACATAACTGCTCACTTTCCTGATCGATAACCCTAACACACATATACATAACTGCTCACTTTCCTGATCGATAACCCTAACACACATATACATAACTGCTCACTTTCCTGATCAATAACCCTAAGACACATATACATAACTGTTCACTTTCCTGATCGATAACCCTAATACACATATACATAACTGCTCACTTTCCTGATCGATAACCCTAACACACATATACATAACTGCTCACTTTCCTGATCGATAACCCTAACACACATATACATAACTGCTCACTTTCCTGATCGATAACCCTAACACACATATACATAACTGCTCACTTTCCTGATCGATAACCCTAACACACATATACATAACTGCTCACTTTCCTGATCGATAACCCTAACACACATATACATAACTGCTCACTTTCCTGATCGATAACCCTAACACACATATACATAACTGCTCACTTTCCTGATCGATAACCCTAACACACATATACATAACTGCTCACTTTCCTGATCGATAACCCTAACACACATATACATAACTGCTCACTTTCCTGATCGATAACCCTAACACACATATACATAACTGCTCACTTTCTTTCCTGATCGATAACCCTAACACACATATACATAACTGCTCACTTTCCTGACCGATAACCCTAACACACATATACATAACTGCTCACTTTCCTGACCGATAACCCTACCACACATATACATAACTGCTCACTTTCCTGATCGATAACCCTACCACACATATACATAACTGCTCACTTTCCTGATCGATAACCCTAACACACATATGCATAACTGCTCACTTTCCTGATCGATAACCCTAACACACATATACATAACTGCTCACTTTCCTGATCGATAACCCTAACACACATATACATAACTGCTCACTTTCCTGATCGATAACCCTAACACACATATACATAACTGCTCACTTTCCTGATCGATAACCCTAACACACATATACATAACTGCTCACTTTCCTGATCGATAACCCTAACACACATATACATAACTGCTCACTTTCCTGATCGATTACCCTAACACACATAAATAACTGCTCACTTTCCTGATCGATAACCATAACACACATATACATAACTGCTCACTTTCCTGATCGATAACCCTAACACACATATACATAACTGCTCACTTTCCTGATCGATAACCCTAACGCACATATACATAACTGCTCACTTTCCTGATCGGTAACCCTAACACACATATACATAACTGCTCACTTTCCTAATCGATAACCCTAACACACATATACATAACTGCTCACTTTCCTGATCGATAACCCTAACACACATATACATAACTGCTCAATTTCCTGATCGATAACCCTAATACACATATACATAACTGCTCACTTTCCTGATCGATAACCCTAACACACATATACATAACTGCTCACTTTCCTGATCGGTAACCCTAAGAAACATATACATAACTGCTCACTTTCCTGATCGATAACCCTAACACACATATACATAACTGCTCACTTTCCTGTTCGATAACCCTAACACACATATACATAACTGCTCACTTTCCTGATCGATAACCCTAACACACATATACATAACTGCTCACTTTCCTGATCGATAACCCTAACACACATATACATAACTGCTCACTTTCCTGATCGATAACCCTAACACACATATACATAACTGCTCACTTTCCTGATCGATAACCCTAAGACACATATACATAACTGCTCACTTTCCTGATCGATAACCCTAACACACATATACATAACTGCTCACTTTCCTCATCGATAACCCTAACACACATATACATAACTGCTCACTTTCCTCATCGATAACCCTAACACACATATACATAACTGCTCACTTTCCTGATCGATAACCCTAACACACATATACATAACTGCTCACTTTCCTGATCGATAACCCTAACACACATATACATAACTGCTCACTTTCCTGATCGATAACTCTACCACACATATACATAACTGCTCACTTTCCTGATCGATAACCCTAACACACATATACATAACTGCTCACTTTCCTGATCGATAACCCTAGCACACATATACATAACTGCTCACTTTCCTGATCGATAACTCTACCACACATATACATAACTGCTCACTTTCCTGATCGATAACCCTAACACACATATACATAACTGCTCACTTTCCTGATCGATAACCCTAACACACATATACATAACTGCTCACTTTCTTTCCTGATCGATAACCCTAACACATATACATAACTGCTCACTTTCCTGACCGATAACCCTAACACACATATACATAACTGCTCACTTTCCTGACCGATAACCCTACCACACATATACATAACTGCTCACTTTCCTGATCGATAACCCTACCACACATATACATAACTGCTCACTTTCCTGATCGATAACCCTAACACACATATGCATAACTGCTCACTTTCCTGATCGATAACCCTAACACACATATACATAACTGCTCACTTTCCTGATCGATAACCCTAACACACATATACATAACTGCTCACTTTCCTGATCGATAACCCTAACACACATATATATAACTGCTCACTTTCCTGATCGATAACCCTAAGACACATATACATAACTGCTCACTTTCCTGATCGATAACCCTAACACACATATACATAACTGCTCACTTTCCTGATCGATAACCCTAACACACATATACATAACTGCTCACTTTCCTGATCGATAACCCTAACACACATATACATAACTGCTCACTTTCCTGATCGATAACCCTAACACACATATACATAACTGCTCACTTTCCTGATCAATAACCCTAAGACACATATACATAACTGTTCACTTTCCTGATCGATAACCCTAACACACATATACATAACTGCTCACTTTCCTGATCGATAACCCTAACACACATATACATAACTGCTCACTTTCCTGATCGATAACCCTAACACACATATACATAACTGCTCACTTTCCTGATCGATAACCCTAACACACATATACATAACTGCTCACTTTCCTGATCGATAACCCTAACACACATATACATAACTGCTCACTTTCCTGATCGATAACTCTACCACACATATACATAACTGCTCACTTTCCTGATCGATAACCCTAACACACATATACATAACTGCTCACTTTCCTGATCGATAACCCTAACACACATATACATAACTGCTCACTTTCCTGATCGATAACTCTACCACACATATACATAACTGCTCACTTTCCTGATCGATAACCCTAACACACATATACATAACTGCTCACTTTCCTGATCGATAACCCTAACACACATATACATAACTGCTCACTTTCTTTCCTGATCGATAACCCTAACACATATATACATAACTGCTCACTTTCCTGACCGATAACCCTAACACACATATACATAACTGCTCACTTTCCTGACCGATAACCCTACCACACATATACATAACTGCTCACTTTCCTGATCGATAACCCTACCACACATATACATAACTGCTCACTTTCCTGATCGATAACCCTAACACACATATGCATAACTGCTCACTTTCCTGATCGATAACCCTAACACACATATACATAACTGCTCACTTTCCTGATCGATAACCCTAACACACATATACATAACTGCTCACTTTCCTGATCGATAACCCTAACACACATATACATAACTGCTCACTTTCCTGATCGATAACCCTAACACACATATACATAACTGCTCACTTTCCTGATCGATAACCCTAACACACATATACATAACTGCTCACTTTCCTGATCGATTACCCTAACACACATACATAACTGCTCACTTTCCTGATCGATAACCCTAACACACATATACATAACTGCTCACTTTCCTGATCGATAACCCTAACGCACATATACATAACTGCTCACTTTCCTGATCGGTAACCCTAACACACATATACATAACTGCTCACTTTCCTGATCGATAACCCTAACACACATATACATAACTGCTCACTTTCCTGATCGATAACCCTAACACACATATACATAACTGCTCAATTTCCTGATCGATAACCCTAATACACATATACATAACTGCTCACTTTCCTGATCGATAACCCTAACACACATATACATAACTGCTCACTTTCCTGATCGGTAACCCTAAGACACATATACATAACTGCTCACTTTCCTGATCGATAACCCTAACACACATATACATAACTGCTCACTTTCCTGTTCGATAACCCTAACACACATATACATAACTGCTCACTTTCCTGATCGATAACCCTAACACACATATACATAACTGCTCACTTTCCTGATCGATAACCCTAACACACATATACATAACTGCTCACTTTCCTGATCGATAACCCTAACACACATATACATAACTGCTCACTTTCCTGATCGATAACCCTAAGACACATATACATAACTGCTCACTTTCCTGATCGATAACCCTAACACACATATACATAACTGCTCACTTTCCTGATCGATAACCCTAACACACATATACATAACTGCTCACTTTCCTGATCGATAACCCTAACACACATATACATAACTGCTCACTTTCCTGATCGATAACCCTAACACACATATACATAACTGCTCACTTTCCTGATCGATAACCCTAACACACATATACATAACTGCTCACTTTCCTGATCGATAACTCTACCACACATATACATAACTGCTCACTTTCCTGATCGATAACCCTAACACACATATACATAACTGCTCACTTTCCTGATCGATAACCCTAGCACACATATACATAACTGCTCACTTTCCTGATCGATAACTCTACCACACATATACATAACTGCTCACTTTCCTGATCGATAACCCTAACACACATATACATAACTGCTCACTTTCCTGATCGATAACCCTAACACACATATACATAACTGCTCACTTTCTTTCCTGATCGATAACCCTAACACATATACATAACTGCTCACTTTCCTGACCGATAACCCTAACACACATATACATAACTGCTCACTTTCCTGACCGATAACCCTACCACACATATACATAACTGCTCACTTTCCTGATCGATAACCCTACCACACATATACATAACTGCTCACTTTCCTGATCGATAACCCTAACACACATATGCATAACTGCTCACTTTCCTGATCGATAACCCTAACACACATATACATAACTGCTCACTTTCCTGATCGATAACCCTAACACACATATACATAACTGCTCACTTTCCTGATCGATAACCCTAACACACATATATATAACTGCTCACTTTCCTGATCGATAACCCTAAGACACATATACATAACTGCTCACTTTCCTGATCGATAACCCTAACACACATATACATAACTGCTCACTTTCCTGATCGATAACCCTAACACACATATACATAACTGCTCACTTTCCTGATCGATAACCCTAACACACATATACATAACTGCTCACTTTCCTGATCGATAACCCTAACACACATATACATAACTGCTCACTTTCCTGATCGATAACTCTACCACACATATACATAACTGCTCACTTTCCTGATCGATAACCCTAACACACATATACATAACTGCTCACTTTCCTGATCGATAACCCTAGCACACATATACATAACTGCTCACTTTCCTGATCGATAACTCTACCACACATATACATAACTGCTCACTTTCCTGATCGATAACCCTAACACACATATACATAACTGCTCACTTTCCTGATCGATAACCCTAACACACATATACATAACTGCTCACTTTCTTTCCTGATCGATAACCCTAACACACATATACATAACTGCTCACTTTCCTGACCGATAACCCTAACACACATATACATAACTGCTCACTTTCCTGACCGATAACCCTACCACACATATACATAACTGCTCACTTTCCTGATCGATAACCCTACCACACATATACATAACTGCTCACTTTCCTGATCGATAACCCTAACACACATATGCATAACTGCTCACTTTCCTGATCGATAACCCTAACACACATATACATAACTGCTCACTTTCCTGATCGATAACTCTACCACACATATACATAACTGCTCACTTTCCTGATCGATAACTCTAACACACATATACATAACTGCTCACTTTCCTGATCGATAACCCTAGCACACATATACATAACTGCTCACTTTCCTGATCGATAACTCTACCACACATATACATAACTGCTCACTTTCCTGATCGATAACCCTAACACACATATACATAACTGCTCACTTTCCTGATCGATAACCCTAACACACATATACATAACTGCTCACTTTCTTTCCTGATCGATAACCCTAACACATATACATAACTGCTCACTTTCCTGACCGATAACCCTAACACACATATACATAACTGCTCACTTTCCTGACCGATAACCCTACCACACATATACATAACTGCTCACTTTCCTGATCGATAACCCTACCACACATATACATAACTGCTCACTTTCCTGATCGATAACCCTACCACACATATGCATAACTGCTCACTTTCCTGATCGATAACCCTAACACACATATACATAACTGCTCACTTTCCTGATCGATAACCCTAACACACATATACATAACTGCTCACTTTCCTGATCGATAACCCTAACACACATATATATAACTGCTCACTTTCCTGATCGATAACCCTAAGACACATATACATAACTGCTCACTTTCCTGATCGATAACCCTAACACACATATACATAACTGCTAACTTTCCTGATCGATAACCCTAACACACATATACATAACTGCTCACTTTCCTGATCGATAACCCTAACACACATATACATAACTGCTCACTTTCCTGATCGATAACCCTAACACACATATACATAACTGCTCACTTTCCTGATCGATAGCTCTACCACACATATACATAACTGCTCACTTTCCTGATCGATAACCCTAACACACATATACATAACTGCTCACTTTCCTGATCGATAACCCTAGCACACATATACATAACTGCTCACTTTCCTGATCGATAACTCTACCACACATATACATAACTGCTCACTTTCCTGATCGATAACCCTAACACACATATACATAACTGCTCACTTTCCTGATCGATAACCCTAACACACATATACATAACTGCTCACTTTCTTTCCTGATCGATAACCCTAACACACATATACATAACTGCTCACTTTCCTGACCGATAACCCTACCACACATATACATAACTGCTCACTTTCCTGATCGATAACCCTACCACACATATACATAACTGCTCACTTTCCTGATCGATAACCCTAACACACATATGCATAACTGCTCACTTTCCTGATCGATAACCCTAACACACATATACATAACTGCTCACTTTCCTGATCGATAACCCTAACACACATATACATAACTGCTCACTTTCCTGATCGATAACCCTAACACACATATACATAACTGCTCACTTTCCTGATCGATAACCCTAACACACATATACATAACTGCTCACTTTCCTGATCGATAACCCTAACACACATATACATAACTGCTCACTTTCCTGATCGATAACCCTAACACACATATACATAACTGCTCACTTTCCTGATCGATAACCCTAACACACATATACATAACTGCTCACTTTCCTGATCGATAACCCTAACACACATACATAACTGCTCACTTTCCTGATCGATAACCCTAACACACATATACATAACTGCTCACTCTCCTGATCGATAACCCTAACACACATATATATAACTGCTCACTTTCCTGATCGGTAACCCTAACACACATATACATAACTGCTCACTTTCCTGATCGATAACCCTAACGCACATATACATAACTGCTCACTTTCCTGATCGGTAACCCTAACACACATATACATAACTGCTCACTTTCCTGATCGATAACCCTAACGCACATATACATAACTGCTCACTTTCCTGATCGATAACCCTAACACACATATACATAACTGCTCAATTTCCTGATCGATAACCCTAATACACATATACATAACTGCTCACTTTCCTGATCGATAACCCTAACACACATATACATAACTGCTCACTTTCCTGATCGGTAACCCTAAGACACCTATACATAACTGCTCACTTTCCTGATCGATAACCCTAACACACATATACATAACTGCTCACTTTCCTGTTCGATAACCCTAACACACATATACATAACTGCTCACTTTCCTGATCGATAACCCTAACACACATATACATAACTGCTCACTTTCCTGATCGATAACCCTAACACACATATACATAACTGCTCACTTTCCTGATTGATAACCCTAAGACACATATACATAACTGCTCACTTTCCTGATCGATAACCCTAACACACATATACATAACTGCTCACTTTCCTGATCGATAACCCTAACACACATATACATAACTGCTCACTTTCCTGATCGATAACCCTAACACACATATACATAACTGTTCACTTTCCTGATCGATAACCCTAACACACATATACATAACTGCTCACTTTCCTGATCGATAACCCTAACACACATATACATAACTGCTCACTTTCCTGATCGATAACTCTACCACACATATACATAACTGCTCACTTTCCTGATCGATAACCCTAACACACATATACATAACTGCTCACTTTCCTGATCGATAACCCTAGCACACATATACATAACTGCTCACTTTCCTGATCGATAACTCTACCACACATATACATAACTGCTCACTTTCCTGATCGATAACCCTAACACACATATACATAACTGCTCACTTTCCTGATCGATAACCCTAACACACATATACATAACTGCTCACTTTCTTTCCTGATCGATAACCCTAACACACATATACATAACTGCTCACTTTCCTGACCGATAACCCTAACACACATATACATAACTGCTCACTTTCCTGCCCGATAACCCTACCACACATATACATAACTGCTCACTTTCCTGATCGATAACCCTAACACACATATACATAACTGCTCACTTTCCTGATCGATAACCCTAACACACATATGCATAACTGCTCACTTTCCTGATCGATAACCCTAACACACATATACATAACTGCTCACTTTCCTGATCGATAACCCTAACACACATATACATAACTGCTCACTTTCCTGATCGATAACCCTAACACACATATACATAACTGCTCACTTTCCTGATCGATAACCCTAACACACATATACATAACTGCTCACTTTCCTGATCGATAACCCTAACACACATATACATAACTGCTCACTTTCCTGATCGATAACCCTAACACACATATACATAACTGCTCACTTTCCTGATCGATAACCCTAACACACATATACATAACTGCTCACTTTCCTGATCGATAACTCTACCACACATATACATAACTGCTCACTTTCCTGATCGATAACCCTAACACACATATACATAACTGCTCACTTTCCTGATCGATAACCCTAACACACATATACATAACTGCTCACTTTCCTGATCGATAACCCTAACGCACATATACATAACTGCTCACTTTCCTGATCGATAACCCTAACACACATATATATAACTGCTCACTTTCCTGATCGATAACCCTAACACACATATACATAACTGCTCACTTTCCTGATCGATAACCCTAACACACATATACATAACTGCTCACTTTCCTGATCGGTAACCCTAACACACATATATATAACTGCTCACTTTCCTGATCGATAACCCTAACACACATATACATAACTGCTCACTTTCCTGATCGATAACCCTAACACACATATACATAACTGCTCACTTTCCTGATCGATAACCCTAACACACATATACATAACTGCTCACTTTCCTGATCGATATGTATTGGACACCACGATACGCAAACAAACACAAAACAAATAAATAAGACATGTGTCCTCCTACAAACATCGTTTTTATGTGGAAATTGTAACAGATATTACAACGTGGCACTCAGAACGTAAAGACACATAATAGGACAACACAAAAATATATGGGGGAAAATAGCAACACGGACCCCACCAAAAAACAGGGGGAATCATAGTGCTCGCGAAATTATGCAATGAAGAAGGATATTTTTATATTTACTAAATTCAAACAATAATATTTAATATTGATAATATATTATTATGTAGAAAGTAATGCACATTAAACTTACTTTGCTGCTCGTAGTTCTGCTTCATATTGAAGGAGAGTTTGTCTCCGAGAATACAATGAACACAGCCTTCTCCGTAACTTTGGCTTATCTTTCTCTGGGGCTAAGAAAGAAAATATTGTTTTAGTATTAGCTAAAATAAATTTGCAACATTATCAATTCGATAGATTAAACAAAACATATGAGCTCTGTCTTTCCACTGCACATGCATATAGCAAAAACACATGAAAATCGAATTCAATTGATTTTATTTATACAATGCACATGAACAAAGAGAACAGCAAATGTACAACTGGATACAGAAACAAGCAAAAGCTTTTATAAATCTGTCTCACAAAAAATATTATTATACAAATTAACAAATCTACTGTTAAGGAAAGGGTCGAGCATGAAACTTTGGGGAACCACTGTCCTTATAGGTATCAATAAAAAACGTAGATATCAAAATTAATGTGCACGATACATTTCTGGAATAACCTTCATCAGGTACTCTCAAAACCAAAATATTTGCCAAATGACTTTAAAGTTTTTGGGAGCAAGAAAAACAAAGGGTCTAAACAAGATAGAAATTGAGTCAAAAAAGAAACTTGAGCAAATATCTTTGTAATCATCCGTTAAATGTGTTTGATAATTAGTATTGGAATGCTATATGCTGGAATTCATTCAATGACATTAAATAATGCATTTTACATTGTAAATATTATATGTCACCTAAAGAGGCATCCTCTATAGACTTTCAATTATATTTGGGGGTCGTCGTGGTCGTGATAATATGATAGTTGGATTTACAACTACCTATGCAATCAGTACCTATCACCTCTAACGTTGCGAGTTCATATCCTGGTCAGGCGATACAACATTAGTGATAAAGTTTGTCAGTGACTTGCGGCAGGTCAGTGGTTTTCACGGGTACTCCGATTTCCTCCACCAAAGAAAAAACTGACCACCACGATATAGCTGAAATATTGTTGAAAGTGACGTTAAACACCATAACCATAACCCTAACCCCATATCAAATCAATCGTAGGTATGGATAATTTCACTAAGTAAGCATACTTTTAATATCCTCTTTGAGAGCCTTTTCTATTTCAACACCTTCTTTTTCGATTTCTTCCAGTTTTACCTCTGCTTCTTCTAACTGCCTCATGATTTCTTGTGCTAGAAAGAAAGCATTTTCCTCTCTCTGCCTTGCTAGTTTACGTGCTGCGAGCTGTACACGTTGAGCGTGTCGTACCTCTGTTTGGTCAGAATTACTGCGCTTGAGCTGAAAGTATTAAAAGATTTTTCTAAACATACATTATTAATTCATCACGGGGTTTGTACCAAGAGTAACATGATGGCTGCCACTAGAAGAGCAGGAACTGCTTATCCTTTCGGAGCACATGAGTTTACTCCCGTTTTCAGTGGTGTTTGCTCAATCTTTAGTTGTCTGTGCTTAGTAGATCATTGTGTGTCATTTGTCTTTTCTCGTTTGGGCATTGTATTGTCTTGTCCTTTGATTTGAGACTGCTAATTACCCTTTTGGCATCTTCAAACTTTTCTTAGCAAACATAATCTTCTCAAAACAGTATTACAATTCATTTTTAGCAATACTTAGTCTATCTTTTGAAATATCTATTTTTCAAGATTGAAACAAAATTCATTTATAGTGAGTTTACAATTTGCCTGAATATTTCTTTCATAAACATTTTGATAATTAAAAAAAAAGATGTTACTCCAAATAGTAATTATTGCTAAGGAAAAGAAAAAAAATCGAATTTGAAAATACTGATCAAATAACCTATATGTTAAACTAAGAACAAAACAAACAAGACGTTGGCGTAATTAAAACTTACAGCTGGTCTCTTGTGTAGAGTGACCATAGAAGGTTTCTTATCTCCTGCAACCTCTGTGAAAAAATAATATAATTCTACACGTATTTCGTCTTTAAAAGTAGAATATCGTAATAGAATATGACGTTTATCATATCAATTTATAATTAATACCCACCTATACTAGAAGTGGACCTTTAAAACATATTTCAACTGACATTTAAAATCCGTGGGTTTGACATTTGTTTTACTTGTTTTTCATTTTATTCAAGAAATTAAAAAGCAGTTGTTATTTGACAATGCAGAATAACATGTATTAGAAACATCAGTTCATAATGTACAAATGTATATAGTTATTCGATTCCTCATTTTCAGTGCCTCCAAATGCAAAAATAAAGATGTTAATATCGTAAAGATATGAAGACAGACATACAAATCACTGAAGCATAAAGACATGAGTACAGACGTAAAACTCACTGAAGCATAAAGTTATGAACACAGACGTAAAACTCACTTAAGCGTTATATGAATGGTCAATGTTAATCAAATGGGTGAGTACCTATTAGTTAGTTTGTAGTCACATATGAAATATTATTGTACAATTTTTACACGATAAATTGAAAAAAAACAAAAAAAAAACAGATATCCAATAATATATTTCCCGAGGCAAACATGACTGGGGGATATTTCAATATTGATACTTGAGAGTCAAGTCATATATTTCATTAGAGCTTATTTCCTGACCATATTCACTACTCCCTTCCTCAGTTATTGGTCACAATAAAGAAACATCCGATCAGAGACCCATCATGACACCAACCTCTTACATACAATGTTACTTGTTCTCCTCACGCAGATATTTGAAATACTGACAAATAAAATCAATGGGAGCTGATCACCACTTCAGAAGTCAAATACATCAATGTGCATCTGGTTTACTACTTTGATATTGGTGTAGTTTATTTTCATTCGGATCCATCCTATTTGTAAATTTTACATGCTTACTGGAAATAAACGTTAGAGAAAACCGATAGAGTAATCAAGAATGGAAAATTCACAGAAACTGGAAACATTTGGGTACACAAGACAAAGACAAACAAAACAAAAACACAACATAACATGTGTTGGACACCACTATACCCAAGCAAACACAAATAACGTAAATAAGTCATGAGCCATACTACAAACAACGGGAAGTAAAGACGAACCGAAAAGCATGAGAATATCAAATTCCTCAATATCATAGCATTATTAATATACCTTTGACTGCTGCAAGTTTCCCGGCTGGTCGATAACAAGTTGCAGAAAATTTGTATCTCCTGTCTTCTAACTCTTTAGACTCTCTATTGAGTTCTTTGATTCTATTTTCGAGTAAATCTGAATTTCTTCTAATATTGTCTGAGTGGGTATTGTCCCGTTGATCAGCTGACATATCCTCTTCGTCTGATATTGGCTGTAATTGTGACCAGTCAACCTTATCTCTAGCTTTATCCTACATAAAAAAAAACATTATTTCTTATGCTTAATAAGCACATGAACAATGATGATAAAATACAGTGTTTATCAATTTGATATATGAAACAGAATTTGATATGGTATATTGTTTTGTGTAGAATTATTATAAAACTTACACAATTGTCCATTCGTGTTTGTCCCTAGTTGTTGGTAGGAGGGCTAATGTCCTATTCATGTTGTTTGTGTTCGATTGCGTGTAGTGGTGTCCAACAACGTTTGGACTATATGAGTAGCACGGTGAGTGTCTTATAAGACGTATAAACTTCTTACCCTTTGTGAGCATCTGCGGTTTTTAGTGAGGTTCGCATTGTGTTGTGGTTTTTGTTTTCCTCTTCTTCGCTTTGTGTCTTGTACCCAACATCTTTCCTTTCAAGTGCATAATAAATGTTCTTCCTCATTACTCAACCTCAAACAATGACGACGATTTCCAAATGCTTATATATTTCGAAGATTGTAATTAGAGATTCAGCCTTTTTGTAAATGATATAATAAAATCATATATTTAATATACATATGTTAGTATAGCTTTATAATATATAATATTTACATTGTGTTTATCCTCTGTTGAGCCCCAATCATATACATCACCTCTACCTCTTTGTGGTATTTTATCTAAAATTACAAAAAAACATCATTTTATATTATCACATTATGACTGTTGTAAATTGATATAATTACATTTTATCAAATTAAATAAAAACTATAAAAAAAATTATGCTTTTAATACAGGCCACACGTGAGCATTTCAGACTATTGCAGTCTCATCATTTATTTATTATGGAAAGAGAGTTTGAGTAGTGAGTGGCAACCATTCCATCAATATCACCTCTCACGTCAAACCATTGAACACAAAAAAGACGAAGACATGTCACGTTGGAAATCCAGGTTCTGGTTTGGGATTGATATTGGGTTTTTTTGTGTCTAAACTGTGGTTGTTTTGTACTTTTCCCAATTACAGGTATGTTATCTTTGTTTTATAAAGGGCAGAGTTAACTGCATTTGTATGGTAGTTGGATACAACATTTTTTTAAATAAAGTTGGTCAATGCCTTTTGCCAGATACGTGGTTTTCTTCGGGTACTCATATTTGCTCCACCAATAAAATTGCCCACAACGATATAATTGAATTATCATGATATTATAACTATAATCGTAGTCTCATAAAAGTTAAACCGCATCGATGGTGTATTGGTTAGCAGGCTCGCCTCGAGTGTGATCGATGGTGGGTTCGAGCCCCTATCAGGTATCAGGCGTGCAGCATTAAGGAGAAAGAGCAAAGACTGCATGGGATTGGCTTGGAATCGCGATAATGTGTCCGAGTGAAGCAACATGTATCCCTCCGGATTGTTGTTTCAGTGAACTAGCACTATAACAATCCAATTAAGCGTATTGATCTATAGTACAAAGCGGACCTCATCATCATCTGATTGACAAATAACTTGTTCTCGCCATGATATAGCTGACACATTACTGAGTTGGCGCTAAACAACAATCACTCACTCATTCACTCATAAAAGTTATTCTACAGCAAACAGATCAAACGAACAATGTCAATGAATTTATGAAAGACATTAAATTACTCAGGTATTAAGAAAGGATATGGATGTAAATTAACATGAGAGACAATCTAATTCTATACCTAAGCACAAAATAAATTAAAAGGACAGGGCTTTTATTGCTGTTCCACATTCACAGAATCTTATTTCGTATTTCCATTTTCTCTAATTAATTATCTAATGATAATAAGCTATGTTTATTTTTTACCTGATCCACCAGAGGCAGTTTCCATATATTTGACCACATTTTGCTTGACAGCTTGTCTCTTCAGTGTCTGCCAAAATGTTTTAGCTTCCTTGATTGTCATACGTTTGTCAATAGCAGTTCCTATATTAGCTTCTACTACTTCACCAATATCATCATCCCCACTACTATCAATAGAAAATAATGCAAGTCAACATTTGTGAATTATTTGTTTGTTTCTGGTTTGGCTTGGTTTGGTCTATGGTGTTTAACGCCACTTTCAACAATATTTCAGCTATATCGTGATGGTCAGTTTTATTGGTAGAGGAAACCGGAGTACCCGGAGAAAACCACCAACCTATTGCAAGTCAATGTCACATAAATGTCACATATTGTTGTATCGAGTACACCTCGCTATGAAAGGGGTTTGAATTCACAACTTTAGTGGTGATAGGCACTGATTGCACAGGTAGTTGTAATTCTAATGCAATATGTTTGTATCGTCAGATTTGATTGGTTACTATTCTATGTAAAATTCTCAATCTACAAGTCGTAACTAATGGGCCTGCTGGAAGCATCCGCCATCTTTAAAACGTGAAATCCTACATGTCATATTTACACCAATACACAAAAATAATCAAAATGCCTACCTTGCAAACTTATTTTAGTTATATTTGATCAAAATTGAAGAGTACACGAAGCCAAAAAACGTCTGATCTTTACGTTTTAAACTCGAAGTCTTCATATAACGTCATGTATTTTATATGCCAAAGTCGTCAACAACATTTTGCGGAATTTTAATTTGTGTGATTCTTAGACCCAGGGAAATGTAAGAATACATTTTTATCTTTAGTAAATAACACACCTAGATAATTTTTCTTCCATCTCTTGTTCTTGGTTGACCACTGCAAACATTCCTCGACCTCCTCGTATTGAGGCACCAAAATTGTGCTGAAATATTTTCTCTTCTGGTTCATCATTTTCATCATCGCGTGAGTTGTAAAAATCAACCCTTCGCAATGAAGCTGAAGTCACTGTTCGGGCCAGAAAATCGGGTCTTTCGGGAAGTCGGGGATTATCTGGAAATAAAATATGTCGGATAACATATAAAAACGTAGATATTAAATTTAGTGTGTGACGCGTTTCTGGAATAACCTTCATCAGTCTAAACAGGATAGCCAAAATCGGCTAAAGTCACCTATGCCTGTGTTTGAGAATTATAACCTGATGATCATATTTTCTTAATAAAAAATTTTTGAAGATACCAAAGGAGTAATCAGGACCGACAATACAATGGTAAAAAGGCAATAAGACAAACAACGATCTACAAACGATTACACAGAAAAGCAAAGATCGATCAATATGGTGGTTTTCTCTCCTCATTATATTTCTTATCCTTTGAAAATTAATACGAATAAGAAAACTTTATCCTGCACGTTAAATGCATTAATATTATTTCAATTATTTGAATTTATGAATAAGACTGAAATTATTTTCTTTTGCATTATCTGTCCACAGAGGTGTGCTTGTTTTCGCTCTGGTGAACAAATATAGTCATTCAGCTGGACAGCTATCACTCGATCGAGGTTTATATTTTAGAGTGGTTTGTCTTGCACCAAATGTTTTCTCTGCGATTTCTCCACCAGTTTTATTGGTATCCGGCCATATTGTAATTAGCTATATAATGTTGTGTTATTATTCAATTATGCAAGTTCTGCTCAGTAGTGTGGTATTGCTCTTTACATATTTATTTAAATCATTCTTTTTATTTACTTTGCAATGATTATGCATTGATCTGAGTATATGTTGTTTTGTGTACTATACTTGGTAGAAAAATTATGTTTCGATGAGTAAAACAATCCTGTTAAAATATTTGTTAGTTTTCATGAAAACGTAGATACCAAATTGAGTGCGCACGGCACGTTTCTGGAATAACCATCATCAGGTACGGTTAAAGCCAAATAATTTAAAAGTCTTTGGGGGCTAGAAACCCAAAGAGCCTAAACAGGATGCCAGAAATCGGCTAAGAGAGAGTTTCTACATTGTAATACATACATGTACATGTATTCAATAATTCGTTAAATGGGATAATATGTTTAGCAGATATATGTTTTATCTACAAGAAGTAATTACCTTTCACACGATCAGGTAGTGACTCATCTTTAGTATCGACATGCGGGACACTTGTTTCATTATCCATATCCCATGGCTTTGGCTGTTGAAACACAAATTACACATATATGATTAATGGTTAATTTATTTATTATTGCTTAACGTCCATTGATCAATATTCCAGGATGAGAACAAGTTCAACAATATATAAAAACCTTTTTCAGAAATGAGGAGGTTGGCCAACCGGGAAACGACTTTTCACTGCCAGTGGAAAAAGTATGCAGAGTTGGGTAGGGATGAAAAATCTTAGTTTTTTGTACATACAAATGTGTGTAGCTTCTATTATGTGCCTACTCTTTGATTTCTCGATCTTCAAACACGCTACCTTCTATCATCCACAGTCATGCTTTCCGTATCATGACCTGACAACCGTAATTGATAGGGTACATTTATCCGGCATCTAGGGATGCGCTGAACAGTTCTGTGTGTTTGAGCCATATGGCCCTTCAATTCACAGTATCCAGCATTTATAATTGAAATCGGGAAAATATAGGAACTATATATCATACTGTTTTTTTTTAATTGAAGCTATATAGGAATAAAATAACTGTAAGTACTTGAACCTAAACCTAAGCCAGCAAATGTGTTAATACTGGAAATGTTCATACACTGTAAGCTGATGACATGTTCAAATGCAAATCAATTAAACTTATATTAGACATTAATCATATTAATAATTTCCAATAAAGCTTTATACAGATTTTGGTAATACAAATGTATACAGCTAAAAATAGGATTGTGTAAAGTTTTCTTTTTAATTATATGTGAATTTCATTAATGTCTCATAGGGGCCCGTTGTGGTCGTGATACCACAACGGCCCTCTATGATGGTTAGATTTACAACTGCCTATGCAATCAGTACCGATCACCACTAACGTTGTGAGTTCGAATCCAGCTCATGGCGAGGTGTACTCAATACAACAGTATAAGATAAAGTTTGTCAGTGACTTGCGATAGGTCGGTTGTTTTTTCCTGGTACTCCGGTTAAAACTGAAATATTGTTGAAAGTGGCGTGAAACACCGTTACCCTAGCCCATTAATGTCTCATAATATCTACATTTTAATTTACAGTCAAACTAGAATTTAGCATTTGAAATTAAACTTATCATAATTTCTTTAATTATCAGTAAACATGAAAGAGAGTAAATACATAAATCGTCATGTTATTTATCAACAGTGTGATTTAAATACCTATATTCATGACTGTTCTGACAGTTTGATATTTTTTGTTTTTTGTTTTTCATTTATAATTTTATTCATGACAGAAATAAGAATATATTAAATACAATAATATATTACCTTATTTGACAATCGAATTCCTGGATAAACACGCTTCCTTACAGAGCTTTTAAAAACAGATCCTGGTCTAGCATGTCGGGAACAATAAAACTTCACTGTAAATAGTAAACCAAAATACATTTATAAGGAATAAAAGAGAAAACACATTTATTGTCTAGCAAACAATATCACTTTTGAACAGTTGTTTTTATCTAGTACCGTCATATGGAGTATATATTTCGGAGTCGTTTTGTTTTAGCATGTTTGCAAACATTAAAACTATTACATTAGCACTATTGTTCTTAGACATTATAGTACCGCTATACATATATACTTATATACAGATGTTGTTCAACTTGCAGGTATCTGCACAGAAACTGGAATATAGCATACATAGGCATGTATCAAAATCGTATTCATAATAACTATCATCATTTGTTAACTTGGCTTAAGTTATTTGCTGATTTATCTAGTAGGTCGACTGATTGGTTTTTACGCCAAATTTTCCAGTATTTCAGCTATATTGTGGCGTGAACAAATTTTATAGATTAATTTCCTCGACTACAGGACCCTTACAAATAAAACTTGTCGTAACTAGAGTAACACGACGGGTACCACTAGTAAAGGAACTGCCTACCCTTCCGGAGTACCCGAGTTCACGCCTGGTTTTTAATGGGGTTCGTGTTGCTCGGTCTTCAGTTTTCTGTGAAGTGTTTTATAGATCGCTGTTTGTCCTTTAGTTTTTTTCCTTTGGTCATTATGTTGTCTATCCTTCTTTAATTTACGAATTATGATTACCTCTTTGGTATCTTCAAGCTCTACTATAATAATGCAATAAAAAATTTCATTCTTACCATTTTCTTTTGTTGACCTCTTTAATCTATAATTAGTCAAATTCAATTCACACTGGCATGTATCACATTTAAGGCATGTACGATGGCAGAACATATTTTGTTCTACGGTTATCTTTTCCAGAATAAATAGTTCGTTCCTGCATATACAACAAATATCACTACTTTGAACTTCTTTCTGAAACCAAGTATACAAACATTAATTTTCAAAACTTCAATTTCCAAGTACAAGTAAAACATATCGCATTGTCGTTCCAATGCTAACTTGCTTTAAATTACTCGCACGTGTAAAAAAAAACATTGTCTGGCTGCATCATTTCACTAGAAGGGGTAGTTTGGATCCATATATATAATAAAATCCCACGCTCCTGTTTACTGAAGTGCATGTACCAAGTCAGGAGTCAAAATTCGATACTCCTAACATATATATACATATGATCGTTCAAACTCCTCTGGCTTGGTACAGGCATCTCAATAACAAGATGTCGAGGTTAACTAGCTTTATGGGGCGCAAACCCCCCTTCTTAGTGAAAACATTTGATCTTTATTACGTAAAATTAAAAGTTATTGTAATCAACTACCTTCTCCATGTCAAATTTAATGAGAGAAAAAACAATACACCGGAGATACTTGTTTTAGGAACAAGTTATTAGAACCTATTGTATTAGGGGTCATTGTGTTCGTGATCATATGGTGGTTGAATTGACAACTACATATGCAATCAGTGCCTATCACCACTAACGTTGTGAGTTCGAACCCCGCTCATGGCGAGGCGTACTCGATATAACATTATGTGATAAATTTTGTCAGTGACTTGCGGCAAGTCGGTGGTTTTCTCCGTGTACTCTGGTTTCCTCCACCAATAAAACTGACGATCTAACTGAAATATTGTTGAAAGTGGCGTTAAACACTATAAAACCATCCATAACCCTATTATAATCCTTGTCTATATGATAGTCAATAAATACCCTCTCAGTATCTGGTGTTTCTATTGTGTTCATATTCCTGTTTACATCCATATCATCATGTTGCATTGGTCCTGTTTGAGGGATTGGTTCATGATGAAACATCTCGTAGAACTGGAACAGATAGGCTGCCATCTCAACTTCGTTCTGTGTTGAACAATTAACCATTTCCGATATGCCTGTTACTGAATAGATTTCAAGTTGTTTTTGTGCAATGTCAACAACCAAACTCATCGTCTTTAATGGATTCTTTGGATCTAAATCTTTCAAATTTCTACAATAAAATAAAATATAATATAAAAACCATAATTTGTCTAACAAACGTTACAGAAACCTGAAGGGCAAGCAATCGAGAATGGATAATCCAGAGACAAGGGCAATATTGGGTACACCACACAGAACGGAGATAAACAAACAAAACAAAAACAAAAAAACACAGTAAACTAAAAAGATGAGCAAAACGGACCACATCAAACAACCGAGGTGTTCGCGAAGTATGAGCAGTTCCTGATTCTAATAAGACAAACGCCGTGTTATTCTTTGTCAAGTCAATTCCTGTGGGTAATGAAAGAAAGGAAATCTACCTTAAAGTGAAAAGATCCAATGCCATACAAGAAATGAATATTTCTTTTCGTAACGGTCAACCAATTCGCCATAAAATATTATTAAACAAATGGCTCTTGCATTAAATTAAAACTAATGGATTGTCTTAGTTTGAATTTACATGTGTGCTCATGTAACCGAGTTCTTTAATTCTGATTACACATTCACAATGCTATATTGAACACTGTTAAATCGGTGCTACATGGTGTGTCCAATAGCCGTATTAGGTCGGAGTACCTGTTCTTACTGCTGATGAGAGTTGTGTTGGTTTAACAATAATACGACCGTCGTATAAGCAAACTAGCATGCTTGTGATTGTGTTAATAAACGTAAGATAAAACCGAAGGGGCAATCCAGAGATACTAGAAACATATAATGCACATGACGAACACACAAAAATATAAAAAAAACATACAATACAACATAGAAAATTCACACGATGAGCTATACGGATCCACAAAGACAACCGCAGGTGAATCCGTTTGCTCGAGTTCAAATATAGGATATTCTATTTTGCATGTACATATGCAATTAGTTGTAACTACCACTACATATAGTTAATGCGTGTGATTCCTGTCCTTGGCGATGTGTACTCGGGTCAACTCGTTACGTATAACGTTTAACCGAACTGGTGGTTTCTCTGGTTATTACATATATCTCTACAAATAAAACTGACAATCAGGGTCTATAACTGACATGTTATCACAGGCACTCGAATTCCGGACCCCCCTTTTTCCTCTTTTGGTCCCTCCCGCGATTATGGTATGGATCTTTGACTGGAAGTATATCTTTGAACCATTTATCCATATTTTACAACATTTCGTGTAACAACTCTCTCGTTCTACTGATTTTGTTTCTAGGTCCAGCTGCCGTATTACTTATATATACATACAATGGCCAAATAAAAAGGAGAGACAATACAATGGCCAAATAAAAAGGAGAGACAAAACAATGGCCAAATAAAAAGCAGAGACAATCAATGGCCAAATAAAAAGGAGACAATGCAATGGCCAAATAAAAAGGAAAGACAATACAATGGCCAAATAAAAAGGCCAAATAAAAAGGAGAGACAATACAATGGCCAAATAAAAAGGAGAGACAATACAATGGCCAAAGAAAAAGGAGACAATACAATGGCCAAATAAAAAGCAGAGACAATACAATGGTCAAATAAAAAGGAGAGATAATACAATGGCCAAATAAAAAGGAGAGACAATACAATGGCCAAATAAAAAGGAGAGACAATACAATGGCCAAATAAAAAGGAGAGACAATACAATGGCCAAATAAAAAGGAGAGAAAATACAATGGCCAAATAAACAGGAGAGACAATACAATGGTCAAATAAAAAGCAGAGACAATACAATGGCTAAATAAAAAGGAGAGACAATACAATGGCCAAATAAAAAGGAGACAATACAATGGCCAAATAAAAAGCAGAGACAATCAATGGCCAAATAAAAAGGAGACAATGCAATGGCCAAATAAAAAGGAAAGACAATACAATGGCCAAATAAAAAGGCCAAATAAAAAGGAGAGACAATACAATGGCCAAATAAAAAGGAGAGACAATACAATGGCCAAAGAAAAAGGAGACAATACAATGGCCAAATAAAAAGCAGAGACAATACAATGGTCAAATAAAAAGGAGAGATAATACAATGGCCAAATAAAAAGGAGAGACAATACAATGGCCAAATAAAAAGGAGAGACAATACAATGGCCAAATAAAAAGGAGAGACAATACAATGGTCAAATAAAAAGGAGAGACAATACAATGGCCAAATAAAAAGGAGAGAAAATACAATGGCCAAATAAACAGGAGAGACAATACAATGGTCAAATAAAAAGCAGAGACAATACAATGGCTAAATAAAAAGGAGAGACAATACAATGGCCAAATAAAAAGGAGACAATACAATGGCCAAATAAAAAGCAGAGACAATACAATGGCCAAATAAAAAGCAGAGACAATGCAATGGCCAAATTAAAAGCAGAGACAATACAATGGCCAAATAAAAAGCAGAGACAATACAATGGCCAAATAAAAAGGAGAGACAATACAATGACCAAATAAAAAGGAGAGACAATACAATGGCCAAATAAAAAGGAGAGACAATACAATGGCCAAATAAAAAGAAGAGACAATACAATGGCCAAATAAAAAGCAGAGACAATACAATGGCCAATTAAAAAGGAGAGACAATACAATGGCCAAATAAAAAGCAGAAACAATACAATGGCCAAATAAAAAGCAGACACAATACAATGGCCAAATAAAAAGCAGAGACAATACAATGGCCAAATAAAAAGGAGACAATACAATGGCCAAATAAAAAGGAGAGACAATACAATGGCCAAATAAAAAGGAGAGACAATACAATGGCCAAATAAAAAGCAGAAACAATACAATGGCCAAATAAAAAGCAGACACAATACAATGGCCAAATAAAAAGCAGAGACAATACAATGGCCAAATAAAAAGGAGAGACAATACAATGGCCAAATAAAAAGGAGACAATACAATGGCCAAATAAAAAGGAGAGACAATACAATGGCCAAATAAAAAGCAGAGACAATACAATGGCCAAATAAAAAGCAGAGACAATACAATGGCCAAATAAAAAGGAGAGATAATACAATGGCCAAATAAAAAGGAGAGACAATACAATGGCCAAATAAAAAGGAGAGACAATACAATGGCCAAATAAAAAGGAGAGACAATACAATGGTCAAATAAAAAGGAGAGACAATACAATGGCCAAATAAAAAGGAGAGAAAATACAATGGCCAAATAAACAGGAGAGACAATACAATGGTCAAATAAAAAGCAGAGACAATACAATGACTAAATAAAAAGCAGAGACAATACAATGGCCAAATAAAAAGCAGAGACAATACAATGGTCAAATAAAAAGGAGAGATAATACAATGGCCAAATAAAAAGGAGAGACAATACAATGGCCAAATAAAAAGGAGAGACAATACAATGGCCAAATAAAAAGGAGAGACAATACAATGGTCAAATAAAAAGGAGAGACAATACAATGGCCAAATAAAAAGGAGAGAAAATACAATGGCCAAATAAACAGGAGAGACAATACAATGGTCAAATAAAAAGCAGAGACAATACAATGGCTAAATAAAAAGGAGAGACAATACAATGGCCAAATAAAAAGGAGACAATACAATGGCCAAATAAAAAGCAGAGACAATACAATGGCCAAATAAAAAGCAGAGACAATGCAATGGCCAAATTAAAAGCAGAGACAATACAATGGCCAAATAAAAAGCAGAGACAATACAATGGCCAAATAAAAAGCAGAGACAATACAATGGCCAAACAAAAAGCAGAGACAATACAATGGCCAAATAAAAAGGAGAGACAATACAATGACCAAATAAAAAGCAGAGACAATACAATGGCCAAATAAAAAGGAGAGACAATACAATGGCCAAATAAAAAGAAGAGACAATACAATGGCCAAATAAAAAGCAGAGACAATACAATGGCCAATTAAAAAGGAGAGACAATACAATGGCCAAATAAAAAGCAGAGACAATACAATGGCCAAATAAAAAGCAGAGACAATACAATGGCCAAATAAAAAGCAGAGACAATACAATGGCCAAATAAAAAGCAGAGACAATACAATGGCCAAATAAAAAGGAGACAATACAATGGTCAAATAAAAAGGAGACAATACAATGGCCAAATAAAAAGGAGAGGCAATACAATGGCCAAATAAAAAGGAAAGACAATACAATGGCCAAATAAAAAGGAGAGACAATACAATGGCCAAATAAAAAAGAAAGACAATGCAATGGCCAAATAAAAAGGAGAGACAATACAATGGCCAAATAAAAAGAAGGACAATACAGTGGTCAAATAAAAAGGAGAGATAATACAATGGCAAAATAAAAAGGAGAGACGATACAATGGCCAAATAAAAAGGAGACAATGCCATGGCCAAATAAAAAGGAGAGACAATGCAATGGCCAAATAAAAAGGAGAGACAATACAATGGCCAAATAAAAAGGTGAGACAATACAATGGCCAAATAAAAAAGAAAGACAATGCAATGACCAAATAAAAAGGAGAGACAATACAATGGCCAAATAAAAAGGAGAGACAATACAATGGCCAAATAAAAAGGAGAGACAATACAATGGTCAAATAAAAAGGAGAGACAATACAATGGCCAAATAAAAAGGAGAGAAAATACAATGGCCAAATAAACAGGAGAGACAATACAATGGTCAAATAAAAAGCAGAGACAATACAATGGCCAAATAAAAAGCAGAGACAATACAATGGCCAAATAAAAAGGAGAGACAATACAATGGTCAAATAAAAAGGAGAGAAAATACAATGGCCAAATAAAAAGGAGAGACAATGCAATGGCCAAATAAAAAGCAGAGACAATACAATGGCCAAATAAAAAGGACAGACAATACAATGGCCAAATAAAAAGGAGAGACAATACAATGGCTAAATAAAAAGGAAAGACAATACAATGGCCAAATAAAAAGCAGAGACAATACAATGGCCAAATAAAAAGCAGAGACAATACAATGGTCAAATAAAAAGGAGAGATAATACAATGGCCAAATAAAAAGGAGAGACAATACAATGGCCAAATAAAAAAGAGAGACAATGCAATGGCCAAATAAAAAGGAGAGACAATACAATGGCCAAATAAAAAGCAGAGACAATACAATGGCCAAATAAAAAGCAGACAATACAATGGCCAAATAAAAAGCAGAGACAATACAATGGCCAAATAAAAAGCAGAGACAATACAATGGCCAAATAAAAAGGAGAGACAATAAAATGGCCAAATAAAAAGCAGAGAAATACAATGGCCAAATAAAAAGCAGAGACAATACAATGGCCAAATAAAAAGGAGAGACAATACAATGGCCAAATAAAAAGCAGAGACAATACAGTGGCCATATAAAAAGGAGAGACAATACAATGGCCAAATAAAAAGGAGAGACAATACAATGGTCAAATAAAAAGCAGAGACAATGCAATGGCCAAATAAAAAGCAGACAATACAATGGCCAAATAAAAAGGAGAGACAATACAATGGCCAAATAAAAAGCAGAGAAAATACAATCGCCAAATAAAAAGGAGAGACAATACAATGGCCAAATAAAAAGGAGAGACAATACAATGGTCAAATAAAAAGGAGAGACAATACAATGGCCAAATAAAAAGGAGAGACAATACAATGGCCAAATTAAAAGGAGAGACAATACAATGGCCAAATAAAAAGGAGAGACAATACAATGGCCAAATAGAAAGGAGAGACAATACAATGGTCAATTAAAAAGGAGAGACAATACAATGGCCAAATAAAAAGCAGAGACAATACAATGGCCAAATAAAAAGGAGAGACAATACAATGGCCAAAGAAAAAGCAGAGACAATACAATGGCCAAATAAAAAGCAGAGACAATACAATGGCCAAATAAAAAAGACAAAAGGTCAATCAATGATTGACAAAATACTACTCAGAAAACAAAGCATTAAGCAACAACGTGAACTCCACAAAACTACTTAAGGAACTCAGGTGCTCCAGGAGGTTAGGCAGTTCCTGCACTATTAGTGACACCGTTTGCTTACTCTTCTTCTTGGAACTTGAAATATGCGGGATAACGCTAATAATATTCATGCTATTCCAATGTATAATCATCCGTCCCGTCGACTTCGACACTACAGTTTTCTACTATGTATCGCTAGTCAAACAATAAAATCATATCTGTGGAGTATTGTATATATCACAACTTACATCGGATGCCAGACAACTCGGACCATAAGCGAGGTCTAGTCAGCCCGTATGTTAAGACAACTCGGACCGTATTATTGCTTTATAATATTGTTCAATATTTATGTGTATAATTATTGATTTATTTAAAAGACAATTATTATCTTTTAGTGAAAATGAATTATTTATTAAATGATAATATTACTTGTGATCAAAAATGTGATTAGGACGTGCTTTTGTTCTCATAGCATGGTCTATTACGTATCATTTACAGGAATAAAATTAATATCAAAAATTAAAAATAAATAATAAATAATTTAAGAAAAAATTATTTAGAGCTTATAAATTATGAAATTTCATATAAGCATTATCTATTATTTTTGTTTGTATAAGCTTCATGGCTGTTGGAAAAGTTGCAAATGGGTGTCATTAAACAAAACATCGATTTAAAAAAAATTATACCTTAAAGATGACAATATGTAAAATCAAGTTGTCTTTGATAAATATAAAATTTAAAAAAAATTAAACTGTTAACAGGATTTTGTCAAAATTGGGTTTTGTTGTCCATTAATTCAAAGTTAAATTTTGTATACATTGTATTTTCGCGGCTACATAATTTCTTTTAAATACATGCCTATCAAATTAGTTTTAGTTGCTGAAGTATTAAGATATTTTTAAGATATTTTTAATTATTTATTTAAAATTCGGTTCATTAATTTTCTAATTTTACTGTGCTTGTCTTATGTTCTATATTAACTATTTCTATGTGCATTTTTAACTTATATCATCTCTAATAAAATATTTAAGAAAATATCTTATTTCTCTTTAATAAATTAGCTCATTATATACTGACAATTTAAACAAAAAAAGACTTATCAGTTATGATCATACATGATCAGGCTAGTAAGTTGATTGTTATGTACACAATAACTTAATCACATTCTAATTTTCACATGGCTTCACCTTGATTGCAGTAATTAGATCAATTGACACCAGTTTTTATAGGCACATTTTTATCAATCTTAGACATGGATTTTTAATAGCTAGACTATCTATCAAAATCCTTGAAATGAAGTTGCACATACAGTCATCTGTCAAAAGTTTGGGAAACGTAAAAAAAAAACATATTTTTTCAAAAAAATATTGTGAAGTCATTTCTGGATAGATTTTAACAAATTTTACACCAAAACATTCGGAATTATCTATATTTTGTTTATTTATTTGCTCATTATGTTTATATGAGCGGTTTTTATTTGTACATAATTTTCCCATGATTGTCAATGTTTAGGATTTATTTTTAGTTGAAATACATAGGAAAATCAAATTTTATTTGTTGTATTTAAATTATGTACAAATAAAAATCACTCATAACAACATAATGAGTAAATAACCAATCAAAATATAGACAATTCCGAATGTTTTGGTGAAACATTTGTAAAAATCTATCCAGAAATAACTTCACAATAATTTTTTGAACAAAATATGGTTTTGGTTGATTATATAGGGATTTTTTTTTACATTTCCCAACACTTTTGACAGATGACTGTATCTTTATGATTTCCGTCAATTTTATTAAAAAAAATAAGTATGACAACAACAATTATTGATGGTCCGAGTAGTCTTTTCATACGGTCCGAGTTGTCTTAACATACGGGCCGACTTGTCTCGGTCCGAGTTGTCCGCGGGCCGAGTTGTCTGGTACCCCTTACATCAACTCCGGTCTATAAGTATGTATTAATCTGCCAAGTTCACATCCACTTCTCCATGACCTGGTCAGATCTTTAATACTGAAAAATGGATATCCCTTCAAAACCATCTGACACCAGGTTAGCAAATCTGTCAAGTCTATCTCGTCACCTACTGATAAAAAATGTTCTGTTTATAGTCCAGTATCAGCACATAGTCATATTTTATGTCTTTTGAGTAGTGTCGACAAACTTGCATATCGTTTCGTGTCGTACGCACTAACTTATATATATCTACGTTTTCATTGCATCTTTTTTCTTTCATTTGAGAATATTTCTGAAGAGTAATAAAAACGTAGATATCAAGTGTATTGCGCACGACGCTTTTTTGGAATAGCCTTTATCAGGTACGCTCAAAATCGAAATATTTTAAGGCCAAATAATTGAATGTTTGGGAGCAATAAAACCAAAGGGCCTAAAACGGATAGCCAAAATCGGCTGAGGTCACCTATGCATTAGGGAGGAGAACTTTAGTTTTATTAATTATCACATTATTTAGAAGCTGTAAATTTCAGTAATAAACATATATAATAAACCATGTCAAAGCCGAAGAACTGACTAATGGGCGGATGATACCATCGGGGACTAATAGTCCACCATCAGAGGTATCGACCCAGTAATAGTACATTATCCCTAAACCTAACATGAAGGAGTTGGTAGTCCACGTCAACATATATGTCTAAATGAGTTACCTTTACATCAATAAGCGTTCTTCATAATTAACAAGTGTGATAGGAATAAAAAAAAAAAAAGGTAATACCTATGTGTAAATTCTAAGAAATAATAAACATTTAACACAATTGATTGAACATGAACTGACCCACTTAGCAGTAAGGGCCATCGTGGTCGTGATCGTATGGTAGTTGGATTTACAACTACCTGTGCAATCAGTTCCTATTACCACTACATTTGTGAGTTCGAACCCCGTTCGTGTCGAGGTGTACCCTATACAACATTATGTGATAAAGTTTGTCAGTGACTTGCGACAGGTCGGTGGTTTTTCTCCGGATACTCCGGTTTCCACCACCAATAAAACTGACCGCCATGATATAACTGAAATATTGTTGAAGGTGGCGCTAAACCATAAACCAACAATAACCAGTAATGTCGGAAGGGTGAATGCTTACTTGATTTGGATCGTTTAGATGGAGGTCCTGCTTCATCAACCACATCTTGATTCTTCTGACTTATGGTATCAATGTTGTCGTAATACTGTTCTGCCTTGTCGGGTCCTACAGCTGTTAGGTTAATCGAAAGATATCTGAAAGTATATATCAGTAACATGGGAGATACATGTATATTATAGAAAGTATCAGAAAATGCCAACATAATGCAGAAGAATACTGCTATACAGCAGGCCTGCGCCGTTCCATTTAAATTAGCATTCCAGCTGTTCTGATCATTAATTGTATCCTATCCATATACCACCTATCGCAAGTCACTTAGACTCTTTTTGGCTGATAAAGTTCTTTTGGGTATACCTCGTCACCGATGTGGATTGAACGTTAGTGATTAAAAGCATTAATGTCATCGGTAAATATATATCTAATTATCATAGGATCACCCCAATGATGTCCCAGAATAAGGTTAAAAAAGGAAAATATCAAGTCAATTGCATGTGTTTTACCAATAATAATTAACCAAGTTTGTAACTAGATTAACTCGACGGGTGCCACTAGTGGAGAAGGAACTGCTTAACCATCCTGGGCAGCTGAGATCATCTCCGGTTTTTAGTGGGGTTCATGTTACTCGATCTTTAATTCTATGTTTATGTTTTGTAAATCGTTTTCACAGTTTTCCGGTTGTTGACTGATTTTGTCTGTTTATATACTTATGAGTTTTGACTTTCCCTTTGTAAGATTGCTCGGAGCTCGGTAATTTTGTTATTACCCTTATTGTCCTTTTGCACTTTTTCTTTTTGCAATTATGTTGTCTGTCATTCTTCGATTTACGGATTCTGGTTACCTCTTTCGTATCTTCAAACTATTCTTGTAAGATGAACATTAACAATAATGGCTGAAAATTCGGGATAAAGTAGCTTTACCTGGACTTCGGGTCGACAGTATACTCGCTGTATTTCTTTTTTAAATTGTTTGGATTTGTTTGGGATAGGACTTTATATATGCTTTCTCTCTCAGCAATAATATCGAATGGCCTCCCTTGCATTTCTTTCCATTTTTTTATCATCCACGCAGAGTCCATTGCACCTAGAAATCCACGTGCACAACCGGTTCCTTGAGGCCAAAATGGCTGAAATAAGAAATTAACACGACATCAGAATTTAAGCAATACAAGGTGAAATGCAAAGTTGATATCATAAAATGCAAATTTTCAACACAACAGTACATGAAATCCTGCTATACCTTTAAAATGTGATAATGTAAATAATATCGTAGATATCAAATTTAGTGCTCACGATGCGTTTCTGTAATAACCTTCATCAGGTACACTCAAAGCCAAAAGATTGGAAAGTCAAATCATTAAAACAAATTTGGAGGCAAAAAATAAAATGCTTTCAACAGGAGAGCCAGAATCCGCTACGGTCACCTTTGTCTGAGGAGGAGAACCTTTTTTTTTAATTAATAATTGCATTATGTAGGAACTCTAAATTTCGATAATGAATGCATCTAATAAATCATGTCAGTGTCGAAACACTGACTACTGGGTGGATGATTCCTTCAGGAACTAATACTCGACCCAGTCATGATACCAAAGTTGATATGTGTGCGTTCTTTGTTTGATTGTGACATTCATTAGAACTCAATATAGTCTGAGGTAGTAATGACAATCGGAATGTGCCATCTCGGAGGCATTCTAAACATTTTCATTGTAAATTGAAACAAATATAAGAGTTATTGGTTTGCTACTGGGAGGATGATATACTCAATGACTAATAGTCCATCAGCAGCGGTTTCGACGAGTGATAGTAATACAAATGTAGATATCATATTTAGTGCGTTATTCAATATGGTATGACTGAACTGGTATGTAATATCCAATTGGGTTTTTTTTTACAAAATAAATGCAAGTCATCTATTTCTTTTAGTTTTTAGAAAATTTTCTTTATTTAAATTCTTTCTTCTGTCATACATTGATTCCAGAGATATCTTATTTTCCCTTTTACAGACACAAATTTGTGATTATCACTGGATCGTATTACAAAATCACGACATTATTGTTGGAATAAATAACTAAGCAAAATATTCAAAGGGAATTCCTCTTGTGTACACTATGTTGCCAGTTTCTCTGGATTCTCCTTCTTTGATTGCACCTTCGGTATTCTCTAACGTTTATTTGCATAGCCTTTCATGTTACAGACACCAGGAGAGACGTAAACAATCTTCAAACAAACAATATAAATTCCAGATAGATCAACCTATAATACATACCTCTAATAAGCTGTCTCCAACAAGACAAATGAGCAACTTATGGCCATGTCTTTCAATTATCCTTGACGCATTTACAGCCTCAAACTTTGAAGAGAAGTCAAGCATTGCAACATCTTCGGCTCCCCGAGAATTCTTTGCAAATTGTAGATTTGGCATAGCATTGTGAGTACAAAAATTAGCGGCATCTCGGGCAAAGTCTAACAAAGCATCTATATTAACGTTTGTTTTCTGCATCAACTCCTCGGGTTTGTCTTTGCAACTGTCTTTAAAAACACCCCTTTCTAACAAACTGGATTTTTTGGCAGTCATAACAAAATAGTGCGTCTCATCTTTATAATATACAAAGTTTTCAAGATGAATTTTCTTTTGACGTTTGAGATCGTTAAATAACTTTTGGTTAAAATGAGAAGCTACACCGCCTATTTCGTTGGCTTTCATCTGTTCTGTCGTGTTTTCATTGACAAAGTTAGCTGTTATTGCTATGGAAAGTTGCCCTCGAAACTCTTTTCTGTCGAACCCTGTTAAAATTCAATGTTAGTGTAATTAGCTGTGGAATCGTAACTCCTAACAGTCTTTTTTCATCGTAGAGTTACGTATTTGACATTTATTCCATGTAAGGATGTAAATACAAATATGAAAGAATAATTAACAATGGAAAACTGTATACAAAATATCTAACGAAGCCAACGATATCAATTATCACATTAGACGAATATAGAAAATAAATAAATATAACTGGATATGCAAGACCTCAGCTTGAGTCACAATCCCTCTAGTTTACGTAGTTTGTTTTGTTTGTTTGTTTATTTTGATGGTGTTCAACGCCACTTTCAACAATATTTCAGCTATATCGTGGCGGTCAGTTTTATTGGTGGAGAAAACCGGAGGACCCAGAGAAAATCACCGACCTGTCGCAAATCACTGACAAACTTTATCACATAATGTTGTATACCTCGCCCTGATCGAGATTCGAACTCACAACATCAGTGGTGATAGGCACTGCTTGCATAGGTAGTTGTAAATCCAACTACCATACGATCACGGCCACGACGGTTCCGTAGTTTACGTAGCTCTAATGTATAAAATAAAACGTTAATCACTACGGCTGGACAGCTTTCTATAGTATTAGAAATGGAACATATACCTAATATTCCAATAATGTTTTCTACAAGATATATAGAATGTAATTATTGCTTTTCCTGGAAATATCTAGTTATTTGTAAGAGGGCTAATGTCTTGTTTACGCTATTTTTGTTTGCTTGCGTATAGTGTTTTTGTTTTGCATTTATTCGTCTTCTTGCCGGTTTCCTTGGATTGTTCATTTTTATGATTGCCACTTTCGGTATTCTCTGACGTTTATTTATTATATATTCTTTAATTGCTTAAACTTAATTCAGAATCAGGTGACTATAGTGTCAAAACAACAAAAGTACAATACAAGTGTAACATAATTTCGTTGCACAGTCACATGTACTTTAGAACAATGACTCACTACTTGGTAATTGCTTTTATTATACTTTATGCAAATTTCTTACATTATCCATTCATTTCATTGGACAAGCGGCATTTGTTAATTTCCACTAACCTTTCATAAGCCCCGCCCATCCCTAGCAACATGTGATAATATTAGCAACGGGTGTTAATGCCTAAAATTAACACCCGCTGAGCCCGAAATTTGCCGATCCGGAAAAAATAACACCCGCTCCTGCCGAGGTTTACCGATTTTTTAAATTCTAAGATTAAAAAAAAAAATGTTTTAAAGTTCAAAATTTCAAAAATTTCAATTTCAAAAATTTCAAAAAAATTCAAAATTTTCATAAGATTTCAAAATTTTCAAAAAAATTCAAAATCAAAAAGTTTAAAAAATTTCAAAGTCTTCATATTTCAAAATTTTAAGACATGTATGTTTCCCCTCGTGTGTTAATCTATCCTAACACCTTCATCCAAGGCCAGTATGTTTATAATATTACCTGCAATGACAGTGCATGATATTCGATATTACCTGTAATGACACCGTAAACATTGTGCATCACTATAATTACCAGTGTAAGACTTAAAGGAATCGTTTTACTAAAGTGATCAAAAGGGTGTATTTCTCTTAGTGATGTGGATAAAGATCCAATTATTACGAATAATAAACTATAAAGTTATTACACAAAATAGTGAGTGATTGTTGTTTAACGCCAATTCAGCCATTTTTCGGCTATATAATGGCGAGAATAAGTTTAATAAATACACAATGAACAATAATTGCTGATGGGAAGTTATATATATTATATAGGGTTTTCAAAAGATTTTCAGATAAAGACTTTGGATTTTCAGATAAAAACTCTGGGTATTCAAATGACAGAAGTCTATGCGAACAATTGTGCATATATACAGGGTGACCCAAAAAAAACCGAACCCCTAAAAATGTTAATTAATCCTACATAGGTCCATCAAATTTGTTCAAATTTGGTAGACTTAAACTTCAGCCTATGGATGATCTTTTCCACAAAGTTTTAGCCATCTGAGTCAGTTTGCATAGAATTGTTATTTTCTTTCCAAAATGTGCTCCAAATGGCATCCTCGGCGTTGAAGGCACACTTGCATACGTCGCGCAAATTGTCAATGACTCGCACACATTCCTCCTTAGGGATTTCCCTGATCTTTGCTGTGATTGCTGCCTTCAGTTCACCAATTGATTGAGGATTGTTCCCATGCACATTATCCTTGAGATACCTCCACAGATAAAAATATGGGGGGTTCAAGTCTGGTGAATGCGCTGCCCACTCGATTTCACACTTCCTGCTGATCAGTCTGTCTTTAAGTCGCTCTCTAAGCCAGGCTAGGGAGTTATTTGTTGTGTGGGGGGGGGGGGTGGCCCCATCTTGCCGAACCACTGTTCATATCGATCTATACCTCTGCGTCGTCCCAATGATGCCCAAAACTTCATCAGTACTGCCACATAGCGCATTCACCTAACTTGAACCCCCCAGATTTTTATCTATGGGGGTATCTCAAGGATAATGTGCATGAGAACAATTGGACGTCGATTTGAGGATTGGGCGTCGATTAGAGACTGGACGTCGATTAGAGACTGGACGTCGATTAGAGACTGGACGTCGATTAGAGACTGGACGTGGATTAGAGACTGGACGTCGATCTGAGTCTTACATATATTTTCTAAATAAATATAGTATATTATGTAGATATATCTATGCAGCCCCGCCATGATATAACTGAAATATTGTTGAAAGTTATGTTAAGCACCATAAACTCCCCCTCTCCACTCTTCTATGCAGCAGAAACACAATATAGTGTTATTAACTGCTTAGGTTGACCATTACTAACCCACAAAAGAATGAAAAAATGATTATCGTGGATAAGATCAGGATGATTCAGATTATTTTGAAAATAACAAACCTTGTTTAGTGATTATTTTATCATTTTCGTTGTACAGGTCATATTCTGAAATTCAAAAATACATATAGATCTATATGAACAACATTCGTCTTAACAGGAAAGAAAAATATTAACGTTAATGCAGTCATTTGTCAGCTATGTTATTTCTGGAACAAGATTCTGTTTGATAAGATGATGATTTTGCCTGCTTTGTACTTTGCAATTTTTTTTTATTTGCTAAACTTGATTTTTATATCAATGACTCAGTAAAACAGCAGTCTGCAATTAGACGTATCGCTCCAATCTCCAATTGAACACATTATCTTGGCTTCAAGCCATTCAGTATGAGTTGTGCTGCCTTCTTTCTTATGTTAGATGTGTAGATAATATTAGAAGAGAAGCAACAAATACCAAACTTAGTCTAAACTTTGACCTAACCGTGGAGATCGACAGAAAAATTGTCCGCACTGGTGGTAGACACGATTACACCGCCTGGACAATCACACCTCCTGAAATGTAGTATTTCACGCAAGATAGTATATCTCAGACAAGGTTTTTTAGTACCTATTTATGATTATCATTCTCTTGTGAATCATTCTCGTAACCATAGTAAATCGTTCACACATAAACAATAATAATATCAAATTGCGTAAAGGAGTTTTCAAAAACATTCTGTTTTGTTTTTGTTTTACTTTTTGCCACGATATAGCTGAAATACTTCTAAAGTTGGCGTCAAACACCAATCAATCAAATCATATAAAACTCTTTTGCATAATAACGTTTCACAGCTTATTCTTATATTCAACATATGATGTACTATTTTCACTAGTGATGGAATAATGTCATACATACTAAACATTGTCTTTTTATACTATTGCGATTTTTTTTTTATTCAACAAAAAGTAATGTTGAACTACAACATACCACATAAGGCATCACGTGCACCTGTTGCTGCAATCAAAACATCGAATTTATATTCTGATACCACGTGACTTGAAGGTTGACAAACACAATGCCATCCATACTCTACAAATGCAAATGAAATCCATATTACTTTAGGCTCATAAAATTAGCTTAATCCCGCCACTCTTTCATAGAAGTGCCTGCACCAAGTACCAAGTCAGGAAAATGAGCAGTCATGTATTTGTGTGATAGGTGTATCAATTTTACCTCTTTCTATTTTTATTGGATTTTAGAACTGTATCGGAAGTGTGGCATTTTTTGCTGTTCATTTTATTTGTAATTCCAACTTGAATTAAACGCTTTATATTCAGTGTCTTGGAATATTTGTGTTAAACCCCATTTTAATTGCGTACAAAATATCAACTTTTGCATACTTCGACTATTTTCGTTATGTAGTCTTGCTTTTTTTCATCTATTTCTCATTCTTTTTAAGGTCACGCAATGTACACAGGAAAATTAATCTTCAAATTTCCTCTTATTAATTTCTGAAATTGGACTGTAAATAGACTTTAACGCCCATTTGTTGACATAATTACCATGGAGACCACAAAGAAAGTAAAGATAAGAGCCGTGAACAGTAAATAAGTATTCTTCATAAAGTTAAGAATAAATATACAATATACGTACAGTGCCGGAAAATATATAATTTATTTGTAGGAGCTTTAGAAACAGGTATAAACGTGAGTCTTTGGAGAGCTTTCTTAGCCTGTTTTACAGCGAATGCAAATTAATATTATAGATAACGCCAACCTGAAACAAGCGTCCTTCTAATTGTTTTCAATGGTGTCATCTGTGACGTCAGCACTTATACTGTTACCGTTTCTTTCTGTCGCTCTACATGAATCAGCTACCAGAAATTATGTTTATTTTACCCCCTTTATTAGTACTCAAAATCACACATTTGCAGGATAAAAGATTATGTTGTTCCTTAAATATTTTTATAGATACTCTACCTGTTAAAATTACTAGAGATTCATACCTTCATGGCTGCCAGATTTTGGATACCGTAGTCCTTTAAATTCGACTTCTGTGTGTATCTCTACTCCAACTATTAACGCTATTTTAAGGAGACTTAACTGCAGACGACGAATGCCTGTAACAGAAAAGACAGATTAACCGTTAAAAGAGTTCAATATAACGAACGAAGACTTGTTAATTGAAGATAGGATTACATAATTGTCTCGAAAACAACTAAATATTGCATATTATCACATTCCTGTTACGAAACAGTTGATATCAATCCTAAGTAACATTTCATGTAAATCGAATAAGGAATGACTTGACAAATTTGTTCCCCCAAAAAATCAAGGTTTTATATGAAGTATGTAGAGACATATGTTAGTGCTGAAAGACTTTTGACCTATTACTGTAAGAAGAGTTTGAAGATACCAAAGGGAGGTAATCAGAATCCGTATATCGAAGAAGATCAGACAACACAATGTCCAAAAGAAAAAGTACAAAAGAACAAACAACGATCAACAAAACATACATGTACATATAAAACTAAAGATCGAGTAACACGAACCCCACTAAAAACCGGGGTGAACTCAGGTGCTCCGGAAGGGTAGGCAGTTCCTGCTCCACTAATGACACCCGTCGTGTTAATCTAGTCACAAACCCGGTGATGTCATGAACGAGGAAAGGACCGGGAAGTGGTTACGACAAATGTAACATATCCGTGGTCATTTGTGACACAGATATTCCATAACGGTTAACCAAGTCGTGGTGGCGACCGTAAAACTTTCGAAGTGATGACTTCAACCTAACTAAGAGGAACCCTTGGTTCAGTAGCTTCCTTGTTTGAAGATTACAGTTTCAGCATAATATAATTTATTAAAACTAAAGTCAATTCCCGCTGGTAAGAGGTAAGTACTGCTGTTTTGACTACGATCATAGGTTTACTAGCTCCAAAAACTTTTAAATGATGTGGCTTTCCAATCTTTAAGCTATGAGCGTACATGATGAAGCTTATTCCAGACACGCGTCGTGTGCACTATATAAGATATCCACGTATTTAATAAGACCAGTCTCACCTAATTCTTGACTACATTGTAGCACTGGTTTTCCAATTCTGAATTCAACTCGGAAAACCGTTTTCATTTAATGTTCGGGAAGTAAATAGGACGAACATGAGCCAAGTGGGACATCATTACATACAACAAAATATACGACGTTGTACTCAAAAATATCAAATTTGATATACTAAAGCTTGTATCGATAGATATTTAACCCTTTTTTCTTCTTTTGTCATATTTACAATTTTAAAAGAAAATGTAGAACGATATCCAATTTAATGCACCAAGTTATGGGTACATTCAATGGAATAAAGCGTCATGTGAACAAAACATGCGATATACATATGCGTGATTGAAAACGAGGTGACGGAAACCGAAAAAAAAGGCTAGCGTAAATGATAAAAAAAAGAAGAAAAAAAATGACCTTTTAAAAACCCTTTTATTGCTACATGTATATTAGTTACATTTAACAAACATACATTACTTACTTATATGATCTAATTCTCCACATCCAAATCTACTATGAAAATGCTTGATACCCAAGTTTTTAAGATCTGTAACCACGAAGGGCCATAAATGGAGCACATTGTTTCGTGAGAAGGCGTTACGTTTGTCAATTAGTACAACTTCACATCCCAGAAAGGCAGCTTCAATAGCAATACGTAAACCACAAGGTCCTGCACCAATAACTAATACCTGTAAGACAGAAATTGGATAAGACTTAAATGGGTGTTTAGATGTTGTGGGCAATTTTCAACTACGAGTTACATTTCAATGAGGGGCCGTCGTGGCCGTAATCGTATGGTAGTTGGATTTACAACTACCTATGTAAGCAGTGCCTATCACCACTGATGTGAATTCGAATCTCAATCAGGACTTGGTGTACAACATTATGTGATAAAGTTTGTCAACTGAAATATTGTTGAAAGTGGTGTTAAACACCATCAAACAAAGAAACAAACATTTCAATGAGCTGATGGTGACGTCTGCTTTGTATTAGACCAACACGCTTAGCTTGATTTTCATAGTGCTAGTTCACTGAAACAAGAATCTGTGGATAGACAGGTCGCTCCACTCTGACATAAACTCATGATTCCTAGCAAACCAGTAGTTGCTCTTACTCCTGCACGATGAGTGCTTAGCGGAGAAACAGCAAATACCAATTTTATAGTCATTGGTTTGACATGACCGGGACTCTAAATCACGATCTACCATACTCGAAGTGAACATGCAAATCATTACAACACCGATGCGGTTGATACATTCAATGTAAGGGTAAATAGTGAAGACCTTAAAATAAGTAGGCTTACAACAATGAGAAGAGGTTAAACAATCGGTTTGATCTTCTTTGATATTTGATAAAGAAAAGAGGTATCGGGGGTCAGCTGATCCTCAATGACTCTTACAGTACACGTTTTACCTTGCTTAAGAGGGTGTGAAATGCGTTTAAATTAACAGGACAAGTTGTGAAGAAAGGGGCGTGCAAAAAGAGTAATATTTATTCTGAGAATCATTAGCACTTCCGATAGTTGCCATTGAATCGATTAACATGGAAAGTAGAGCACCTGGCAATGGTTCTTATAAAACTTATTTCGATTTTGCATCCTTTAAATAGTGCAATATTATATTAAGTGAATGAATTGTTATAATCGTACACCCACTTTTATTTCGCTTTTCAGAACAGAATGGGTGTCAACTCGTAGCCTTGTGTATATAATAAATGGCACATATACAAATCTAAATAAAATTAGAAATAAGGTATTGGACATAAGTCTTTCCATAATTGATCAATGGTCATTTATTTTATCTGAAGAAACAAAAAAAATCCCAATAAAATATCTGAATCTTGTTTTGACATCTTTCAGTCATAATCAATAAAACAGTGGTCTGATTTAGATTGTATAGTAAATAGTGACCACAGCCGTCATGAGTTGTCAGGTCGTAGCATTTCATTTAAATTTCATTTAAGTTTTAAAATGACACTGTATACACCACGCCTGTAGAAATATATGTTATTTATCATCATTCCACGACTTTTTATTAATTTAAAATTGAAGAAATACTGAATTTTCACATTTCTTGGGTCCGTTGTGCCCTCGATCATGAGAGTGTCTCCACTCAGATTAAAATCAGATCTCCTACTTGCTCTGTTTTCCTGATACAAGTGCATGTCACGGAGTATGAGATTTATTGAAAACTAATTAAGAGTAAAATGCGAGTAATCTTATGTCTTGAATATATCATGATATGACAAATACGACTAGAACCTTTTTTTGACAATCGGATTGATCGTTGCATGCAAAGCAGTTTAATAACACTATCATAGTTTCGCAATCGCCATTTTCATTGGATGGCACATAGGGTCACTCGCATGTGACCCAAAATAAGATTTCCTCAGATCTCTCACGTCCTCCGAAATATCAGTAATGGGATGCAAGTGAGATATATGGTTTTATTTAGATTGTAATGTCTCACGATTTCTATGTTATGGATCGATTCGACTACATTGTATAAAGCAACGATATCGGATAGCATGATTTCTGTGTCGACCGACACAAAAATTACATAATAATGTATATTATTACAATTATTATGCATATGTTATGCATACTCCCGACAAAAATGAAGACAAATGGTATTTCGTGTGAAGCCTACCTTTGAACAATCCCCAGATCTGTTTTTCTTGTATTCTTTCAATGAGAATCTTTTCCTTATCTGTTCAAATAACTTTTTAACCTTCCAATTATTCAGTCCTAATCCGAGTTGGTCAAAGAACTTATCACATGAGGTGTGTTCGAGTCCAAGCTTAGTACGAAGATTCCGAAAAGCCAACAGTGTTTCTTTACAAGTATGAGCTTTTGTGAATTGGTTGAATTCGTCCATGTTTTACCAGAATTGTAGAATGTGTCTCACTCAATAGTCTGTAAAGATAGTATGGCAAATTATAATCATGACAGTTTTGTTCGCCTTTGTTATTGTTTACAGATGATGGTTTGGATTGGTTTATGGTGCTTAACGCCACTTTCAACAATATTTCAGTTAAATCGTGACGATCAGTTTTATTGGTGGAGTAAACCGGAGAAAACCACCGACCTACCATAAGTCACTGAAAAACTTTATCACATAATGTTGTATCCCCTGAGCGGGATTCGAACTCACAACGTTAGTGGTGATAGGTACTGATTGCATAGGTAGTTGTAAATCTAACTACCATACGATCACGACCACGACAGCCCTTGTTTACAGATGACCAGTGACTTGACATGAAAATGTTTTACGGTGTAATATTTATAGCCTCTTTATCTTGACCTGTTGTGATTAAATATTGACTTTTCAATTTTATCATTGTATGTGTGTTTCATTATCTATATGTAAATAACTTAATATCAAAATATTTAGTGCCTATCACCACTGATGTTGTGAGTTCGAATCTCGATCAGGGCGAGGTGCACAACATTATGTGATAAAGTTTGCCAGTGACTTGCGACATTTCGGTGGTTTTCTCCGGGTAGTCCTGTTTCCTCCACCAATAAATCTTACCGCCTGAAATATTGTTGAAAGTGGCGTTAAACACCATCAAACAAACAAACGGAAGAATATAGTCAGTTATCATCTTTATATAACATCGTTACTTCTTATATAACAACACGACAACGGAAATGACAAATAATGGATTCTTATTAAACCCTTATTTTTGATATCTTAGTACTTATGTTAATATTTCTGTAACCAATACTTTAGATATTTATCACATACAAGTCAATTCAATATTGACAATGATTAACCACGGGATGGGTAAGGATTCACTTGCTATATAAAGGTATATACAGACGAGATAGAATGGAGCGACTTTTTCAACTTTCAAATATTGGGTCGTGAATGTTTTACTTAAATGGGTGGGTTTCTTTAAGCTATGATATATCAATAGGTCATATTTCTACAAGCCCAAGCAGCTTCTTTATTGCCAAGTCCAATTCTTGATACTTATGTTATAATTTAACATGATAAGGGTTAGGCGCATAATTTATCTGTGTGTGTTTATTAGTTTTCGTACATTGTACTTCGAATATATGAAAGGGTAGGGAATACAATGTATATGAATGGGGTTGTTTTTTTTCATACCCAAGTGGCAGCACCGTACCTAATAATACATTAAGTAACTCAACCCTAATGGGAATTAACCCCTCTCCCTCCCCGCGCCTTTTTAGAAAAAATCTCTATCCAATTCTACTTGACAAAACAAATCGGATATTTAATCTGTCATATTGATAAATATGGGTAAATATATAGATAAAAAATATTACCTTTACCGAATTATCTATATTGTCCAAATGTATCGTACAATTTCATACAATATGACAGTATAATATGATACTATTTCCTTTGTCACAGATATCTAATCAGTTCTTGGTAGTCCGTATTTCTTATGAAAGCAAAATTACATACTAATAAAATAAATTACAAAAAAACGTGTTATTAGTAATACACCATATGGTACTTTCCTATATATATATATTTATAAAGTTTGTGACGTACAATATGAGTGTATCCAATTTATTTACATTGTATTTACATGTATATATATAATAAGTTATCAGTGATTGACCTTTCTCCGGTACAAAAATAGCTATTTAAACGCATCAGTGAACTTTCTATTAATTAGGTGATTTGTCATATCATTGTTCATCACAATCACATGACCTCCATACATCGGAAATAAATGTCCTTATCTGTACTTCCGTACAAAATAAATAAAAACACATGAGGTTATAGATAAACCACGTCCAACTGTTCGTTGACTCTTCCTTCAAAGGGTACTGTACCCAGTGAAATAATTTCCATATAAAGATTTAATTTAATATTGCACTTGTACATGTTATGCAACTACAATGTGCGTACGTTCCACATAACTGATCATGAGTATCGCGCAATTTAAAACACAGCTGGATATATACAATGTAAGATGTATAATACAGTATATTATTAAGGGATGGAACTGTTATAAAGAAATACGGTACGCTGTGGTCGTAATCGTATGGTAGTTGGATTTACAACTACCTGTACGCAATCAGTGCCTATCACCATGAATGTTGTGAGTTCCAACCAGGTTCGTGGCGAGATGTATACTCCATACAACATTATGTGATCAAGTTTGTCAGTGACTTGCGACAGGTGGGTGGTTTTCTGTGGGTTCTCCTATTTCTTCCACCATTAAAACTGACCGCCACGAATTAAAACTGCAATTTTGTTGAAAGTGGCACTAAACACCATAAACCAACCTATAATAAAATATTCATCAACTAGTTCATATAAAGAATAAAACAGCATGGTTGTTATATCCAGCAACTAGTTCTTAAAAAATAAAACAATATACTTTTCAATCTCGGCTGTTTTTCTGTAATATCTTGATATCGTGACGTCAGTGTAATTATATAGCAATTCCACGCATGCCACTGAAGGCACCTTCAAAGACACAGATTTTGATTGGCGTGAAATAAATTTTCATGAAAATATAAACACATATATACACTTAAGCACATGTCTTATGTCTATCCTTAGATTCGCCGTACGAGGCAAGGTAACACTTTGGCTATTGAAACTACAAATGTATATTTTAATATAGTGGATGTGGCCGAGCGGACTTGGGAGCTGTACATAAGGCTAAGCGATAGGTGCTGCAGTGCATCAATGGTGTGAGTTCAAATCCCGTCGAGGGAGAACACAAAATGTGTCAGCTCAAAAATCTAATTCGTACAGAAAATACCGCACTATCGGAAAAGTTCCAATATCTCATAACAAACTCGTAAGGAGAGGCAACATGGATACCCCTAACACACAAATGCATGATATAATTATGTCGAACATTTATTTTACAACAACCATTGAATTGCATTCGAGCATAGCCAGGTGTAAATGGGAAATCGTTTACTTTTTATTCTTTTTTTAAAACTAGTAGATGGACATAGCTAAGCTACAAATTGTAAATGTTTAAAACTTACTTTTATTGTGTGGTGTGTCTTCTTAATCAATGTGAGTGAAAGAGGAAGTAATATAGCAGAAAAATAATCATTATTATATTCATTGGGTGCGCATGACTAGCTTTTCCTTTAAATTACCTGTATTTACATTGTCAGTTATCCTATAAAAACGCATTTTAAGATCATCGTTAGGGAAAGTTGAGAAGAACTTGAAGATAACAAAGGGTAATCAGAATCCGTAAATCGAAGAAGTATAGAAAACACAATGACGAAAAGAAAACAAAGAACAAACAACGATTTACAAAACATTAAGATATGACAAAGAGTGTAACTTACAGCGTTTTAATTGTCTTACGGGATTCCGAGCTGAAAAAAATCATATATTTAGGTTTTGTGCCATCTGGGGGTCACTGAGCAAAGAGGTTTTTTTTCTTTAAACACTAACTTTGTAAACTCAGTTGCCACCTGATCTCCTAACCTTTCATTTTCAGTTCTTTAATTAAAATTAAAACATCTTTTATGAACATCGATCGTTAAAATTGTGAATACATATAATTATGATGAGACAGCTATATATAGATAGGCCAATTTGGCGCCTCTAATAATGAAAACTTATAATTTCAAGGATGGTGTAACTTTTTTATCATCTAAAACATAATTACAATTATAATTGATCCTGTTATTTCAACATTATATTTATTCTAATGTTTTAAAAATATTTTATCTTTAATAAATAATAAACGATCTACCAACTCGTCTTGGAAAGCAAATAGTGTGTATTCAAATTCCCATTTTATTAATCCGATCAATACACAAGTTACGCGTTGTAAAAATTATCCATTATATTTTTCAGCACATTAGCAGTAAAACAAAATGAACAAAATTGTAAAAGGGATCCTACATATAGTGAAGATAGGTGACTATTGTAAAACACTCTTTCCGCTGTAAATATAAAGGAAATGAAACATTTTGTTCATTTAAAATAGTTGTTTGTCAAAAAGGTACGTAGGTGATCACTTCAGTATTTAATAATCTAATATTTAAATTACAGTCCTTTGAGCGCTTTAAATGAAGCGAATTTAACATCAGCTACCCTAACCCGAATAATCCAGTCGTTATATAACGCTTTGCTATATTATCCTCATCCAGCGATAGTGCCGATAGAGGGCGCAGTATTATTCGAGTTACAGCTACCCAGACTTTAAATTTCAATCCCACAATGCAATTATCGGGCTAAAACGTCACGACCCATGAACAAATTAGAAATTAAAATTACAAATTTGCGATTTGCTTCGTTATTTGTGGAAATATGCCGATAAAACTTTGTGAATATGTATTTTATATCACCAGGAACATATTTAGCTAACATGTAAAAAATCGTGAAGTTTCCCGTTAAGGTAATTCCAACATGTCCGTCTTTGGTTATTCAAGACATACATTTGTATATTATTGTTTCTGTCAACTTAATCATTAATGTGTTTGGAATGGCTTGTCCTCACCATAATGGTTAGAATTATATCTAGTACACATGGACAATGGAAAACACGCGAATGCCATTTATTACGGCGACTAAAGAGGAGCAGAAAATGTGCTTTTTAATTAGATTTTGGAACTGTTTCAACAGTATGAGGGCCCGGTTGGCTCAATGAGTTAGGTAGTTGGCTTACCTGACAACTCGTACAAGCTTATCACCAATACGGCGTGGGTTCGCGCCCGGCTTTGTAAATTACAACAAATGGTGCACTCGACTCGCAGCCACAAGTGATAAAGCTTACCAGTTGCTTGCCCATGGTCGGTGCCTCCCTCCGGGTATTCCGGCTTCTTCCACCACTAAAGCTGGTCGCCATGATATAGCTGAAATATTGCTGAAAGTGTGGAACAGGAACTGATTACATTTCGTAGCACCTGGGTTCACCCCAGAATTAAGTTGGGTCTTGTTGCTTAATATTTAGCTTTCTCTTTTAGTGTTTTATGAATAATTATTTGTCTTTTGGTGGTGGTTTTTTTTCTTTTGGAGATTTTAATTGTCTGTTCTTCTTCAATTTACGGCTTCTGGTTGTCATTTTGATATGTTTAATCTCTTCTATCAAGATCATTTTCAAATGTTTCATATAGTTCAAATATACTCTCTCCGTGAATATATTTGATAGTGAGGCCCACATTCTGTTTAGAGAAATGATTTAATCCCATACAAAATAATACAATCAACAGAACACAAAGGAATCTTACAGCATATACAATTTCATGGAGTTAGCTGTTATAATGTAGAAGTTATGATCAATCAAAGTTGGTGCGGAAGGCAATTTTATTCGTAATATTTGTGCCTAAAATGATTCTAAAATCAATTAGAAAGAATTATTTCTTGCATAATGTTTGAAATACAACTAAGTTAAACAGTTTCAATAAAACAAATAAGATAATTATACGACTTTAAATGCTTAGCAGCAAACACTATCACATATATTTGAAGTAAAACATGTGAAATTGTGCCTCTCGAGCTTAAAATGCACTAAAATAAACACAATTTGAATGCATTTTGACCTTAAAAAGATCAAAATCTACTGAAATACACAGGTGTTTTGCAATACTTTTCTGCAGATTGGGACCCTATAATGAGATAACAACTATCAAATGAATTGTTTGATCAACACCTTAAAAATGAATCGCTTTCAAATTCTTGAAAAAAGTAAAAATTCCGATTTGAAAAAGTTTAAGTCCAAGTGTCCACTTCCAGCTTTCTAAAATATACATCTGGCAAACATAATTTTATGAATAAAATTACTTATATGTTCATGAATAAACATATATACATTAAAAACCTTGAAATTGATGCTTTAAACATGTTAAAAGTGCTTTTGATTTCTTAAAAATATTCATCAAAAAGGGAAGTAACTCTTCTTTTTTTTTCTTTTTTTTAACAAAATATTATATTTTGCATTAAAAATAATTAAATCTGTGTATAATTAATTTCTATCAATAAAATTATCTTAAGAAAACCATTGCACACTGAATAGTAATCATTCTTTGTATAATTTATTAATACCAGAGGCTCTCAAGAGCCTGTATCGTTCACCTGGTTATAAAAAGAACCAATTGGTCCTATGTAAAAACTATGTCTTGCAGTGGTAGTCATCTTGGAATTACGATCAACATAAAAAACACAAAGTTTGTAAAGGACCTTCCAATGATTGATGCACAGTTTAGGTTCAATCAGTGCAATAGCTTCAGAGAAGAATATATTTCTGTATTTTCCCCATATGGTCCTGTGTTAATACTACATAGATGCCAACCCCTTTTTGGTGCAATCAGTAACAAAAAGTTGAGATGTCAGTAATTTGTGATTTTTTTCAGTAATCATAATTTTTCATAAAATTTTACCATAATCGTACTACAGACTAGGCACAAAGTGATGAGCAAATGATTTCCTTTATTTGTGACAACTAGATGCAAAATTGATGAGCAACAAAAAGAAACCAGAGGCTCCCAGGAGCCTGCAATCGCTCACCTGGATCAAAGCTGCTTTCAATAACAACGCAACTGCACTGTCGTGGCCATCTTGGCGGGAGAGCGCAACTGCCGGACACAATTTTGGAAGAGGACCATCCAATGACTATTCCATTAAAGTTTGGTTCCAGACAAGATGGTTTTTATGTGAATTTCCCATAGGGTCCTATGTTAAACTAAGTACAGCTGTGCAGCCATCTTGGTCAGAGGGCAGGACCACCAGACACAAATATGGTTCAGGAGAAGATTTAAATGTGATCTTTTATCAAAATATGCCTAATTTGCATAATCGGTATAAATCGGCTGAAAGAAAAATTTCAAAAAAAAACCCCGAACATATGCTAAACTACTCCTTGCCATGTAGCTGCAGTTCAAATTTGAGCTCATTTTGACTTATACTAAAGCAGCAATGGACAATTGAAGAAATTTCTATTTTTAGTAACAGCAGCCATCTTGAATGGAGGGAGGGGTTGTCGGACACAATTTTGAAAGGGAACCACCCAGGGACAATCCCTGCCAGATTTGGTTTAATTTGGTTCAGCAGTTTCAGACAAGAAGATTTAAATGTGATCTTTTATCAAAATATGCCTAATTTGCATAATCGGTATATATCGGCTGAAAGAAAAATTTCACAGAAAAACCCGGAATATTTGACTTACACTAAAGCAGCAATGGACAATTAAAATTTCATCCCCCTTTTTTTCTATTTTGAGCTTGGCGGCCATCTTGGTTGGAAGTCGGGATCACCGGACACAATTTTGGAAGGGGGCCATCCAAGAATCATTTCAGCAAAGTTTGATTGAGATTGGCTCAGTAGTTTCAGAGGAGAAGATTTTTTTTTAATTTCATCCCCCCTTTTTTCTAATTTGCATAATCGGTCAAAATCGGCAAAAGTTCAAAGTTCATAAAAAATCCTGTAATATATGCTAAAAAGCTTATCATTATGCTTACACAGTTCAAATTTGGGCACATTCTGGCTTAAAATAGAGCAGTTTTGACCATTTGAAGAAATTTCTATTTTTAGTAACAGCGGCCATCTTGAATGGAGGGCGGGGCTGTCGGACACAATTTTGAAAGAGACCCACCCAGGGACCATCTCTGTCGGGTTTGGTTTAATTTGGTTCAGCGGTTTCAGAGGAGAAGATTTAAATGTGATCTTTTATCAAAATATGCCTAATTTGCATAATCGGTATATATCGGCTGAAAGAAAAATTTCACAGAAAACCCCGGAATATATGTTAAACTACTCCTTACCATGTAGCTGCAGTTAAAATTTGAGCTCATTTTGACTTACACTAAAGCAGCAATGGACAATTAGAATTTCGTCCCCCCTTTTTCTATTTTTAGCTTGGCGGACATCTTGGTTGGAAGTCGGGATCACCGGACATAATTTTGAAAGGCGGCCATCCAAGGACCATTCCACCACAGTTTGGTTGCAATTGGTCCAGTGGTTTCTGAGGAGAAGATTAAAATGTGAAATGTTGACAGACGGACGACGGACGAAAAGTGATGACAATAGCTCGCATGGCCTAAAGGCCAGGTGAGCTAATAAAAAGTTAAGTTTTAATACATGTATGTTCACTTACAAATGTATTCTATGTTTCAACTTACTGTCAATAGAAATGAAAATTTCCTGAAGTGGCCCTCCCTCACCCTCCCATGGAATAATTAATGTCTAATTCTGGAGTGCCTGATATGTTGTTGACTTGGCACTTTTGAACTGTTTTGTTGTATATGTGTGTTCATCCCGACCACCGTGCTGAATGGACCAGTCTTGTTTGCAATATTTGCAATAGGCATAATGTTCCCGTATCGATTTCATAAGGCAAGAGAAGAATATTCGGGACGAAATCGTTGTCCCTATTTTCTTTTCTTCGCTGCAGAAGCTTCACTTGTTCCCTCAGACATCGCGAAATTGACAAAAACGTGCTGTGTTCATTAACTACTCGGGATCGAACAAGAAATGGATAGATCACAATGATATTTAAATGGGGAACGGTTCCGGGCCGGCAATAATCGGAAATCCGTAACAAGTAGACTGTTGACCGTAACACCGTAATTTTGGCCCGAAATTCGTAACAATTACGGAAAAATCGTAATGGTTGGCATCTATGATACTATGACCTTTGGTGGCAGCCATCTTGGATTTCCGATCGGCATAAAAAACAGAGGACCTTCCAATGATCATTCCTGGGCAGTTTGGTTTCAACTGTCCAAGTGGTTTCAGAGAAGAAGCGTTTTGAAACATTTTTCCCATAGGGTCCAATGTTAAACTAAGTCCTGCCGTAGCCGCCATTTTGAATTTCATATCAGAACAAAAAACGTAAAGTTTGTAGAGGACCATCCAATGAACATTCATGTATAGTTTGGCTTTAATCATATTTGTAGATTCTGAGAAGAAGGCATTTGAACATTTTCCCATAGGGTCCAATGTATTCTATATCCTCCGGTGGTGGCCATCTTGGATTTCCGATCAGCATAAAAAAAAACACACTTTGTAGAGGACCTTCCAATAATCATTCCTGGGCAGTTTGGTTTCAATTGTCCAAGTGGTTTCAGAGAAGAAGCGTTTTGAAACATTTTCCCCATAGGGTCCAATGTTAAACTAAGTCCTGCCGTAGCCGCCATTTTGAATTTCATATCGGAACAAAAAACGTATTGTTTGTAGAGGACCATCCAATGAACATTCATGTACAGTTTGGCTTTGATCATATTTGTAGTTTCTGAGAAGAAGGCATTTGAACATTTACAATAGGGTCCAATGTTAATCTATGTCCGGCGGTGGTGGCCATCTTGGATTTCCGATCGGCATCATAAACACACACTTTGTAGAGGACCTTCCAATGATCATTCCTGGGCAGTTTGCTTTCAATTGTCCAAGTGGTTTCAGAGAAGAAGCATTTTGAAACATTTTCCCCATAGGGTCCAATGTTAAACTAAGTCCTGCCGTAGCCGCCATTTTGAATTTCATATCGGAACAAAAAACGTATAGTTTGTAGAGGACCATCCAATGAACATTCATGTACAGTTTGGCTTTGATCATATTTGTAGTTTCTGAGAAGAAGGCATTTGAACATTATCCCATAGGGTCCAATGTTAATCTATGTCCTGCGGTGGTGGCCATCTTGAATTTTTGATCGGCATAAAAAAACAGAAACTTTGTAGAGGACCTTCCAATGATCATTCCTGGGCAGTTTGGTTTCAATTATCCAAGTGGTTTCAGAGAAGAAGCGTTTTGAAACATTTTTCCCATAGGGTCCAATGTTAAACTAAGTCCTGCCGAAGCCGCCATTTTGAATTTCATATCGGAACAAAAAACGTAAAGTTGGTAGAGGACCATCCAATGAACATTCTTGTACAGTTTGACTTTGATCATATTTGTAGTTTCTGAGAAGAAGGCATTTGAACATTTTCCCATAGGGTCCAATGTTAATCTATGTCCTGCGTGGCGGCCATCTTGAATTTTCGATCGGCATAAAAAAAAGGAAACTTTGTAGAGGACCTTCCAATGATCATTCCTGGGCTGTTTGGTTTCAATTGTCCAAGTGGTTTCAGAGAAGAAGCGTTTTCAAACATTTTTCCCATAGGGTCCAATGTTAAACTAAGTCCTGCCGTAGCCTCCATTTTGAATTTCATATCGGAACAAAAAACGTAATGTTTGTAGAGGACCATTCAATGAACATTCTTGTACAGTTTGGCTTTGATCATATTTGTAGTTTCTGAGAAAAAGGCATTTGAACATTTTCCCATAGGGTCCAATGTTAATCTATGTCCTGCGGTGGCGGCCATCTTGAATTTTCGATCGGCATAAAAAAACAGAAACTTTGTAGAGGACCTTCCAATGATCATTCCTGGGCAGTTTGTTTTCAATTGTCCAAGTGGTTTCAGAGAAGAAGCGTTTTGAAACATTTTCCCCATAGGGTCCAATGTTAAACTAAGTCCTGCCGTAGCCGCCATTTTGAATTTCATATCGGAACAAAAAACGTAAAGTTTGTAGAAGACCATCCAATGAACATTCATATACAGTTTGGCTTTAATCATATTTGTAGTTTCTGAGAAGAAGCGTTTTGAAACATTTTTCCCATAGGGTCCAATGTTAAACTAAGTCCTGCCGTAGCCGCCATTTTGAATTTCATGTCGGAACAAAAAACGTAAAGTTTGTAGAGGACCATCCAATGAACATTCATGTACAGTTTGGCTTTAATCATATTTGTAGTTTCTGAGAAGAAGGCATTTGAAAATTTCCCCATAGGGTCCAATGTTAATCTATGTCCTGCGGTGGTGGCCATCTTGGATTTCCGATCGGCATAAAAAAACAGAAACTTTGTAGAGGACCTTCCAATGATCATTCCTGGGTAGTTTGGTTTCAATTGTCCATGTGGTTTCAGAGAAGAAGCGTTTTGAAACATTTTTCCCATAGGGTCCAATATTAAACTAAGTCCTGCCGTAGCCGCCATTTTGAATTTCATATCGGAACAAAAAACGTATTGTTTGTAGAGGACCATCCAATGAACATTCATATACAGTTTGGCTTTAATAATATTTGTAGTTTCTGAGAAGAAGCGTTTTGAAACATTTTTCCCATAGGGTCCAATGTTAAACTAAGTCCTGCCGTAGCCGCCATTTTTAATTTCATACCGGAACAAAAACCTAAAGTTTGTAGAGGACCATCCAATGAACATTCCTGGGCAGTTTGGTTTCAATTGTCCAAGTGGTTTCAGAGAAGAAGCGTTTTGAAACATTTTTCCCATAGGGTCCAATGTTAAACTAAGTCCTGCCGAAGCCGCCATTTTGAATTTCATATCGGAACAAAAAACGTAATGTTTGTAGAGGACCATCCAATGAACATTCATATACAGTTTGGCTTTAATCATATTTGTAGTTTCTGAGAAGAAGGCATTTGAACATTTTCCCATAGGTTCCAATGTTAATCTATGTCTTGCGATGGCGGCCATCTTGGATTTCCGATCGGCATAGAAAACATAAAATTTGTAGAGGACCTTCCAATGATCATTCCTGGGCAGTTTGGTTTCAACTGTCCTAGTGGTTTCAGAGAAGAAGCGTTTTGAAACATTTTTCCCATAGGGTCCGATGTTAAACTAAGTCCTGCCGTAGCCGCCATTTTGAATTTCATATCGGAACAAAAAACCTTAAGATTGTAGAGGACCATCCAATGAACATTCATGTACAGTTTGGCTTTAATCATATTTGTAGTTTCTGAGAAGAAGGCATTTGAACATTTTCCCATAGGGTCCAATGTTAATCTATGTCTTGCGATGGCGGCCATCTTGGATTTCCGATCGGCATAGAAAACATAAAATTTGTAGAGGACCTTCCAATGATCATTCCTGGGCAGTTTGGTTTCAACTGTCCTAGTGGTTTCAGAGAAGAAGCGTTTTGAAACATTTTTCCCATAGGGTCCGATGTTAAACTAAGTCCTGCCGTAGCCGCCATTTTGAATTTCATATCGGAACAAAAAACCTTAAGATTGTAGAGGACCATCCAATGAACATTCATGTACAGTTTGGCTTTAATCATATTTGTAGTTTCTGAGAAGAAGGCATTTGAACATTTTCCCATAGGGTCCAATGTTAATCTATGTCCTGCGATGGCGGCCATCTTAGATTTCCGATCGGCATAAAAAACAGTAACTTGGTAAAGGACATTCCAATGATCATTCATTTATAGTTTGGGTTCAGTCAGTTCATTAGTTTCAGAGAAGAAGATCTTTGAAATTTCAGCCAATCAGAGCACATTATTGGCCCTGGCAGCCATATTGAATATCCGACTAGGACGAAAAACAGTAACTTTGTAGAGGATCATCCAAGGAACATGCCTGCTAAGTTTGGTTCCAATCGGCCCAGTGGTTTCGGAGAAGAAGCTTGAAATGTGAAAAGTTTACAGACAACAGACGACAGACGACGGACGCCAAGTGATGGCAATAGTTCACCTGGACCTTTGGTCCAGGTGAACTAACAAGGTAATATTTTTGCAAGTCAAAGTATATGTATTGATATTTGAAATATCTATCAAAAAGGGAGGTAACTCTATTTTTGGTAAAAATGATTTCACATTAAAAAAAAGTCGAATTTTTAACATTCAAAGACTGAGATATACATGTACAATGATCTTAAAATTTTGCTTTTTTTAACGGTCTTGACATATCTAATGTCTCTTCATCTGATGTGCTCCAATCTGATTCTGTATTTTCTATTCAATTTGACAAAAAAGACGAAAGTGGTCTACCCATTTCTAAGTCATCATCATCTGAAGAATTCCAATTGTCTGAATTTGATAAATCTAAAGACACATTTTTCTTAATTAATTTTTGCAGAAGTGCAACTTTTTCATCATGATTAATCTTTGTGAAATTTTTTAACATCTCGATGTTTTGAACGACGTTAACTGAACTTATAGCCCTCCACAGCTGAGCTTTTTCTGAAAGTTGGGATTTGTTGATTTTCTTGATCCTTTTTTCATCCCGAATTAACATAGTTTTTGCTTTAGTAAGTTTCTCTTCTAACTTCTTTTTCCTTTCTGCTCTCATCTGTCTTCGTTTTAATATCAACTGATCTTTCTCAGTTTTTCTCTCCATAAACCGATGTTTTATTTGCTCATTTCTCGTCCCCAACAATTTTCTTTTAACATAAGACTGTTTCATCGCAATGTTGCATACAGTTTCTGCCGACAAATTGCTAGCCTTCACCCACGCCACAGGTTTGTCCTGTTTAGCTGTAATTAAACTTTCCAGATTTAGCGGATTTGAAGATGGTGCAATCATCATTTGTCTGAAAAAAAGATTTTTTTTAAATTATTGTTTCATGTATATGATACTTGTATATTGACTTAACTGAAGTCACTCATGCATTTATATATGTTTCATATTGATCTGCATACTGTAGAATTGTTCTGTACTATAAATGATTCTGGTGAAATACCAGTACATGTATATACATGTTGTATACAGCTAAAATTTTAATCTAATGAAAACTTTTCATTAATGACATGTGACCGTACAATACAATACCGACTCGTATTGTATAATTTATAACAGTGTATAATAACCTAATAATACACACCTACAATTGTAAATGCACAACTTAACCAAGCCAGAATATATGGCCCGACACACAGACACTTGGGCAACATTATATGTCCTTCCACAATCATGGCAGGCATAAAAATGTGTTTACTTTTTACATTCCATGCAATTACACATACATTTTGTAAACATTTATATATGGATTGACTGTTAAACAATTTAAAAAATTTTGGAAAAATAATACCTGTCCAACATTCCCCAAAAACTTTCAATTCTATCATTTGTTGCCTCCCCAATTGTGTTGGCCGCATTTACCATTGCTGGTGTTGGATCATCATAAACACCGCCACTCAAATGCTCCTCTGCATGGGCATGAAGTTTTTCCATTCCTGCTTTTGCCATAACTAAAACAATATAAAAAATAACATGTACATGTATGTATCAGTATATGTGGTATTACAGAATAAAAAACAATTAAATTAATTAATCTAAATACAGAATATTTCTACAACAGATAAGTACTGATTGTAATACAATTGTGCCTTGTAAATTCAAATTTCAAGTAGTCAAATTAAAATGTTGACAGACGACAAGGACAGCAATAGCTCACACTACCCTATTTTGCCAGGTGAGCTTAAAATTAACATTTCCCAATAGGGACATGCCTTAAAAATTGTGTGCAGTTGCCAAACCACACTTTATGAAGGAGTCAGCTATTAGTCTGCAAATAAAATTCTTTTATACACAAAAAAAGATAAATAATAAATGTATGTACTGCACCTTTAATTATCTCAGCTACAAATTTAACATATGTTGTCTTATTTCTGTCACAATGCCCAAACGTGACAGACGTTTGAAGGAAGAAATTAAAAAATGCAAAGAAACAAACAGAAGTTTGAATGACTTTTTTAGTACTAGGGGAGTTTTAGATATATTTTTTTAGCATCTTGATGGTGTTGAGCTTTTAATTAATTTGAATCCCTTACAATAGCAATAAAAATATATTTAAAAGAAATAGAAATCACCACTTAGATATTTTTACAGTAGAATTGTACATCACTAACAGTGGTTCAAAGTGTTTTCTATTATTAGCAAATTAATTAAACAACCTTATTCAGAAAAAACTGCTGAGATCAATGAGCATCCTGATTGGATGACCGATTTAAAACACACTGACTCTGCATGGTAATTCTAATAGAAAAAAATATTACTTTTTAATTGATCAATCAATACAATTAGCTTCTTGGTAAACACATGTGCGTACTTGACAAATTAACATAACAAATAATAAGACAAGCTTAAAATAGAGCCAAGTAATATATTCCTTTTAAACCATATAGTCGTGTATATAAATAATTGTTCATACAAAAGACAAGGTATGTTATTTAAACCTAATAAAGTAGATCGAGGTCAAATACAAAGAACACGATGTCTGTGTAAATCCTGTGTTCATCTTTCATTGTACATATCCTGGATGCATGCCAGATATGCTGTAGCCCTTTTCACAAAAATTCTTACGATAAAAAATTGTCGTAAGTGTAAAACTAAGATTAAAAAGAGTTTCACAAAAATACTTACGATAATCTTAAGTGTAAAAATAGTCCTAACTTTACGTGTAAAACTACCCTGTCCTAAGTGTAAAATTTTGATCGTAAGAGAAATTTTGGTCTTATTTTTTATCGTAAGTGAAAAAAATAGAAAAAAAGATGGACGATGTATTGGCGCTTCGACTTGAAAATAAGAGAGCAATTCATCGTTAACGCATTTTCTCTGACCGTATGACAAACCTATTTACACATATTGATAAATGTTTATTGAAATGAATATGGTTTAATACAAACAGACGCTACAAATGGCATTGTTGTTTACTCCTTTTTCTGGCGTGACTAATAACAGAGTCTGTCTATAACGATGCATTCCGTACATTTACCTTTTCAATGCAGCAGTGTATCGTTTGAAACATGACCAAAAAAATCAGGATAATTCTCATTAATTTTAGATTTCAAATTGGGAACGATCGACAATCGAAAAGACTACTTGCAAACTTGGGGAGAATTCTTTTTTTTTCATTTTTTTTTTAATAAAAACAGGAATACAGGATTTTCTTCTAGACATCTAGGACTGGAATTTTCTGGATGCAATGATATCGTTTTGATTTTTGCCTTTATATTAGTAATATAATTGATTAATTTCTGGCAACTTCGATGATCATCGAACACTCTGGCAATACATAAACTTGTGTACATTCTTCTGTTATATTAATATTAATATATAATAGGGATATTTATTCGTCTTCATGATTGATAGATGATGAACACATCTTAATTTGGGTTATCTCAGAAAAAATCGAGATAAATTTTCATCAGTAAAAGAACAAGCGTTTAATTTTATGTGGGATGGGATTAATTGGAAAAAAGGGGTAAATATTTTGCTGACAAATAACCGATAAAATGAATTATATGAATAGGGTTTTTTTCACACTCCAGATGCACTCCCTTAAAAAATACTTCTACCAAAAGTAACCACGCGTGGATGATGACGCACAACTCCAAGTAATGATAATTATTATAGATCATTTTAATTTACATGCATTAGAAATGTTCCTCTATACGAAAATCATACCCGTTCATATTTTGTGCAGTTATTGGTGACCGATTCATATACATTTTTTTTTGTATTGGATAAAAATTCAATATAAACATACAAACACATCATAGCATAAAAACTGCTTATAAATTAGTGCCGGGGATATTTTATAGAATAATTTTATTAAAAAAAATGCTTTGTTGTGCTATGGAAATGAAACTAGGTTGCTAAGGAAGATGGTTTATGGTGTTTAACGCCCCTTTCAACAATATATCGGTCAGTTTTATTGGTGGAGAAAACGGGAGTACTCGGAGAAAACCATTGACCTGTCGCAAATCACTGACAAACTTTATCACATAATGTTGTATAGAGTACACCTAAGGAAGAATTTTTTTTATCGTAAGTGTAATTTTAGTCGTAAGATTAAAATTTGTCGTAAGATAATCTTTGTGAAAAGGACTTAGGAATTGTCGTAAGATAATCTTAAGTGAAAAAGTTTGGACTATAGTTACGAATTTTTGTGAAAAGGGCTACTGATGTCTTAGATAAAAAGGTCAAAACTTTGCAAAGCAAATCATTGTACCATAAATTAAGACCAAATTATGACAATGCCGTTTTTTGAGGTATAATTGGTAATTGGAGAAATATTTCACCGCATGCCAACTTTTTAATTATCTTTCTTTATGATGGTTTCTTTTTAATATTTAAGGTAGAAGAAATAGTTTTTTATATTCTTGATTGATAGTTAAGTTTTTACAGAACTGAAATGTTTTATAGACGTGATTTAAAGTTTTAATTTATTGAAATTTATATAGTCTCTCATAATTCTTTATAGAATGGCACTTGTTATATAAGTATAAATGTTGTGTAGAAGTATGATATTTATAGTTTTTAGTGAGTGCCTTTAACTGCCATATCACAGGCATCATTGTTTTTATTGTAAATTTGAAGAAGAAAAAAAACCACTTACATCGTCTATTGCCATAATTGATGCTGCTGTAATTGTTGTAAGGGGTTGCCTTTTACAACTGATAGTTTGTAGAGGTTTTTATGGGGGGGGGGGTAGTTTTTATCCCATCGCCAACGAAGTTGCGAAGGGATATACATGTAGTAACGCTACCTTCCGTTCGTCCGTCTGTCCTCCCGTAACATCCTTGTATTTTGATAAAAAAAATTATTTAATCCAATTTTAAAATGTTGAACTTTCAAATTCATCTGAAACTTAAACAAGTGATAAAAATAGAGGAATGTCATGAAAGGAGCATCATGGCATGCCTTAAGCTTTTATTAAATGAAAAGCTTGGTTTATCAGCACTGTACCCCAATAATAGCATACACTTAATGAGTACAGCTGCTGTGTTACCTCTGAGTACAGCAGAAGTAGAAAGGGTATTTTCACAGGTCAAATTGGTAAAGTGTGATCACATAAATCGCATGAAACAGGTCACAATGAACAATATTTTACATGTCAAACTAAATTGCAACAAACAATGTTATGAGCATGTGTCAGATACAGTAGTTGCAAAGTTTTTTAGAGTTAATGACAGAAAGATAGAATTATATCTAGGTTGATTTGTTGAATAAACTGACCTATTTGCTCATGTATAAATAATAAAAGTCAATATTTCATTGTATACTTTATTTGATTTTACAGTGTCCCTAAAAAATGCCTTTTTTGAAAATCCAACAGCGCACTAAAGAGCCCTTTTTCATGACCAGCACCCTGCCCTTTTGAAATCCTAGCTGGAACACTGAGTTGAGGACCTTTCATGGATAGTGGTCATGTAGGGCAGATAAATCTCTGAACCAGTGGCATTCTCCCATAACAAGTCAGTTCCTGAAACTAATCCAGTGGGGTCTTTAATTTGTCAATGGTCCATGTATAATACTTATTCATTTCTAGTGGTGACTTGGATGATTTAGCTTTGCGTAGTAATGGAGCACAGACATAATAGTACATAAGTGCATATGCTGCTTCTTCGGCTTCAACTGTTGGGTTTAAATATCCTTCTTGAACGGAATATTCTAATCTATTTAAACCTGGAACTTCCTTTGCATCTCGGACATCTTCCAAATACACCAATACCATATCTTTAGCTACATATGTTGGAATAGCATTTTGAAGAAAAATTAAGTAACGGTTCCCTACAATTGGGGAGAATAATTCAGAACCGCTGTCTTCTGGGCTACACAAAGTATATGCCTTAAAGTCCACTCCCAGTCCGTACTCTTTTCGTCCATGCTCACAGAGTAACTTATTACACTCATAAATATGTTTTTTAGCACCGATCATTCCACGGCCATTGCTATCTGTAGTATAAAGAAATTTAGCACTCTTGTCAGTCATTGCAAGTGCCATATTATTGATCTTGTGAGCAGCACAAGTAAAGAAGTGCACTTCATTTTCATACTGGGAATCACCTTTTATATTTAATTCCTCTTTTTTTTTCTTGATAAGTCTTGTCACCTTCTTCTCATTCGCTGCCCTGTCGGACATTCTCCTACTAATTCGCATTAATGAATAAGATTCTTTATCATGTTCTAAATTGATATTGTCAGCAATCTCGGAAAGTTCATCTAGCTGCTCTTGAAGTTGCTTAACAGTATCGTCTGCCTTTCCAGACGCTACTGGGCTAACAGTTAATGTAAAAAACTTGGGGTTGTTAGAATCATCTCTTGGTAACAGTTTTATTGCATGGGCTCCCCAGTGAATTAAGTGTTTCGTTGTTCCATTTGATTGGTGACACAACACAGAGTTTTCACGTGCAAGTTCGTAAGCAGCTCGAATTTTTACCAAGGCACCAGCCTCTGCAACCATACGCTGAGCTGTTGTTCTACCAGGTAGTTTTATTTTGTTCATGTCATAATTTGTCATATTTTCCAATACACTTTTTACAACAGATTGCACTGTATTAGCCGATACACCTTTAGTCAATAAGTCATAGTATAAGAGTCGTACTTCTCCTTTGTACTTCCCTCCCTTCTGTGTTTCAATTGCATTCATGTCTTTTAATTGCTGTTGTAAACTATCTGTTGAAAGTTTATGCTAATTTTTCAATGAATCCACAATACCTTCATAATACATTGCAATTGCTTCTTTGTCAGTCTCATTTTTCTCTCTTGCAATATCAAGCTTTGTTTTAAAATTTGAAATGTTCTTATTACTTTCTTCTGTTTGCTTTTCAATTTTTTGTTCATCGAAGTCAAAGTATTTGCTAATTCTATCTTTTCATTTTCTGTCCGGTCCACGAAGTCCAATGCTTCTGTCGTCATACTTTTCAACTGACATATTTCTGAATTCAACTCCTGCATATTTTTTTCCTGGTATTTATATTTAATTTTAAGATCTCTTAATTGTTTGCTTCTATTCAATAGAACAGTTTGTTTCTTCATTAGTTTATCTACTGTTTTTAAACTGTCTTTTCAACTTCTTTCAGTTGTTTCCTTTTATCTGACAGTTCTGCTTTTAAATTGTCATTTTCTTCCTTGGACTTTTTAATTGTGGAATTTTTACATTCAATCAAACCGGTTTGAGACAAGCAGAATTTTCGTAATCTCCGGTTTTCGCTATGAATATGACTTATATCTACCTTCTTCACATTTACATTTGTGATTTCAGTTAAAATTCCTACATGTACTTCCTTTAATGAATCACTAACTGGTGGTCCAACTACAAGTGTTTTTTTCTTAGGCAAATCAAACGGCTCGTTTAAAAATGCTAAAAGTGTCTCTTTGACCCGAACATCTCCCCGTGCGTTATAACTTTTCCTTAGTTCTTTAAATCTCTTACTCCGCCTATTGTACAGACCCCAGATAGCTTTCACTTCGATTTCAGATTTTGCTTTAGTGAAAGTCTGAAGCCAGCGTTTAAGAATGTTCTGTCATGATGATAGACAAGATTCGGTTTCCTCATTTCTGACTTCATAATTGTATGCTTCAAAGTTTTTAGCAGTTTCAGCTAAACACAGGAACTGACCGGTAGTCAAATGCAAAATATATTGTTGTGCTTCATCAGAAATAGTTGTACATAAATTCAATAAACTGTCCACGGATATGAAGGGCCAATTTGGTAACGGATAATCAAAATGCTCAAGCTGTACACGTTTATCATCAAATACTAAGTGACTGTATACAAAGGGATCTGGAAAAAAAAAGATTTTATGAATTATACATTGGGAATATGCAATAAATCCCGAAGTGGATTTGTGTACGGTACATGTATATAAATAGCTGTAAACTGGATGCGAGTACAGGTAACCACAAGGCTACATTGTACAATGTATACGTGTGGAGTCACTCTATGCTGAATTATGTAAATTGGTAGAACATGTATCTAACAATATTATGGTTTTATTATATTGTGTGTAATCGGTCATACTAAAAAGTGCCCGGGACAGCCAGGATACTGGAAATAACGCCCGTCGTATTGGAATATTGTTTAAATCAAATTTTTGTCGAAATTATAATGGAATATTATGTTAAGTGAGGTCTTACCGTGAGAGTAAATGTTCAAGTTATGTACTAAAAAGTGCCCGGAGTATTTCCTAGTTTGGTGTAAATATTAGGTTTATTTCAATTCTACTATATATACAGTAACTTGCTATATTTTATTGTCTTTTTCTTTGTTGTTTTTAGTTTTGTATAAAATCTGTATGTGTATTGGGTAATTAGCAAATGAAATACCGACACATGCCTCGGTTATGACATTACACGCATGCATGCAAATGCATGAAAAAAATAATACATTTTAAGCAAAAACCCCGTTTACTGTTCATAGTTGGCTTCCATTATTTTATAATAATGGAAGAGCCCTCACGACACGTCAAGGCTTGTACAATATATAAAATTAACTACATAATTTTAAAATAACACTTTATTTAAAACAATTATATACCTGTATATAATTTCGACAAAAATTCGATTTAAACAATATTCCAATACGACGGGCGTTATTTCCAGTACCCGCGGTCCCGCGCTGCTCCGGGCGCTTTTTAGTATGACCCTGTGTAATAGTATGACGGAAGAAACACATATTCTCCTACAACTTGCGCAAGCACTACAATAAAATTTAGGATATGTAAACAGGCAGAACTGCTAGGCCTAGGAAACTGCCATTTTTGTTTGGTTTTACATGTACAGTGGTAACAGAACAAGGACAGTCTTGACACAAGAACGAATATGGGTAAAAATGTATATGAAACTGTAGATATTGATTAAAAAGTACGACAATATCCACATTTTGCATGACCCCCCCCCCCCCTTTTTTTTTACTTTACGATACAAAATTAAAGAAATCAAAAGAACAACATAATAAATGCTATACAGTTCAGAAATCATCATTTACTTGTAAGAATAACGTGTAAAGTGTTTATTGTGGCGAACGTTGTATCTTCACCTGAAGCGTAACTAAATCGATCAATGATTCGAAAATGGCGCCCTATATTTTGAAAATTTTGTCATCATATTTTGACTCGTGCAACTTTATTCGTTTACGTACAAACGATTTGAAGATATTGTTGGATGCAGAAATGTCTCCTCTAACTGCACATGTCCGCACTAAGAGATTTCAAGGAATGCAAGGTCAAAAAACGAAAAAAACTTACCCATATCTTAACCCATTCTAACTTGAATAATACTGCGCCCTCTATCGGCACTTTCGACTAGCGGGAGAGTATTATAAGGACTGGATTATTCGGGTTAAACCCATTCATGACCTTTTAAGTGCGACTACCCAAACAATCCTTACGTCAAGAGCTTTCTGTTAAAGGTGATTTCATTGGTCAAAAAAGCCGATCCAGGGGGCACGCAACCAATGAAAAAAATTGTTCCGTAAAACAATAGCGATCTTCGTCTTTGGGATTACCTAGATTAATCAGCTGTTAATCGGGACGTAATCAGCATCCAAGTGATGCGTGTTGTTACAAGCACTTTCACAATACAACCGTTTCTTTATTTTTGCACCGATTATCTTCATATTTTAAAAACAGGCGTAATAAATAGCTATGGTTTACACTGCCAATTTTAAAAAAGATACAGCGAGTTAAAGATGGCACCGCATCTATCATTCTAATAATGCAGGCGAAAGATAAGATAATTACAAGTGCGGGCCTCACTATATTTGAGCGATGTGAAACAATATACTCTCTCCGTTAGGGGCCGTCGTGTTCCTGATCGTATGGTAGTTGGATTTGCAACTACCTGTACAATCAGTGCGTACCACCACCAAAGTTGTAAGTTCGAACCCTATTCATGGCGAGGTGTAACCGATACAACTTTATGTGATAAAGCTTGTCAGTGACTTGCGGGTACTCCGGTTTCCTCCACCAATAAAACTGACCACAATGATATAACTGAAATATTGTTGAAAGTGGCGTTAAACACCGTAAATAAAAAAAACCTACTCTCTCTCTCTCTCTCTGTGAAATCTGTCTATAATTGGTTATTAATGGTTTATCGCTGAATGAATCTAGATTTCCTACCTCACAATAAACGTCTTGTCAGTTGTAACTAACGTTTCTTCGTCGATTTTGATTTCGGAGACTCTAAAAACAGTGCTATCATTCAATTAGCTAAGTGATAGAGTATGATTTAAGAGTGATCAAAACCTACCTTCGTGGTACGAAGTATTAGAGAAAAATAACAGATCCTCGTGATACAACACAGGCGTATCTTGTTAAGCGATTCATAAGAAGTCTTTTTAATTCTAAGACAATTTAGTGGTACTCAAAAACTTCAGTGTTTCTTAAGGGACAGTTAAGAACTCACCCTCAAACTCACCGTAGAGGTTTTGCTTAAGAGTTGTCAATCATTTTGAGATCGAGTGTGGTTACACTCATAAAGTCTACAATGGTCTTAAGATCATCGTTAATGCTAAGATGGCTTCTAGTTGTCGACTCCAGGGGAACATCGGTCGCAATATAGATCAAAGGTCACGTTTGATATGAATAGACATACATTTAAATGTCCAAAAAACATAATCTTAACTATTATACTTATGAAGACATGTAAGATATTTTAGATAAAAAAGAAGAAAATAATATTGTCAATTCATATTATGGGGCCGTGCAAAATGCATTGGCGGAGTGGGACTGGTGGAATCTGGCATGGGGCACATACTTCACAAACCATGGGACATCGAATATTTTTATACATGGGACAACAACTTTGTTTCAGAATTTTTTATTTTATTTATACACATCTAATTCGAATTCGATTCGCACTAAATGTACGTGTAAACGCAGCAATAATAAAAACTTCAGCAATATGTTAATTATGATTTGTAAATAGTCCAACTGCGAATAATATAACAGTATGATTATATAAAGTGCATTTAAATTGATTTTTCTGTAAAAATATATCACTGGTACTGGTCATTTCTTGTTTCAATAAGTACATACAATATCTAAGAGAAGTAAAAGAGCTATTGTTTTTTCTGAAAACAAAAAGCTTCTTCAATTAACTGCAAATTAAGTTTTCTAAAATTATACACAACTGCGAATAACATACAGTATGATTATTTGAAATCTTACAAGAATAAATTGATTATTTCTGGGGGGGGGGGGGGGGGATGGAATAAAGTGTTACTGATCATTTCTTGTTTCAATAAGTACAAAATTCTTTCTACCGATATCAACAAAAGGAACAAATAATTCTCTTCTTAATTCGTTCAACACAAAAACATATGGCGTTGGAAGTCCTGGCACAAAAATGTGGCAGTGTGAAACCAGTTAATGAGATAATTGATAACAACTGGATCTTCAACATCAATACATTTTGTATATAAGTAAATAAAAAGATAAAAATTACCTGCACAGATTCGCTTCAATTCAAAAATATCATAAAAGTGAATGACAACATAACATGGACAATACAATAACAGGGTCAGTATATGCTCGAAGCTAACCTGCTGAAAATGGAAGAATCTGTTGAGATTAAAGACCAATACACTTAGGACAAAGAAATCATAACCGATGTTAGTTATTTTATTATTAAAAGTAACAAAGTATGTTAGTGACCTAATACGGTTTAAACGATATTATTTAACGCTATAGTGTATGTGTGAATGAACTCTGTTGGTTAATTAACCCCTTGGGTACACTGACCATTTGAAATTTTGAATTGTTCGGTATCTGTAATATGCTTAGTAACGCAAGGCCGCGTCTTATTTGGAAATCATTACATTTGTAAAATGAATATTGCGCCAACCGAAAGGAATGTTTACCCTCAACTAAAACACATGGACAATTGTAGACGTCCTATGAAATCGGGATTTTTTTATGACTCTATACAGGGGGAAAAACTATGCCATCTCCCCCCACTTACTTAGCAAAAATTTAAGAAGAAATTGAAATCAGAACACAGAAGCAAATTTTTGTCCAGTTAACCAAGTAATAAGGGTATTTTTGAGATTTTCCCCTCCACCCCCCCCCCCCCCCCCCCCACCTCTCAACCTCACTGTCCGGTCCAATCCTAAACCTTCACTCACTGTCTAGTGCATTGCTAATACTTGATCCTCCGACTGTCCGGTCCACTCTTACGCCTCTGCTATATCGCTTGCCTGGTTTACAAATAGCTGACATCCCCATAGTTGCAACAACGGGATTATTTAAAAACGAGACTGATATTATGAAAGTGTTTTCAAGGAGAACCTACTTAACCTGTGTATATACGGGTCTATTTCTGTGGGTTTCGATATCAGAATATCTCAAAGAGGGTATACATGCTTTTTGAAGAATTCACAAAGGAATGCTACCTCGTTTTCACTCGGATATACATATACATGTTGCTCGATCATTTGTTTTCTGTGTAATGTTTTGTAGATCGTTGTTTGTCCTTTTGTCCCTTTTCTTTTGGTAATTGACTATCACCAATGTGAAGAACATTTGGCTGCACCTTCTGACGTTCGCCAGTTTGACTTCAATTCTCCCCTTTGGCATTACTGCAACCACGAATGGATCATGCGAAACAACTAATTTGGAATTGAAAGCTGTTGTTGTGTCGGAAATTCCAAATGCTAAGGAGGAACTGAAAGTGTATTTGAGATTGACCGGTTTGTGTGTCAGAGGGCACAAGCCTTTTTATTTTTGCTTTATTTTGTTTTGTTTTTTGTTTTTTTTTGTTTTGTTTTTTACTTGTCAGTTTTGAAAGCTTGCTCTTTTCCTGTCCACTCCCACGGTATGACTCCCTCCCCACCCCCACTTTCCTGTCCACTTCTAAAGCTTGACTCTCGCCTCTGTAACCGTTGCTTCACCATTGCATATGCATAGTGTACAGAACATATCGGATTGAACGAAAGACAGTCGAATTTTAAAGATTTAAAAGGTCGATGAGATTGGAAAAAATAGACTGCTGAAAATGTAGCATAAATAAACACTTGAATGCCCTTTAGTTTGCATGACATATGATCAGTCATATTAATAAAAAAATGTGCGATCCCGTGTGATTATGTAGAGTAATGAACGGTAATGTCAATTAGTGCAACATCACTATTTTTTATGACCTTATTTTCCCACCCTTAACCCTTCTCCTTTTCCCCACACTTACATAACCCCATTTCGCCAACATTTACCCTGCCCTTCCCCTTTTCCTTTAATATTTACTCTTCCCACCCTTAACCTTTCCCTTTTTCCCACCGTTAAACACTTCCCCTTTTCCCACCCTTAACCCTACCCCTTCACCCCAAACTTAACCTTCCACGTTTCTTTCCCCCTTTTCCCTTGCCCCACCTTTAACCCTCCCCCTTTTCCACACCACCCTTAACCCTCTCCCCTTTTTTCTTTTCTCACCCTTAATACTGCCCTTTTTTTCTTTTCCCACCCTTAATACTGCCCTTTTTTTCTTTCCCCACCCTTAATACTGCCCTTTTTTCTTTTCCCACCCTTAATACTCCCTTTTTTTTCTTTTCCCACCCTTAATCCTGCCCCCTTTTCCTACCTTTCTCCATATTCAGGGATTGACACTTATTCAGGGTACCAGATGCATACAGAGTGCTAACAGAGACCAATGTGCAATGGACAGGTAACATCTATTAATGAACTGGATTTGCAAAGGAAGAAATGTAATATAAGGTATTATACAAATTCATGATATTTGTATAGAAGAGGTAAACGTGGCAAACCATTTTAGCAAAGAAACTATTATTTAAAAGGTCATTACAACAAAAAATAGTTTAATATGTTTAGCTTGTCATTATAGATTTTGTTCATATTTCAACTTTTGACAAAGTTGTCTTGAAAAAATGCTAAGCTAGAATTTTCGAACTACTGTTTCTAAATAAGATTAATGAGTATACATAAATGTACATGTACTGCCTTTGCTTTGCTGTAGGGCATGTATACAGTTAGTTAATTTATACTCACTTTGATAATAACATAGATTCAATGCTAATTTTCTTGCAGTATGAAAAGGTAAATATATTGTAAACATTTCTGAAATAAGAAGGAAATTATAGATGTTTATGTGTTCAGTTTGCGGTTTCATGGATTGCTATAATTTTCTTGAATGGAGCCAAGTGCGAGATTGATATACGCACGTTTATCGTTAATTTGATACTTATTTAGCGGAAATCCACGAAAAAATGAAAAAAAAAGTACACATTGTTGGTGAAAGACAAATGATACCGAGAGGTAAACTTTAGTGTAAATTAATAATGACAATGTCCAGAAGCACAATCAGCTGATGATATTAATGAGATCAAGATGTTTGATTCGCAGTATCCATTATTTTGTCATAAGCTTACTAGTGAATCAGTCACCCCCTTTCATGAAAGTTAATATTAAAAGGAAAATAATCAATTAACTGATTAAAAAGATGAAAACAATTTAAAAAAATGTTGATGCATTATAAAAATGTATGCATATGGGTAGGTGATCTTATTTATTTTTAGAATTCACAGCTATGTCATGTCATTTGTTTTCTTTACAAGTGAACACATACAAAATGTAGGCCAAGTACCTACTGACACCAATTATAATTATTCTCTACAACAGGTATTGGTCTGACGTCAGTTATAGTTATTCTCCACACCAAGTATTGGCCTGGCACTAGTTATAGTTATTCTAAAACAGGTACATTCCCCGAGTTCATCAAATGACTTAATTAAATCCCGTAAACAAGGAAAACGTAAACATTCCTTCTATAGTTACACTTTATGTGGTTATAACGATGGAATTCACCCTTGTGAGGAACTTTCTAAATTGTGGCTTTTGAAACTTTTCCGTTTATTTCGCCAATATTGTTGAACATGTTGTAGTTCATAGTATTCATATTATCTGTATTTGTAATATATTGTCATTGCTAATGTTTATATATGTACCGGAGAAGATTTCATAAGTTTACAACTTGTGTCTTATCCATTTGTCTTGTTTTGTATGACAATAAAATATGTTTAAAGTATACAGAAACGTAAAGATGGAAAAATTAGCTAACTGTTCAACATTTTCAGGTTATTCTAACGATAATGCAAAGAAATGTTTATCGGAATTTATGTCATACGCATTACTGCATGATTTACATGACTATGACGGAAAGAAAGTTGCCGCTTTCCATCCGCATTTAAAGGGTCCTGCCTTAACATGGTTTAATGCGCTGAGTGATTTTTCAAAGCGGAAATGGGAGTCGGTACAGGTTGTATTTGAAGAAAAATTTATAAATTTCGCCAACAATAATACAATGGCCATGATGGAAAGGCAGGTATTCAATGCATTAAAGCTTGGACCTGGTCAAACACTTGAAGACTACCATAGTCAAATAATTGAAAAGGGTACCTTATTACAAAAACCAGAACATGAAATAATAGCAAGATTCATTGATGGGTTCCCAGAAAAAGCTGCGTTTTTCGTTCGTGCTGGACAACCACCAGATTTAACTGTTGCGTTCACTTCTGCAAAAATCGCAGAAACGTGTGGATATCACCAAAGTGATTTACCATCAATTGCAACTTCCCCTAAACAACAAGATAGCTCCGAAAATACCAATATACACACTCTAACACAAGAAGTTGCTAAACTCAGCAAAACCGTTTCTGAACTAGTTATTTCAAAACAATCTGGATAATCAAATTCTTTAAATCAACCATCTTATTTCTTCTCTCCTCAACAAAATGTTCAATTAACATGCTATAGTTGTAACTTTCCGGGACACAAGAGGAAAGATTGTAATTAGAATGGCCAATTTCAACCAACGCCGGATAAATGCCAATTATGTAGGCAACAAGGGCATCCTGCGCGTAGATGTAAAACCCAATTTGACGGACGACAGGGAAACGCCCAAAGCCCTGGCGACAACAGGCCCAATCGCCAAGGGTACCGCAAATAAATCATATTAAGAAAGAGGCCGATTCTGAGATATATTCAAATGAGCAAAATGATCCATTTATGTATATGTCTGTTATATGCGGAGAAACTATTGGCTAGTGGGCATCACATAAAAATCATTGTCACAGCAGATTTGAAGATTAGAACTGATAAAATACATACTATCAAAACTTATCTATTACCCAAAAACGTCGCATCCCATGATTTTAGGAATGAAGTATTTGAGGTTGAAACACATTTCAATTATATCTAAGGACTTTCCCTCTGGGAATAATTATAAAATAAAGGCGGATAACAGATTGCTTATTGATGCAAATTCTGAACTCGTAATTTGAGGTCAACTTCCGAAATATTTGTCTGTAGGACATTTCATGACAATTTTCAGGTCAAATTATTTCCACCTTAAAAAAAAAAATTATAATTTTTTTTTAAATATTCGTTAAATATATGCTAATGTATTTAACATTTTCAAATTTGAACTCAATCCATTGGATAATAAAAAAAAAGATATAGGCCTTTATGTACTTTTCAGAACATTTTCAGGACATTTCATGACAATTTTCAGGTCAAATTATTTCCACCTAAAATTATTTTTTTTTATTTTTTTTTAAATATTCGCTAAATATATGCTAATGTATTTAACATTTTCAAATTTGAACTCAATCCATCGGAAAATGAAAAAAAAGATATAGACCTTTATGTACTGTTTTAGTAAGTTTTAGGGTTCGTCGGATTATCTAATAATATATTGTCTAAGTTACTTTCAAAATTTTCTTTTGCTTTCTTTTTCATATTATTGACCTTGTTCCTTTGTTTTTTATATTTTAAAGTATCACTTTCCCTCCCAAATTTGAAAACATTTTTTCTCAGGCGATCGCGTAGTCGAATTTCTTTTCTAATTTCGTTATTAAACCATGGTTTGTCATAATCCCGTACAGTTATAGTTTTCGTTGGAATACTTTGCCTTGCTATGTCCAAAAATAATTTTGTAAATTCTTCAACCATGTCATCTACGTCGTTTAAAAAGCCTATCATTTCATTCCAGTTAATTTCGTTCATTTTGTTATTAAAGAGTTCTAAATCTATATTCTCATACTGCCAAATTTCTCTGGTAAATGAACATGAAGTCGATTTTGGACATTTGAGAAAAGCAACTGCTGTATCGTGATCACTAATTTCTGATGGCATCTTAAAAACATCAGAATATAGTGGGGTCATGGCATCGGAAATTATAATTGGGTCTAATAAATTATTTAATCTTGTTGGTTTTACTATAACATTTCTAAAATTAAACGTGGTCATCAAGTCAACCAGCTTGTTATTATTTACATTAAGAAGATTAGAATTCAGGTCGCCCGAAATCACGATATTTTCGTTTATCTGATGAGCTAATTCAATAGCATGCGTTAATCGTGACCAATACTCGTTGTCGGTCCACTGTGGACGGTATGTATTGCATAAAAGAAAAGATTGACCCTTCGCGTGAATCTGAACCCAAAGACTTTCATCTAAATTATTCTCTAGTTGGATTATCCTTGAAATGTTTACATTTTCTTTCGTATAAATCAGAAGCCCCCCTCCCGTTTGATTCTGTCTGTCGCGGCGTTGGATATTTTTTGTGAAGGAACATAATTCAATATCGTCGTTCTGAATACTGTTATCAAGGTGTGATTCAGTTATTACTAGAATATCAAATTCATCTACAAAATGCTGGACGAAATTTGTTTTGTTTCTGATACTACGTATATTGATATTACACAAGGAAATGGAATTATTGTTTGAACTATTGTCTAAGTTAGGCGGTGAACTCGATATGTAAGTTTCCGGACCAGGATTTAGTTCGACATTACCGATCATTAAGATGAAGTGAAGAACGAATAAAAGAAAGACAACATTTACATTTGGATTTAAACTCTGGAGGACAAGGAGGGACACGAACAAGAAAGAACACCGTAAGTTTGTTAATAAGATATTTCTATAAGAATCGGCTTGTACAAGCACACATTTACTTGAGATCCTTGAACAGTTATAAAACATGCCTATGGCTGATCTGTAAGCTTCTAATGAATTACCCATTGGGTTTCAGAAGAAGATAGATACAGAGACAGCCACAATCATATTTTATATGTCGTAAAGTAAGAACCTCCTCGCATCCACAAAAACACAGGTATATGTACAGGTAAGTATAAAACAAATATACAACATTGAAGAAATTGGAGATGAACAATGAACAAAAAAGTATAATAAAAAACAATATGTACACAGTTACATATGCTGATGTCATATATTGGATTTATTTCAGGCAAAGCTGAAAAACATAGGAAAAATATTTCATAATTATTTTTGTTATTCCAAAAAGGGCGAATAGGAAGATTTACTGAGTAAGGAACAATTAAGGGAAAGAAATGAAAAAAAAACATAAACAAAACAAAAAAAAATGTTTCTGGTGTGTTTTATGATGACATTAAATTGATAGAGATATTTTAATGCTTGGGATGTTATGTGAATTTTTTTTTATGAAGAAGAGGGGAAAAAAAAAAAAAAATCCAGTTAGCAACAAATGAATTTTGAGGATAAATAAAAGGTTTCTAAGTGTGTTAAAAAATCATTCGATGCAGCTTTGGTTATCAACATAATAACAACGAACACCGCAATTGAACAACAACACACACAAAAAAAAAAAAAAAAAAAAAAATACAAATTCCGGTGTCCTATAGTAGTTTTTCCCCCTAGCCATTTTTCCCCCCGGAAAAATGACTATATCATTGAACATAGCCATTTTTCCCCCCATTTTTTGACAGGGGGAAAAGTGGCTATATAGTAGAATTTCCCCCCGGAAAAATGGCTATATAGTCAATTTTCCCCCTCGTCTTAACATAAACCTGACTTCAACGTAAACTTACTCAACCAAGACCTTTAAAGTATGCAAACTCTAGGTTAGACATTACCCTACCCTTAGGCCTAATCCTCACCGAATCCCTCGGTCCAACACTATCCCTAAACCTAGGCCTTAACTTAATCCTAATTTTAAACCTTACCTTAAACGTAGCCTAATCGTAGGTCGAACTCACAACGCGAATGTGAAGGTATGGTAAACTTAAAGGCAAGTTTTCCGACGGCGAAATGAACGACCGTTTTACAGATATGGGGTTCTCGCAAGGTCACCAGTCTTGTGGGGGGAGCCCGATATTTCAATCTGGAAAATCGGCGAAACCCTGAGCTAGAGAAGGTGCCTTGAAACCTTGACACACATGAGGATCGAACCCACAACGGTGTCGACATCCTGATTGTAATGTCCAGCGCCTTGACCACTCGGCCACCTTCCTGCTTGCGAAGATAAAGACGCGAATAAGCGAGAGCCGAAAACCTGAAAAGGTTGAAGCGCAAAATGGAGAAATGATTTCGATTTCGCCTCTTCGCTGTCGCAATTTATAATTTTTGCTTTTTCGATTGTGCGTTTTCGCTTTCACAATTTCGCGTTTTAATTTCGTCTTTCAAAATCCAAAGGCAAAGTCTAACACACTATAGTCACTCTAGTTAATCTGATTTCAGTCCGTGACAAATATGCACATTTAGGTACTAATTTTCTAACTGCATAGATCGTCATAGGGGTCAAACTGCAGTTTTTGACTAATTAATATCTCAAAAACTATTGCAGATAGAGGAAAATGCAGGCGACCTTCCTTCTTCAGGATCAAAAGCTCTAAAAAAAAAAGTCTCCATTAGGTCGAAGTCGTTGCACTTGTTGGCTAATATTTTGAAAACTATTATAGATAGAGAAAAACTTTTGCTTGCTGAAATGTTCAGTTAATGAAGCTCTACAAAAGTCTCCATCAGGTCGAAGTTGTACGACGACCCCTTATATGGGATATTCCTCATGAAATGTCCAATTTTGCTATTTTCGGCTTTTATCTTGAAAACTAAAAGATAGGTGTTCAATGTAAACTGCGAAATTGATCATCATGACAAGTTCTATCTGCCTGCAAATGTTCAGCAAAATCGGACTACCGGTGTTGGAGTTATGGCCTCTGAAATGTCAGTTTTTACCTATTCTTGCATTTTCGGCTATTATCTTGAAATTTATAGACGATAGAAGGTCAATCTTAATTGTAAATTTGAACAGCATGACAAGGTCTATCTTCCTGGAATCGGATTACAGGTGTTGAAGTTATTAGCCTCTGAAATGTCAGTTTTTACCGATTTTTGCATTTTTCAGCTATTCTCTATGAGCACATATTCACAAACTTATAGGGTACGGTTTGCCAGGTGAGCTATTCAGAACGTCTTGTTTGAATCTAACGTCTTTAGCACATTTGCCTCCTTTTTTTCGCAATGATAAAATAAAACTGATATATAAAAGAAATATACGTATGTCTGGAGAATATATATTTGATGAGTCAGCATGGGCATTTTAACCATCGATTGAGGTGCAGAATTTCCAAAAAAAATCTTGAAATCAAATACAAAGTGTGAATCTAGCTCACAATAACATTGATTATTTGTTTATTACGTTAAATCATCGAACGCACTCAATTTATTGTGGGCTATTATTAGGGGCCAACTTCCCACTAGTGAGATATGATGGGGACCCCTTAAGAATAGTAACAGATGTCCATGTTTTGCTTTTTATATGTATTATGTGATGGCCTCCGAAAAATTCTGCAGTTGAGTGTCCGTCTGTCCGTCCCCCGATGGTTTCCAGATGATACCTTTAGAACGTGTTGAAGGATTTTCTACATTTGTTTAGTACCATAAAATACAGATCAAGTTCAAATTTTAGTTTGATCGGATAATTGGTTCAAAAGTTATGGCCGTTTCAAGACTGAAAATATGCAAAACGTGGTGGGGTATCATATAATGTCCCATTAGATGCCCTATTTTTTGCCATTCAAAGTCATTTGGATCATCCATGTACAAGCTACTTGGCTAGTAAACCCATCGACACTAATAGTCGACCAAAAGTGGCACTGGCAAGTGGTAGTAAAATTTAACAGAGCAATTAAGTTGAATATTCAAGCCATTTTCAGAGGGGGACTACTATGTAGTCATTCTTTCGGGGGGAAATCCTACTATATAGCCATTCTTCCGGGGGGAAATCCTACTATATAGCCATTTTTCCGGGGGGGGGGGGGGGGGGGAACTGGCTATGGGGGGAAAATGGCTCTATAACGCTCCTATAGTAGTTTTTCCCCCTAGCCATTTTTCCGGGGGGAAAACTGACTATGGGGGAAAAATGGCTCTATAACACCGGCAACAGCATATTTATTCATTGATTACTGTATTACAAATACATGTACACACCTATACAAACATATATACATATACTAATTTCATGTGTTATTATTGGAGTTATTGAACTGTTTTAATTAAACAAAAGTGATGGCATTACTGAATAAAAACAGTTCTACTTAACTTTATATATCGACAAAGACATCACAAAGTTATACATGATTAATAAAATGTATATTTTCCGACTGCAACAATGTATTTATATCAGCTATACATGTTTGAAAAATAAAGATATACCGGTATGTAGAAGAAATATGTAGAGTTGATGCATCAATGACAATTGCACTCCAAAAAACGGGGGAACCACGTAGATTGGGTAAATGAGAGATAAGCAGCAATTGCACATGTATCTAGGTCACGAATTTGGTCGACAAACGTAATTACACACGTATTTGCTCATTATTAACTAAAAAGTTAATATTCCTTTTCTTTCGGTTCTACATAGGTGGGGTAATTGAAGGATTTTTTTTTAGTAAAAACTAAACAAGAAGCAAGAAAAACCCAAATTGACCCACTTATTTTCATGAATGAAAACGATAACAAACTGAAGAAAGATATATTTGCATTTATTTCTTGTTAACTTGGTTTTTGAAAGCCTTTTGAGTTGGCAAGTTGGGTGGGGTAATTAAACGATATTTGTCAGAAATTAAAGCTAATTATATCTACTCATTTTCATGATGTGAAAAGGTAACAAAGGGAAGACAGATTGCATGTATTTCATGTTAACTTGATTTTTAAAGCTTTTTGAGTTAATGGCAGATGGATGTAAAGTAGATATGTGTAGGTTAAAAAATTGTTAAATATAGCTTTGGTTACATGTGTACCAACATAATAACAAAATACAACACACGTATTGAACGATAACATGTAAAAAAATACAAATTCAACTTCGCATTTACTCTTTGCTTTGTACTGTAATTCCGGCAAATATTGGTTACATACATTAAAAAAAATAATAATAATAATAATAATAATAAGTAATTAAAAAAAAAAAAATTATTAATAATTTTTTTTTCTTTCACGTTGAGGATTTTTTTTTTTTTTATTCCAACACTCTTTACACTCCTTTATGCCTCTCCACCACGTTAAGTCCCACTATAATCTAATACTTTACTACACATCAACTAATGTAGAGCGAGTGGGGGTATCACAGCACGACAACGTGTGCAGTTTCATTTTAGTCGATTTAAGTGTGTAAACGTCGTTAAAACTGAAGGGAAATCAAGAATGAACAATCCAAAGACACACATAGCATTAGGCATAAAACACAATGAATACAAGCAAAACTAAAAGCCACGTTCGCTGACTATTCTTGTCCAATTTGCCTGAGGGGGGCCCGGTAGATATATTTAAATGTGGCAGTCGAAAAGAGAAATATCTCGGGAGTGTAACGATATAATTGGGTCAGCGAAAGGATCACAAATAAGCGAAAAATATTGAGGCGAAGTGGGGAAGGGGAAAAGGGTAGATGTTTACCTTGAAGTAAGTAAGAGGAGGGGGCATATATTTTTTGAATGAAACAAGTGCCTGTGGGAAGGACAGTTCGATTGAATGAGACTAGATTCGGCCCTAAAAAAAATCGTCCCCGATATATCTCGGCCCAAAACATCTCGACACTTTTTGATGCACTGGATGAGCGTGAAATTGCCAGATAATTTTCAGATTCGCGAGCATTCATGGCCGTGCCTGTTTCATATTAAATATACCTAAAAAGTAGAGCAATTCCGAATGAGATAAAAATATTGCATCTTGACCGATATTACATTCCATTCTTTCTCCTTTAAGCTAGGTACGCACTAGAGAGGTTCCGAGTAAAACTATGTCTGCACGCAAGCGGACGAGAGATAAACAATATGGCGGAATTATGTTGAATACATGTTCCAAAGAAATATGGTTAAATGTAATTGTCACAGACTGAAATATTTGGTACTATATTTTAAAAGGGTTATTGCACTAACATTGAGGAATATTGTCCCTCGCAGTATATCATATTGTACTCGCAAGCTCGTGAAATATGATATACTGCTGAGCTCGGGACAATATTCCTCAATATTAGTGCAATAACCCTATATAATAACAACGGTTATATAATTAGTAAACAATACTAGATAAAATCAAGACTGTTGAAACATAATCATCCAGAAATCATATTTTGTAGTCTAATTGGAACATTGCAAGATATACATTCCAGAAAATCATCCATAAACAGTATACGTATATCACATTTTAATACGACAGTTCGGAGTTGGGGGAAAAATATGTCCCGTGTCTAGCTCTTTGCCGTTAAGAATACATAAGTTGTACATCCGGGTCTCATTTTCGGACACTTTTTTAAGATGGCTGTCGCCCTTTGTAGTATACAAATAGCTGTCATTATCAGCAGAGAGAAAACTTTCCCTTTTATACCTTACTGGGTAGTGGTTGCGTGTTAATTTCATATTCTATGTTATCACTGATCATTGCCTGGCTAGGTTAGGATTATTCATCAGAAGCTGTAGGTGCAGATAAAGAAACTTTGAAGTATCGGATGTAATGTTCAAATTTAGTATGATGACACTGAACATTCAGTTGTAAAATCACCTGCCTTTTAAAAAAAAATTGAACAGACTATATTTATTGAATATAATAGACATTTTATGATTTTATTTGTCACATTAAAAGAAACATACTTTTTTTTTTACGAAGATATTTTCCCTGTATCAATGTTAGTTTAAACATATTTTATTAATTAATTCAATATAACATTACAATATTCAGCTATATACATTACATGATAAGAAGAAATTAATAGGATTGGGAAACAAGTTACAAGAACTTATATTAATCCCTATCCGTAGGAATAGATTTCATATATAATATATTGTGAATCTCTAAGGGGAGAAGCAAATAGAACTAACTAACAAATTTGATATAAATTACAGAAGGTATAAGAAGATAAAACAAAGAAAGTGATCTGGTGTTTGATGTAAAAAATGTTTGATTCAAAGTAATTAAAAAAGAAGAAAAAAGAAGAATGAAATAAGGGAACTAGGTACTGCTGATTTTAGATGAAACGTTTACTGTTTACTATAAACTTTTGTACATTTAAAAATAAACTGTTATTTTGATCGTCTGTGAGGTCAGGTGATCCAAAAAGTAAACGGTCAACTGTCAAGTTCATAGGAATATCAATTGATTCGATATACCGATTTCTCGAATCGTTGAATTTATGACAATAAAAAAGATAATGCGAATTAGTTTCAGGGACCCCTTGATGACAACTACAGATGGGCGAATCTACTACATTTTTTAGGAATAGATGATGGTTTAGAGAGCTACATGCAGTTCGTAATCTCATGTGAAGGATTTGTCCAATTCGAGTTCCTGAGTAATAATAAATAGGTTTCTTTATACATTTTGATTTATAATAGGATTTGAGAGATGAAGGAGACTTGCTATCTCTTATTGATGTGGGTTCGCTGTTCCATAATCTTACAGTAGAGGGTAGAAAATAATTATTATACAAGGTTGTTCTAGTACGTACTGGGGGGATACTTACGGCCTGTCTAGTGTTGTAGTCATGAATATTTTCAAAGTTACAGGGAACAATTGCACTAAGGTAAGGAGGAACAAGACCGTTTACCATTTTATAAAAATATATTTTTTTGTGATTTTCTCGTCTTGCCTGTAACGTCTCCCAACCCGTCTCTTTATATAAACTATTAATAGATACTAACCGAGTTCCCCCAGTGACGATTCTAGCAGCCTCTATTTGAACATTTTCTAATTTATTTATCAAGAACAATGTTTTATTATCCCATACGACGTCTGCATATTCCAAAATCGGCCGAATGAAGGTAAGATAAATCTTTTCTAAGGTTTTCCTATCTAGAATAAATTTGAATTTTCTTAGTATGTTAACTCTAATAAAAGCTTTCTTTGTTATTAGATCAATATGTTTTTGCCAGCTACCGTCATTTGAAATGTCTAAACCGAGATGTTTATGTTCTGTAACTTGATTAATTATTGTATTATTCATTATAAGGGGCGGATGAAGGGGTTTGTTAATCTTTCTAGTGATCGTCATAGTTTCTGTTTTTTGAGGGTTAAAGTTTACTAGCCACTTTGTGGACCATGCATGAATTGTTGCCATGTCGTTATTTAACGTTATTGCCGATTCACGAGGGTTATCAACAATAACATACAAGCTAGTGTCATCAGCAAATAGTTTTATAGATGAGTGAATTTCTGTGACAATGTCATTTATAAATATTATAAAAAATAGAGGCCCTAGAATAGATCCCTGGGGAACCCCGGCTTTGATAGTGCGCCATTTAGAATGTGCGCTTTCTATAACCACTCGTTGTTTTCTGTCTGTAAGATAATTTTTTATCCATAACAATAAAGACCCTTGTATCCCAATATTTTCTAATTTATTAAGTAAACCCTTATGCCAAACCCTGTCAAAAGCTTTACTTATGTCACAAAAAACTACGCGTATTTCTTTTCCTTCGTCTAAAGCTTTTCCGAATTCGTTTGTGAGACTTAGAAGTTGGTTAATTGCAGAGTCGCCAGGAGTGAACCCCGATTGGTGTGGGGTAATAATACTATTTTTGAGTAAAAAATTATAGACATGTTTATAAATACATCTTTCCATTACCTTGCCCAAGACACTAATTAGAGAAATAGGTCTGTAATTATTTACCTTACTCGGATTATCTTTCTTAAAGACTGGAGTGACATTTGCCAGCTTCCACTGTGTCGGGAATCTACAAGTTGACAGAGACAAGTTAAATAACAGACACAATGGAAGCTTCAAAATGGAAGCCCCTTCTCTTACTAGTCGTGGGTTTATTAAATCTGGTCCAGTTGCTTTTGTAGTGTCGAGCAATTGTAGAACATCTTCTACGTCAGTTTCTGTAATGTGTAGTTGTGTCAGTTTGTCATAAAGTGGATCAATAGGTTCCGGAACTGTCGAATTAGAGTCGTCCAGGTTTGATTGTTCACTGAAAAAGTCGTTAATTAACTCACATTTTGCAAAATTGTCACATATTAAGTCATCGTCTGTTTGTAAGGGGGGTATTGAACGATTTTTACTTGAACCAAGTAGTCTTTTAACAAGATTCCACCAATTTTTACTACCAGATGATTCTGCTATAATTTTTTCGGATATTGTAGAAAAATAATCATTCTTTGCCATTCTTATCAAATTATTGCATTTGTTCCTGGTTATACGATACTTTTCCCAATGGTTTATAGAATTTGTATGTTTTGCTTTTTTATGGATTCGATTTTTCCTACGTATGAATTTCTTGATACTTGTAGTAATCCATGGTCGGCTATCTTTATGTACCGTTATAAATCTGTTAGGAATAGTATTATCTGCTATATTTAAAATCGTGTTTGTTATAATGTCTACAATTGTGTCTACGTCGTTATGTCCAAACAAAGTCTCCCAGTCCACATCTGTAAGTTGTTGTCTATACGAGTCAAAATCACCCTTGTCGTAAAGAAATATTTTCCTTTTATAAGATGTCAATGGTTTACTAGAATGGTGTAGTAAACCAATCACAGGTAAATGATACCTAACCTGTTCGAGCAGTGGAGCACCTACATCTGTGAAAAGTACACTTAATGGGTTACTTACGAGAATCAAATCCAATAAAGATGAACTGTGTTCAGTTACATATGTAGGTTCAGTTATAAGTTGATGCAGACTAAATTGGGTCATTAGTGACCCAATCTTATCATTTATATTGTTATTAAGTTGATTAATATTGAAGTCTCCTGTCAAAATTATATCATAGTTACAATTTAGAGCTAGATCAATAGAATGTTCAATATTTCTCCAGGTTTGCAGATCACTAGTTGGTGGGATATAGAATGTGCCGTACAAGTATTTTTTATTATTTAGCTTTATTTCTAACCATATACACTCAAGACTACCTACATGAAGATCAGGTCTAATTGTACAGTTGACAGTATTCTTAACATATACGATGACACCACCACCTACTTTATTAGATCTATCTCGTCGAAATGGGGGGAATTTATAATCGGGAATTTCCAAACATTGTTGGTCGGTAGATGTATTTTCGTTTAACCAGCTCTCAGTGAACGAAAGTATATCGTGGCAAGAATACTCAGCTGAGATCATATCTATCTTAGATACAATACTTTGAATATTTAGATGAAGGAATGAAAATGTATTGTTTATGAGCTCGCTTACTGCAGATATATTATCTAAATCACTGCTAGAACTACTAGAGATGTCCGAATCAAACGGACCTGGATTAATTTCAATTCCCGATATAATTAACAAAATGCAAAGAACAATGAAGAAATTGAGACATTTAAGAACAAAAATGCTGTTATTAGTTTTCACCTGTAACTTGTGTATATCAGGACAGCAAAGTGATTTATTTACCTTGCTTGTATTTTTTCTGGTCTCTGCTGCTTTGCAAAAGAAATGCACTAATATTAATAATGGTGTAATTTTGGTTCCGTACAACAAAAGTAGATTAAAACAAGCAATATCAGTAATGCTTAACAGCTTACATTTTTTCACAGAGCGTGCAACAGTGTAATACTTACCGATGCTTTCTCTATATTGATCTACTTCGATACCCATCAGGTTATACCAGTGTTTTGAATGTATAGGGAAGAAAGGCAATCGGTAAATAAATAAAGTAGCCTAAAGAAAACAGCACGATTCATCAGCAGTACCTTAAAAATGTGCAAAAGGAATTTACAAAAAACACCACGTTCGTGGTGAAAGGTGCGATGCAAAACTAAAGTGCGAATTAAATAAAGAAATATGTAGACAATAAACATGGGAAAATAGGAGGAGGTATATGGAGGGGTTTATTTATATGATACTAAACACATCATGATAAATATCTAGTATTTCTATATTATATTGAATGAAACGGGTGAATCAATATTATATTTAGAACAAATAAAGTTTAATTATATGTGCGTTCCAAGCTAATTGTACCACAGTGATAATTGGGGGAAAGATTTAGCGGCAATGTTTTTTTTTTAACTTATTTACTAAGTTATAATCCAATTGAATGCAAAACAATATATATATATATATATATATATATTTGACAGCTCTAAAATCTAATTCTAACACTGTTTGGTTTAATTTTCAGACGTATATATATATATATATATAGCTTAGAGGCAAAATGATTGTGTCTTTTTCTCGTAAATTACCCTTTATTTATGAGATAAATTATCAATATCTGACACAACAATGTGGTTTTAAATAATAATAATAGTATAAAATAAATTAACAAATACAGAATTAAATTAAATTAAACAGATAAACACAAACAAGTAGAAGTAAGAAAATCAACAACAAAAACAGAACAAACTAATGAAAGAAGTTAAATATATAAACATATACTGTACAACAAAGTATTACTCATACACACACACCCACACCAACACATGGGTCAAAGGTTCATCCGCATCAAGACACCCTGGATACAAAGGTCACCCCCGGACCCTCTTACGTTTATACACTTGAAAGCAGTTTTAATAAGAAGTTATTTCAATAATCTCATATAATTCTTTATATATAATTCACAGGCATTTATAATTTAATCATAAAGGTAAATCTCAATGTCCTAATTTTCATCAAATATATAGTAATTTTTGGTGAGGGAGATTAAACTTTGCCTAAATAATGTTTCAAGAAAAGGTAGAAACAAAATCATGTGAATATTACAACTTGAAACAAAACCATATTATTTTCTGCCTTCAGTGCTGTAACTTCATGATTATCGAGTAAGAATCGACCGGAAAAGAAACCCTTTAAACTTAAGGTTTTCCTTGAAATATATAGGAAACTGCGGAAAGACCCCGACCATTTAATATTTATGAATGACTAAGTACTGTAAGGTCTGTTCGATTGACTTAATTATTTTGCTTTTATTGAAGATTACAACAAACATGATGAAAAAACGACAAGGAAAATAATTATATTCATATGTATGAGAATGTGCGTGTGTTAATACATATATTCAACAACAACAAAATATAAATATAAATAAAAAGGGAATACAATAGTACTTACAGTAATGTTGCTTTACCATTGAGACCTTACGGCAATATAAAGGTGTGTTGAGAACAGATATTTGATTGGACGAGGACAACCTTGTCCCCAATCGGAATGTTACTACAATTTGGTTATAGTAAAGTCACGTGGATATAAAATATATACCTATATTTACGAATGACAAAATACTGGAGGTCTGTTCGATTGACAGAATTATTTTGCTTTCATTGTGATTACCACAAACATGTTGCAAAATCGACAAAGAAAATAATTATTTACGTATAAATATGAGTGTGCATGTGTTAATACATACTTTCAAAATAATAAAATCAAAAATCAAAAAAAAAAAATAAATAAATAAAAAAATATATATATATAAATATGGTAATACAACAGCATTTACAGTTGTGCTGCATTTTACAAATGTGACCTTACGGCAATAAAGGTGTGTTGGCAATATCTATTTGATTGGACGAGGATAACCTTGACCACAATCGGAATGTTAGTTCAATTTGGTTATAGTAAAACCATGTGATTATGAAAGACAATTGAAAAACAACAAGAACATTTTTATATTTTTACAAGTTAATATGGTTAAGTGATAATTGCATGGGAATGCAGGTAATACAGATTTTAACACAATTTTTGATTATGCAAAACATTTTAGGTATTTTTGTTTATATTTTTTTTTATGGTAAATATATATTAGAACATTATTAGAGCATTTATACCTGTGTTTGATATGTAAATTATGACAACAACAAGCTAGATGAAAGTAATTAATTAAAAGACGATACAATATAGTTTTGATGAATTAAAGTTTATTATTTCTGTATAAGTTCATAGGTTGGATCTAGTAGTTGTACGACTTCTGCCAGGGCATCCATTGTGTTTGTTTCATAGATTCTGTTGTCTTTATCTTTCATCAGGATTTTACCATTGGTTGTCCATAGTTGGGCAATCGTTTTCCTTTTCAGAAGTTGCCTGGCATGCAAGTGAATTTTGTTACGTGTGCGCGTTAAGTCCTCATTGATGTAGACGTGTTTGTATTTTGAGTATGATTTTAAGTTTTTTCTACACTTAAGGATCCGTCTTTTCACGATGGGGTTTGTTAGTCTTACAATGATTTGTCTTGGTCTGGCATGGTTGTGACCTCTACTATCACCTAGTTTTCCGACCCTGTGTGATCTCTCAATGTCAGTGGGTGATAAATCAGGGTCGATATCAGAAATTATTTTCTGGACGATTGTATTCGTATCTTCGTCAGACCCACCTTCAATGATGCCCGCTACTCGTATCAGGCTCCTTCGTCCATATTGCTCGAGTGAGTCTAGATTAGCCATCAACTCGTTGTTCTCTCGCTCTAGTTCCGATATTCTAAATATGAGGGGTTCTGTTTTTGCTGTTATTATCGATTCAATATCCACAGTGATTTTCTGCTTTACCGCTGTTGCTATTTTATCGATATCTTCTTCTGACAAGGACAAATGTGGCATTACCGAGGACTGTTGGATTTCTCTATTTACATTAACATCTACTAACTGTATATTAGACGGAGATTTTACTGGTAATTGAGACCCAGTCATTTTAGTTTTTTTAACATCTGAACGTTCAGGTGGAGTGGGATTGCTTGTTCGTTGCATTCTGCTGTGTGGAGTCGACATTGTTGGAATATGAATTTAGCCGTGATGAACTTATTTGGTATACTGGTAGATTTATTGACAGTCGATAAAATGTAAACAAAGGTAGTTAAACGTTGTTGATGTGTGTACATATACCTGTATACCTGGTGACACTGTGAGCTGTTTTCACGTTGATATAGAAAAATTTTGAAATAACATTACAGAATTTTAAAGTTCATTTTTCCATGAATCTAGCACTATATCATCATTGTTGAGTTATTGAAATTGTCCAATACCCCCGTAAAGTGGGATATAGCACAGAAAATTACATTTTTCCTTCTACGAAAAAAAAACTCAACTATCCACCTCAGAACATGCGGCCTATCTTCAATGTTAGATTTACAGTAACATAATATACAGACAAACCAATCATTATTTGTCATATTAGAAAGAATATATATGTAAATAGCTGTGGGTATTATTTTTTTTAATATTTTCCTGCATCAATGTTCAATTCAAAGGAACATAATACAAAGTAAAACCCGCCATGTTGAATAAACGTCCAACGGCGGGAAATATAAATAGTCCTATTTTACCCCCTTCACAAAAGACTTCCTAACTCCGAACCCGTATTACGTAGACCTATAACAATAATTAGTTTTCCAATATATTGAGAACAAAAATATATGATATAGTAAGGACCGAACTTTTTTTTATTTTGAAATAGTGATTTATTTTTTATGAGCTATCTTATTTTTATTTGTAAATTTATATGTGGGTTAATTAAACGTACCGAATGGCCAATCAAAAATGTGCAATCCAGAGAAACTGGCAACATAGGGTACACAAGACAAAGACAAACAAAGCACCACTATCACGGCTGGTAATCGGCACAAGCAGAACAGTTGGTTCTGCAAAGAAATTCGTGAGGATAACTTACTGTTTTGGTTGAGGAGAGTTCACGAAGACGCTTCGCAAGGTATGTACATATCAAAAATTGAAATTTTCTTTTTTACTGCTCGAATATTGCAAAATCAGAGAATGCTATGCTGTGGCGAATGCTTTCACGATTAGAAACATGTATAGTTTATTCTTGTATATGAAGTGTAACTCTCGCAAAATCAATCGTCCCACGAAAAACATGACGAAAATTGTGACACTCTTACATTTCTAAGTTGTTCTTGACAAAGATGCAAGTTAAATTTTCATTATTTTTTCATCATGGGAGTCTAAATGTAATCGGGGATAAATTCCGATTCGTCAGAAGTAAATTGAAGTCTAGATAAATCTACAAGCTGTCAATTTTCTCGTTTTCCTGCTTGAGGAGATCGGTTCTGATAGAGCACATTGCGAATGCATGAGGAGATTTGTTAGTTTTGTTAATTGTTTTCTGTAAAATTGTTAAATTGACACTTTTAAACACAAAACTGATAAATACTCTAATCAAAATAAACTATTCTCTGTCCACTTTCAGGAGATGCCAGGATTCAAGGGAAAGAGGAAAAGGGGACTGACATTGACTCTTTACAAAAACCCATTTCGATATAGATTGCCTGTATCACCGCCAAGGAAACGAACAAAAGCAAGTAGCAGTACACCAAATTTAAAATCCCTATCAATAGGACACCAAGTTTATTTAACAAAAATCTCTTTCAATTTCAAAATATTTATATCCTTTCAAACGGGTTTACACATCTCTTCGGCGCAACCTTTTAACCAAAGACGACGGAAACTTCACCGCAGATCTACACAAGTTATAATATTACATGATTTCAGCACATACATAGGTCTAACGTAAATAAACATTCACTTAGTGCTAGTAGTCATGAATAAATTAAACACAAGATGTCAATTAAACTGTGGACATATCCTTAAAATCGGTAAAGCGCTTTACATCTTGTAACCACTACTAACAGAGATCTTTTTTTATTTACAAGTGTGTACACATAACACACTACATAATAGAAAATAAGGGTAATAACAAAATTACCGAACTCCGAACAATCTAACAAAGGGAAAGTCAAAACTCATAAGTATATAAACAGACAAAATCAGTCAACAACCGGAAAACTGTGAAAACCGTAATGACCCTGACTTGGTACAGGCATTTCTAAAGAAATGGTGGGTTGAATCAGATTTTAAAGTGCCAAACCCCCCCCTTTCATTACGGCTCAAAGTTTCCGGCTGTCACTATAACAGTATTTACAACAATACTTGAACAAAACAGGTAAAACAGTTGTCAAATCAGCGCCAAATGTCAAAAACACTTTTACGTCACACATTGATAAAAAAAATATTTTTGACATTTTTGTTGAAACCTTATCTTTATACATTTTCACTATGTGAAAATCCATCGTTTATAATCTTTTCTGCAGAGACGGAATATATTTCGACAAGATCTCGGTATCGGAATATAAACTTTTTAAGAGATCGAATAAGGCGAATCTTTTAATAGCCCTGGTCCAGTAGCCTGTTTCTCAGATGAAGATGACGTTTCAGGAAATCAGAATAATTGCTACTGGCCCTTGCATAACGAATCAATTGCGAGATGTAAACACCATATGCAGGATAAGCTGTTATTTTGCTGCACATATTTGGAAAATTTATGATCTTAAAATTGAAGTCGTCCCGTTTATCATAAATTTTAGTACTGATTTGACCACTGTCGTCAAAGGAGTAGGTATGATAAGGGCAGAAATTGGCCTAAAAAATAGACAAATTTTAAATGAAACTTATAGCTTTCGTTGTTTCTTGATTTTATAAGACCTTTACCCCAACTACTATTTTGGTAGCAATTTTCCATATTTGCACGTGCGATGACGTCACACTGGTCAATGAAAAGTCTATCGTTTCGTGAAAATATATGAAATCTAACAAGAAATGTGTATTTAATGTCAATTTTCAGCATAACCACAAGCAGGTACCAACGGCATATTTTAGTATGATGTTTAATATACATAAACACATATCTCATTTAATTTTTGTGTTGGTACCCGGTGTGGAGAGTATGAAATCTGCAATAAAAAAATAATTTTAAGGTCGATTTCTCGTCAGCGGCCATTTTTTATTGACCGTTTTCATCCGTAATAAACAGAAATAGAAATCGACCTTTTAATCTCATCCAAAATAAAGTTGGTTATCGTAGTTGTTTTGCTACGGGAGTAAAACTTGAACAGTTTTCATGAAACAGTTTTGACGTTAAATAAATTTTGGAGGTGATTTACTGCCGACCTGATTGTGCATTGAGTCCGACGTGTTTTTATTTTTAACCCTCAGTGGAATTTCATGTGTTACTATACTAAAGTATACTTTAATATTATCCCCACAATTCACAAGAAAGTACAGAAAACAAAACAAGCAACCAAAAAGAAAATTAGTACGTCAGATTATCTTAGAAATTAATGCATTGGACATGCAAACACATCGGAACTTTCTATTTTTAGTAGTCCCTTTACTTTTTATTATTATTTTCTTTTTCTTTAACAAATATATTTTATTTGGCTTTTTCGCAAAGTGAATTCCCGATGAATAATTGCATTAACGTAAATTTGATTTATATATTATAGTATCATTACGTGATGTTTTTCATATTGTCCTAGTTATAGGTCCGAGGCCTGCTGTATTGGCCTGAGGCGCAGCCGAATGCCAATACAGCAGACCGAGGACCTCTAACTAGGCCAATATGAAAAACATCATGTAATGATACCTTTATTAATTAACCAGTCCAATATCTCTCGGGATTTTTCCTTGCAATTGTCGAAATGTCTAGCGGATTCCGATCTAGTTGTTATTGGACTGACTAGAATTGGGCCAATACGGAAAATATCCGTATTGGACTGGTTTTTGCCGTATTGGCACAATGAAATTTTTAATATTGTATTGACAGATTTGATCATATAAAGGCTAATAAATCAAAGTTAATTAATAAAACTTAATATTAACGTTGCGGTGGCGTAATTGTTTAGCACACATGACTGCCGATAACAACATCGTGAGATTAATATTTTATTCTTACTTATTTCAATAAAGTATGGAAAAACAAACAATATATTTGATAATTCATAATTCATCTAATACAGTACATATAACGATATAACGTGCATGTTTTAACATAGTACACGGATGTCAGGTTTGATTTATATATTCGGTGTTTTGTTTACAATGGTCCTTTTGTTATCCTTACTAAGAATGTCATTGATATAGTCTATCGTTTATGAGTCAGTGCTAAATGTGTAGTATTACTTGGAATTTTAGTGGTATGATTTTACTTTAATGGGCCATGACTGATAATACAGTATTACCAAGCATTCTATTTATATAATCTATCACGTTTTACTTTTCTCAACAAAAAAAGTTTGAAGATACCGTAAATATAAATTACCGTCTTCCAATCAAAGTATACCACCGTAGTTGTACTCTTAGACATATCAGAATTTTATTTGGCTCTTTCGCAAAGTGAATTCCCGATGAATAATTGTATTAACGTAAATTTGATTTATATATTATAGTATTATTACGTGATGTTTTTCATATTGGCCTAGTTATAGGTCCGAGGCCTGCTGTATTGGCCTGAGGCGCAGCCGAATGCCAATAGAGCAGACCGAGGACCTTTAACTAGGCCAATATGAAAAACATCATGTAATGATACCTTTATTAATTAACCAGTCCAATATCTCTCGGATTTTTCCTTGCAATTGTCGAAATGTCTAGCGGATTCCGATCTAGTTGTTATTGGACTGACTGGAATTGGGCCAATACGGAAAATATCCGTATTGGACTGGTTTTTGCCGTATTGGCACAATGAAAGTTTTTATATTGTATTGACAGATTTGATCATATAAAGGCTAATAAATCAAAGTTAATTAATAAAACTTAATATTAACGTTGCGGTGGCGTAATTGTTTAGCACACATGACTGCCGATAACAACATCGTGAGATTAATATTTTATTCTTACTTATTTCAATAAAGTATGGAAAAACAAACAATATATTTGATAATTCATAATTCATCTAATACAGTACATATAACGATATAACGTGCATGTTTTAACATAGTACACGGATGTCAGGTTTGATTTATATATTCGGTGTTTTGTTTACAATGGTCCTTTTGTTATCCTTACTAAGAATGTCATTGATATAGTCTATCGTTTATGAGTCAGTGCTAAATGTGTAGTATTACTTGGAATTTTAGTGGTATGATTTTACTTTAATGGGCCATGACCGATAATACAGTATTACCAAGCATTCTATTTATATAATCTATCACGTTTTACTTTTCTCAACAAAAAAAGTTTGAAGATACCGTAAATATAAATTACCGTCTTCCAATCAAAGTATACCACCGTAGTTGTACTCTTAGACATATCAGAATCGAAATAAATCATGGAAGCCAGAATGTGTTTTGAGTTTTAACATGGATTGGCGGATATTACTAAATTGTATCCCTCGCTTCTGGCTCGGGATAAAATACTATTCTCTGATGTGCTCGTTGCAAGTAGAATTTTGATTGGCTAAAAGGGTACTTTTAAAACTTCAGGGAAGCCGTGCGGTGACAGAAAATCAATAATCGCTCTCACCTATGTGCTGTCCATTTATATTGTGCACAGCAGACGACACACATTTCACAAGATGACAGAAAATCAATAATCGCTCTCTGTGATCTTTGTCCAAAGATACACGTATTTATGTTTTTCCTATAATAAGGACATACTTATTGATGTTGGAGCATTCAGATAAAAATGTTATCAGTCTCTAGATGTTATATATCCCGTTTTAAAGGGATATATAACATCTCGAGACTAATAACGTATAATATCCGCCAATCCATGTTAAAACTCCCAACACATTCTGGCTTCCATGATTTATTTCTTAATTATTCAACATGGATTACATCCTCTCTTGCCGCTGTAGCGCTGCTTTACCATGTTATGCAGTTGACTTGGTTCCTTTGACATTCTAATTACTGAGAATAATTTCCTCTCATGATTTAAAAAATAAAAAGATCAACATTCGGTTATAAAAAGATTTAAAAAAAGCAATTTACAGAGCTCAGCATTGACGAGTTTCTGCGGTTGCTAGGGATAATATTTGGTTACTAGGGACATTGTAAGGTTTAAGGAATTCTTATAATATATACTGGTTAGTAAATGATAAGATGTCTCTAGATCTGCTAAGGTGCTGTTGTAGAATTTTTTTTCTTGATTAAATAAAAGGTCCATGAAGATCTACAGGAAAATACTGTGCATAGGGAAACCTGTTGCTATGGACGGGGCATAACTATGAATACAAATATCAAAATGTATTTTTGAAATATGAAATGACAGTTGTAGTGTGTATAGCTTGACAAAAATGTACCGCTTAATCAAATATCAAGTCAAAAGATCGTAGATGTCAAAATTCAACCATTAATTGCAATAATATAGGCTAATTTAATGTTTACAAAACCGTTGCTAGGGTGACCAAACTACACAAAAATACTATATGCTACCAGAGAGAATTGGAATATTATTTTTAGAGTGTACATACACAGAACATAACATTTTGTCCAAAAGACTATGCAAGATATGTAAAATAAAACCACCATATTTGAATTTCCAATGATTATTTGGACCCTCCTCCATTTACGTTGCTAAGCAACAAAGGACAAAGTGAAATCATAAAAAAAAACATTTTCTTACCTTTCAATGATTGTGTTTAATATTATATCTATATAAACAGTTTCTGAGATTGGACCAAAATCTACCCTTATCATACCCACTCCTTTACCACAAATTAATATTATTCTCAACTGTATGATATTTAATTTAGAGTGTATCATTTGTATTAGAAATTATAAAGATATGATTCACATTAAGTTTAAATATTCTTGATTATAAAATTATCTTAGTGCATTTTCAATTTTTTCCAATGTAAGGGAAGTTAATCTTGTGTATCCAATACACAATGGAAGTTGTCACAAACAACAAATGATCAATAATGACAAGTTAAATCATGGGAAACCGCAGTTACAATTATGAATTGATTCCTTAAATGAAATGTTTCTTTCTAGGTGGACAGCCCATGAACAATGAAATATTACTTTTATACTTTTAGAAACCCGACGGGAAGAAGGGCATCAGTTCGTGAATTTATTACCAGACAGACATGCAAAATTTGTGATTATACAGTGGATTACATATGTCCTACCAAAACTAGCAAATCTCCTCATGCATTCGCAATGTGCTCTATCAGAACCGATCTCCTCAAGCAGGAAAACGAGAAAATTGACAGTTTGTAGATTTATCTAGACTTCAATTTACTTCTGACGAATCGGAATTTATCCCCGATTACATTTAGACTCCCATGATGAAAAAATATTGAAAATTTAACTTGCATCTTTGTCAAGAACAACTTAGAAATGTAAGAGTGTCACAATTTTCGTCATGTTTTTCGTGGGACGATTGATTTTGCGAGAGTTACACTTCATATACAAGAATAAACTATACATGTTTCTAATCGTGAAAGCATTTGCCACAGCATAGCATTCTCTGATTTTGCAATATTCGAGCAGTAAAAAAGAAAATTTCAATTTTTGACATGTACATACCTTGCGAAGCGTATTCGTGAACTCTCCTCCACCAAAACCGGAAGTTATCCTCACGAATTTCTTTGCAGAACCAACTGTTCTGCTTGTGCCGATTACCAGCCGTGCTATACGCAAACAAACACAAATAACGTTAATAAGACATGAGCCCCCCTATAAACAACTGGAGGAAAAGACGAACCGAACATCGTTTTTATGCGGAAATCGTAACGGACATTACAACACGGAACTCAGAACGTAAAGCTACAAAATAGGACAACACAAAAACTAAAAAGATGAGCAACAAGGACCCCACCAAAAACCGGGGGTGAACTCAGGTGGTCGCGAAAGTTAAGTAGTTCCTTGAATACGAATGTCGGTAAAATAAATATATAATTGCGGAGGTATGCCAATAATAATATTGCTTACAGATGAAATAGGTTTTATATATGCCGTGTGATATATCCTAAATAGGACCAAAAAAAATGACTAGTCGTCGATACGTAGCGGTGTCAAACTAATTATAAGTAATAGAATGAAAATAAATTACATACTGCATATTAGCGAAAAATTAATACCATGCGTTGTAAATCAGGAAGAGAGACTTTAATCAAATATTTGTCCTTTCTTATAATTGCTATTAAAAACATGCTTAGGCCCTTTTAGGTTTCTTGCTTCCAAAACCTTCAATTAACAATTATATGGCTTTCTAATATTTTGATGATGAGCGCCACTTGATGAAGATTATTCCAGAATCTCGTCGTGTACACTAAGTTTGATATCTATGGGTTTTTTTACCCCCGCAAACAAAGTTTGGGGGGTATATAGGAATCACCCTGTCTGTCCGTCCGTCCGTCCATCCGTCCGTCCGTCCATCCGTCCGTCCGTCTATCCATGTACCTTGTAAGCGCAACTCCTCCTAAACGACTTATTGGATTTTTATGAAATTTACACATTTGTAGTACACTACCTGCAGATGTGCATGAAGGAATATGGATGCTGTCCAAAATTTAAAAGGGGAGATAATTCAACTTATACTTTCACGAAAAGAGGGGGGCATGTACCTTGTAAGCGCAACTCCTACTAAACTGCTTATTGAATTTTGATGAAACTTTACACAGTTGTAGTACACAACCTGCAGATGTGCATGAAGGAATACCGTTGCTGTCTAAAATTTAGAAGGGGAAATAATTCAACCTATACTTTCACGAAAAGGGGGGGTCGTGTACCTTGTAAGCGCAACTCCTCCTAAGCGGCTTATTGGAGTTTTGTGAAACTTTACACAGTTGTAGTACACTACCTGCAGATGTGCATGAAGGAATATGGTTGCTGTCCAAAATTTAAAAGGGGAGATAATTCAATTTATACTTTCACGAAAAGGGGGGGGGGGCATGTACCTTGTAAGCGCAACTCCTACTAAGCTGCTTATTGAATTTGTATGAAACTTTACACAGTTGTAGTACACAACCTGCAGATGTGCATGAAGGAATACCGTTGCTGTCTAAAATTTAGAAGGGAGATAATTAACTTGTTTATATACCTGTATTCCAAAGTTTGAACATATTGCAAGCGGGGGGTATCACTCAGTGAGGTCACTCACAGTTCTAGTTTGTATTGTCTGATGTTGTTACGATCACACAATATACACATAAGTAGAACAGGCAAACAATATAACACACAGACAGAATAAATTGAAACAAAATACTTATTAAAAATATTACTGTTTGAAATGGGAAATAAAACCGGAAACTGTAATTTTATTACAATTTCCCACACAAATTTCTTTTCGTTAGGTCATAATAAAGAATTCCTTTTTCAGTAGAACTTGTACACTAATTTTTTACCAATGGTTCCCTTTATTTCCTCTCCTTGTCACGATTTCCTTGATCAATGGTTTCTGCTAACAAGGAAGCTACCGATCCATGGTTCTCTAGTGGTTAAGTTGAAGTCATTACTGAAAGCTTTAATGTCTCCATCATTATTTGGTTAACCGATACCGAATATCTGTGGTACATATGACCACAGATATGTTCAACTTGTCGTTCTCGCAACCCCGTCTTCCTTTCCGCTTTCCCTCCTTTCATACGTTATCACATGATTTGATATAAAAGATAACGACAGGTGCCGATTGTTGAGCAGGAACTGAGCATTCGGAGCACCTGTGTTACCCTTGTTATTATTATTATTTTTTGTTAGTTTGTGTTGCTCAATCTTTAGTTTTCTGTGTAGTGTTTTACGGATCATTATTTGTTTTTTTTTGTCGTTTTTCCTTTGTCCATTGGTCATTGCGTTGCCTGTCCTTCGAATTTCGGTTTCTGATTAGCCATTCGATATCTTCAAGCTGATCTTATTTGAATACAAAAATTCAGGATAGTGCACTATTGATTTTTTTCTGTACAAAAACGACATAATTTGATAAAACAATTTATTAATGGTGAGATTTCTTATTCTGAATATGTTTGTGCCCTTATCTTAGAGATATACATTTTCCCTCATTCTACGATTTATCTATTAGATTATGTAACTGTTTCGTCAATGTGGTGTTTTTTATTTTCGTTTTATTATACTCGCACTGCCATTCAAGAGTACTTGTGTTCACATCCGGTTTTTTATCGGGTCTGTGTTGCCCATAATTTGAGCTCTCTGTGTTGTGTTTTTTGTTTTCTTTGTCTTCGTTCTGTGTCATGTGCCCAATGTTGACAGTGTCTCTGGATTATCCATTATTGACTACCCCTTCGGTTTTCTCTAACGTTTAGTTAAAAAAAATAAATATATGCAAGTCAGCACATCCCATTTTGCTTTTACTGCACATTTTGCCATGTCCCAACACCTCCTAATCGATCGCAATAATCGAAATAACTTAACAATATTATGATACTGTAGATAAACAGACAAACAATTACATAATATAATATGGAGTAAGCATTGCCTAGATGCGAGCACAGCATTTCTGTCTGGCCAGTGTGTATATATTTGAGTGAAAGTTGAATATCACAGAATAATATGAGTAGGCATGGCCTATAGAGAGGACGTTAGAATTTGAAATTAAATGATACTAAAAATACCTTTATATCCCCTATGACATCCATTGGAAAGTTAAATGAAGTAGAATAGAAATGTACGAGAAAAAAGTATGGAATCTTTTATTGTTGAACTAGGGACAGTGCAAACATTGAAGACTAACTAGTACTAGTACGCGGGTGGTATCAACCATTATAAAGCCTAAAGGGGGTAGTCGACGCCGGTGTCTGTAAAATGAAAGTATGGTCTTTTAAGTCATAAGAAAAGAGTTTTATTACGAAAATATCAATTAATGCAATCAACATACATAAGCAATATTGGCCTATACCATGCTATGTACAGCCGATACATGTTCATGAAGTGTAAATGATGAATGACGTACGGTCAGGGCCGTCTTATCAGCAATATAGACCCCGGTCAAAGCAGTGCACTGAGGCCCCTATCTATACAAACACTCGCAGAAATAAAACTATAAATGGTCGATAAAATTAAACATATATTTCTTGTATTGATACTTCCAACGAAATCAGTGTTTAAAAATTAAAAATTATGCCGTATGCAACATACATAGATTAGCATGGGGTTCATTTGCTTGTGGGACCACCGGGCAACTGCCCATTGTGCCCATACATAAGACCGCACTGCGTACGGTTACTGTAATACTGATAATCTTCATTTCGACATTTCAAAGTATGTGTATTTGGGCCAATATTATGCTATCTCCAAGTGAACAAAATAGTTTTAAATTTTAAAAGAATTATATAGGTACAGCTTTCATCAGACATGTCTCTGCTTTCACATGCAAAATATTTATCAATATTCAATATTTTTTTTATTAGAAAAAGCACAGTAGAGGCGTGATATATATATTAAGGCAATATTCAGTATCGAAATCATACTCTTTAAAATTATCTGTGACAAGATTATACAGAGACATATATTCCTTCTTGTGTAATGTTATTACCTTTTAAAGTTTCAACAACAAGCTGGTTAATAATTTTATAGCATTTATTTTAGAAAGACTGAGTTTAATAAATAATAACAGATATACATATAGTATGAACGGCATAATTAATAGTTAAATAAATAAAATTCATTGTGTCTTACTATTCTAAACCATTTTCGGCAGATGTTGGTAGTATTCAAATATTTGTAGGAGCCGCTGCGGAAAACCTTTCAAAACCTTTGTACACGGAACCACTATCATATTTGGTCATTTTGTGATGATATGCATGCATATCAAATTAACCAATGCTTAAGCTGTAAATGATAGCTTAAGGATACGATGTGCTATATTTTTTTCGTAGTGTTGGAAAAAAGGTGGATATATTCTGTCCCCGAGTACCTGTGGCCAAATATTCTCTTCTCTTACTATGTAAAAAATCTGCTTTTCTTTATATTTTTTCACAATGTATCTATAGATATTTTGTATAATTTCTGTTTTTCTTCTTTTGGGTAGTAAGATGAATAAACAAATGGGTACTGATAGAAATAATTAACACTAACAGAAATAAGGAAAAACTAATGCGTTCCTTGTTCCTTGCGAGCACATCATGGTTAGAAAATGTTTGTTACTTAGCCAAAGAAATAATAAATGCAAAAATTGTATAAAAATGAAAAATGTTTATGTTCAACTTTCTTTTCTTATCAGAGACATATGAGCCGGTGGCAAGGGACACATGCCCCCCCCCCCCCCCCCCCTTTTGGCAAAATTTTAAAAAGCTGGAATATTAGTATAGAAGCATGCATTCAAATAACATTTTTTTTAATATCATTTCATTTTTTTTTTTTTTTTTTGCTTATCAGTTTTAAAAACTGACCACTTTTTATGGTCCACCCACAAAACTAGTCCCCCACTTTCTGGTCCACCCCTACTCATCTGCTAATTCAATGCATGTCTAGTCACATTCCAAAAAATGTTTCCGAGATAGAAAGGGTCATAGGGAGTTAAAACTGACCAACATCTAAAATATTTTTATTTTTAATTTTAATACTTTTTTGTATGCAGTTTGTTTTCTGTATTTTGTTTTTTAAGCAGTTTGATGCCTTTGAAAAAGTCTTCTATAAGTGTTTCAACAAATTTGATGTACATTCATTTATCATTTCAAAATGCTGCAGTGTATCAATGGTGTGGGTTCAAATCCCGTCGAGGGAAGAACAAAAATTTGACAGCTCTAAAATCTAATTCTAATACTGTTTGGTTTAATTTTCAGACGTATATAATATTTAGTATTAACCTAGTATCCTTAGTAACTTTGAGATCCAGTGGGACAGATATATTGTATGGTTGTCACTTGGTCTAGGGCGCTGGACGTAAGGCTAGGCGAATGGTGCTGCAGTGTATCAATGGTGTGGGTTCAAATCCCGTCGAGGGAAGAACAAAAATTTGACAGCTCTAAAATCTAATTCTAACACTGTTTGGTTTAATTTTCAGACGTATATATATATTTGTCTTCTGTGTAGCGTTTTTTCTAAACAGTGATTGGTTTATGCAGATGGGACAAACACCGATGTTTGCGCGCGAAATTATTTATACCCCATATTTCTACTTACAAAAACGCAACCACGTGGGTTCTATCAATGAATTTTCATCAATGATACGCCTCTCCCCGATTGACAGGATGACAAAGCACAAGAATTAGGTCATGCTGTGTATTGAGTGCATTTATAATCAATAAAAGTATAAACAATGGAGCGTAAAGGTTGTAAAAGATTTGCTACAACAGAAGCTGAAATTGAAGAAAACCGTTTAAAATTAAATGCTGAAAGAACAATAAAACAAAATAAAGCAGCAGAAAATGGAAAAATTATTGCATACAATTATACTGTAACGTGTATCATGTGTGCAGTGTGATATATTATGCAAGATATCTGAACTGAGTTATAAGAGCGGTGGTATTAGGTCACCTATGGTTATTGGATGGCTATTTTTAGAACACTCACATCAACACAAGTGTGACGTGTTATTTAAAACACTGGTGAAGGTCACATGGAAATGGGTCATTTATTATACATAAGATGCACTAAAATCGCTATACAGACGACAATATAGAATACGAACACTAAAAAAACGCTACACAGAAGACAAAAACATTATCATCCTCTAAAGAGCTAACATCGTGGGTTAAGCTGCAAGTAGAAATCTTTTGTAAGGCGCGCCTGCGGCTTGCCTTACAAAAGATTTCTACTCGCGCCTGCGGCTTGCCTTACAAAAGATTTCTACTTGCAGCTTAACCCACGATGTTAGCTCTTTAGAGGATGATAATATAAAATATATATATATATATAAAAGCATATAGATTTAAACCATTGGCAGTTTGTAAAAAATCATTTCCTTATTATATAGTGATAATAACGTTGAAATCGTATAATGAGCTTTCAACTTCTGTAAATAAAGTAAATAATACATACAAAACAAATAGCCATCCGGGTACTTAATAACAAAAACGTCAGCAAAAATTACCAACCATTTTTTTCATTGTATACATGTAAGAAAATTTGAAGATGCCAAAAGGGTAATCAGAACCAGCAAATCGACGAAGGACAGTATTGGGATCCCATTAACCTGTTTAAATCCGCCACATTATTGTACCTGTTCCAAGCCATGACCTGGATTTTCAACGTCATATATCGTCGCCTATTCTGTTCAGTGCGTTCAGTTAAGATGAGATGGGATTGTTCGTTTTGTTGATATTGCTTAATCTTTGTTTTCATCAGCACAATTCTACACAGAAAATAAAAAGGTTTGCCAACACGTCAACGAATCTAACAAACCAAAAAAAACGGTGGACTCATGTGCTTTGGAAGTGTAAGCTGTTCCTGTTCCACTAGTGTCACACGTAAATAACTTGTTTTATCGTTCAGATTTATTTCTTTTCTAGAAGATTAGATGAAATGATATTTTTATGATCTTAATAATGCTTATGGTACCCGAGACAAATGCATGAGTTGATTGATTGATTGATTAGTGTTTAACACCAACATTAAATAACAATAATACATTTCTCTGACGTCACACTATTGTTCGAGCAGTGGATTATTTTTAAGAATCTACAGTTTATTCTTTTGTTCTTGAATATATGAACTTTAACCTTTTACTGTTTTAGGCTTAAAACGTGAAATACATATTTTGGGACATTCGGGTATCGAACCACTGCTGAGCTTTTTACAGTCTATTTTGACTTTCAAAACTTACATCTAACCACTTGGCTACGGTAACTACACGATGCAAGTATTTCAGGTCTGGCATAATTTATGTTCAGAACTGACGAGTATGTGAACTTTTAAAATGTATTCTCGCAATACAAAAACAACCAACGAACCGACCGCAATTAATAATAAATCAGACAGACCACTTTTGGGACAATTGAAAGACCTTGACATATCTAAATATAAACGATTCTTTTCACTTGAAAGACCCTGAAATATCTATATATAAACGAGAATCGAAAGCACGAATACCTATAACATTTTGTTGTTTAATTTTTGTTAATTGTGGCTTTCTGAACATTAAAAAGGTAAAAATATAAAATGAAAACACTGTTGCAGATAGAAATGTATCATGTAAGAGAATACTCTCCAACTTGTAGATTCTTAAAAATATTTTTAAGAATCTACAGTTGGAGTGTATGCTCCATTACGTATTTCAGCTATATCGTGGCGCAAATCCATGAGAATCTAATATTGCATTACCAAGGATTTTAAGAACAGATTTCACTGGACATGAATAGTGATATACACTACTGATATATTTGACTGACTAAAAGTGAATAACAATTGGCTATGTTATTAATTAACCTGAACATACACTATAAAAATGACTGCAAATAGTTGAACATGTGATATTAGAGAGTGAGCGAGAGAGATATGGTGTTTCACGCCACTTGCAACAATATTTCAGTTATATCGTGGCGGTAAATTTTATTGGTAGAGGAAACCGGAGTACCCAGAGAAAACCACCGACCTGTAGCAAGTCATTGACAAACTTTATCACACAATGTTGTATCGAGTACACCTCTCCTGAGCTGCATTCGAACTCACAACGTTAGTGGTAATAGACATGCGATATTATATAGCAAACCCGTACAAACTCTTTGACTCGTTCGTATAAATATAGAAAGAAGCAGGAACTGCTTACCATTCGCTAGCACATGAGTTCACTCCCGATTTTTTGTGGGGTCCGTGTTGCTCATCATTTAGTTGTTTTGTGTTGTCCTATTATGTGTCTTTACGTTCTGATATGTCTAATTTGTTATGAGTTATGAGGTCTTAACAGAGAAAATCACCTACAAGCCACAAGTCACTGACAAACTTTATCACATAATGTCGTATCGAATACACATCGTTATGTGCGCGAATCGAACTCACAACTCTAGTGGTGATAGATACTAATTGTAATGGCAATTGTTATTGAAATAACAATACGATCACAGCCACCGTCCATTATTTATTATGATCAATATTGGTAAAAACAGAAAAATGTTTAAGCTTAGGCAAGAAACCTCTTTGAAAATTAACAATGAAACCTAAGGACAATCTCACTCAGACAATAGATAACATTATAAACCGATTTCCGCTATCTTGTTTAAACCCTTGGCCTAAATTGGATATCTGCATTGTTATTATTTACATATGTTTCCTGTTTCTGCTGGACAGCGCCCATAGTGGGAAAGAGTTATTGATATTTAGCGCCATTTCCATTACGTTCTAGTATAGGAAGCGACATTCTCGAACCCAAATAAAACAGAAAAAAATTTGGATAATATGAAGCAGGCGGCCCGATACTGGTATTACCAGTATTGTAATATTTACAATACTGGTATTACCAGTATTATAATATTCACAATACTGGAAATACTAGTATTGTAAATATTACAATACTGGTAATACCAGTATTGTAACACTGTACAATACTAGAAATACCAGTATTGTAATGTTACAATACTGGTAATACCAGTATCGTACATATACAATACTGGGTGTACCAGTATCGTGCATTTACAATACTGGAATACCAGAATCGTTGATCTATACACAATACCGGAAGCTCCAGTATTCTTCATCCAACAATACTGGTAATACTAGTATTGTAAAACACACGATACTGGAAGCTCCAGTATTCTTCATCCAACAATACTGGTAATACTAGTATTGTAAAGCACACAATACTGGAAACTCTAGTATTCTTCATCCAGCAATACTGGTAATACTAGTATTGTAAAACACACAATACTGGAAGCTCCAGTATTCTTCATCCAGCAATACTGGTAATACTAGTATTGTAAAACACACAATACTGGAAACTCTAGTATCTGGCAATTTGACACGAGTGGGCAGAGCCTAATTCTAACTGTAAATCACAGCTCATTGTATTTACCGTTAGTATTAGGCTCCGCCCAGTCATGTCAAATTACCTTACCAATATATATCAAACTCTAAGGGACCATACAAAATATTTTGACATTACAGGGCTTTTGCCTCTTATGTTATGTACAGCAGAAACGACGTATGAGTATGAATTATATTCAATTCTTTTAGTATAATGTAGACATAAAAACTCGGGTTAACCGGAATTCTACCTAATCTTCCAATATCTGCAATACTGGTATAACCAGTATTTTCCAGAATCTTCCAGTATCTGCAATACTGGTATTACCAGTATTTTCCAGAATCTTCCAGTATCTGCAATACTGGAATTACCAGTATTTTCCAGAATCTTCCAGTATCTGCAATACTGGTATTACCAGTATTTCCCAGAATATTCCGGTATCTACAATACTCATATTTTGGCAATGACCAGGATCTTCTAGTATTGCAGATACTGGAAAATTCTGGAAGATACTGGGATACTAGTACTTACCAGTATCTGTACCAGTATTGCAGATACTGGAAGATATTGGTAAAATACTGGTATTACCAGTATTGTGTACCAGTATTGTAGTACCAGTATCGCGGCCGGCTGCTTCCTATTATCCAAAAATTTAAATACAATCCTAAAATCTTTTATTTGTACCAGTTACATGTGCATACGTGCTATTGTTGAATTTTACTTTCATTTTACTTTCGATGCAAAATTATAAAACTTCTGGTCTTAAAGTTCCGGGCAAAACGTGCAAAAAATTCCACAAATAAAGAACAAAGGTTTCTAGCAGCTTCAAATTTCAATGAGTTTGATGTCCTGACGAGGAATATATGTCTAGGGTCCCTTAAAGGGATATTGTCTACCAGCTGCGTAATTTTTTCATACCCAACATTATTGTCGATTTCCGTACTGACCTTCATAAAATGAAGATTAAACACCTAAATTTTGATGAATACGCTCCGAAACGTTGTTTTTTCGACTAAAAAAGCTGATTATCGTTAACGGAAGCTAATTAATTATGCACTGACCTGGGCGAGGCCAACTCTATTTATTTATCTATTTTTATGTCAGTAGCCCGGATGCTGCAGCATGGATATTGAGGTAAGTTTCTATAAAAGTTGAGGAAAAAAGCTATTTGCGAATCGATTGTATCTAAAAGACGTAGAATAAATAATTTCTGTATCAGGAATAGATTTTCTTTGATGAAAACTACATGCCTTAACAGATTCAGCCGATATTTCCACGATAACCATTGAAAACATACCAGGAGGCACCCTATGGGGACAAGCTCAACTACGTATTTTCGATCGGAAATTTTTGCCGGCGTTAAAAATAACTAAATTAGTTTTTTTCTTCTTATAAGTTATGAAGTTGTTTCCCGAGATTTTGATACACGTGTTAAATTAATTTATTTTAGCCAGTTTACCGACAATATGAAAACAGAGACATACATGTAGAACACAGTGAAATACATGTCTGATGAAAACGAATGACGTAGCCAGTGTTGTTTTATTTGTTAATTGACTGGAATGTTTCAGAGAAATTTGGGCTGGATTAGAAACAAAAGCGACCTTACTTCTAGTTCCACAAGACAGTTGCTGCAAAATAATATGGGACTGACCATTTACCTTGAAGGGGGCTATGTCACGTTTTTTCGCCGTAGAAATGTTTTTTTCAGACGCCACAGAAATCATATTTTCTTATTTTCCGGCGAAGTGCCAATCTAATTAAAACAAGGTGAACTGTGATCTAATGCTCACTTATGATACCCCTGCCACTTCCCATGATATGGGGTACCTATATGAAGCTTGTGACCAAATACCAGATTTCTGCCATCAATAGTTGTTGAGAAAAATGTGCATATATGTTCAATGTGGATAAAAACCAACTAAGTCGGCAAACAGGAAGTAGGAATCTGATGGTTCCAAAAACGCTTCCCACGATATGGCATACCTATGTGAAGCTTGTGACCAAATATCAGATTTCTGCCATCAATAGTTGCTGAGAAAAATGTGACGAAAAATATTTTGGAAGGACGGACGGACAGAGGTAAAACAGTATAACCCCCTCCCCCTTCGGGGACCGGGGGTATAATTAGATCTAAAATAGGGAGCAAGCGCGTAGATCTAATTTTAATTAGATTGGCGAAGTGCTGGAATAATTTTTTTTCTTCAAAATTTTGTATATGATTATACTGTGAGAATGGCAAGTATATGATTATACTGTGAAAATGTCAAGTCAGAATATATTTTTTTCTCCTCTCCAGCCAAATTTTTTTCTTCAAGATTCAGAATCAAAATAATTTTTAGGAAAAAAAACATAAAATTAAAATTGAATAGCTTGAGGGGTAAATTGATAAAAAAAAATTGCAAGACCAAAATGGTTCTCCCATATACCAACAAAAAACGAAATAAAACTGTGGTCATAAGAAAGTCCCACGAGAAAATCTTTCCTTCCAAAATAAGACTTTTTTTCATTTCTCTAAACTGAATTTGTGCAAACTATTTCACTTATAATGAATTATATTTCTTTTTTAAATAGAGCTCATTTTTCTAGATGAATGTATAACCATCTGTCTTTACTCTGTTTTTATTAAATCTCTTGTCTTTATTACAGGACTTTGATCGGATTGTCCTTGATGAGGCAGTGTTGGGGGTTGCTAGAATGTTTCGAGACGAACTTGTAGTAATGCCCCATGATGAGGATTACAACAGTTCCAATAGGTATGCAGCCTACCGCCAGTATACCATTTGGGCACATGGCCGACTTGGAGCTGGGGTCAGACGTGTGATCCCAAGCTGTTGTACTTGGAAAATTAGGGACAAGTATCCTGATCTATATGGACAATACAAGGGTTTCATTCCTAGACGATTTAATTAAAACTTGTTAATGAAATATTTTGTATTTTATCCCATATACCCTATAATGATAAAGTTTACCACTTGCTTTCCTATGGTCGGTGGTTGTCCGGGTACTCTGGCTTCCTCCACCACTAAAACTGGTCGCCATGATATAGCTGAAATATTGCTGAAAGTGGCGTTAAAACACCAAAAATAAAAAATAAATCAACCCTAATGAGTTGTTAATTTCACAAGTTGGTCAGTTGGAATTGTAAATTTAATTTGAAAGTTTTGCCATCTTATTATTATTTTTTGTTTTATCAGCACTGACAATTTCTTCTAAAATGGACTGACAGTCTTTTATATAATTCAAAACCAAACTTGGCAGAGATGTTTTCTATGAGGTCCTACACAAGAGTTGTTACTTTTGTGCAGATTCGTCAAAAAACATAGCCACCATGAGACTTTGAAAATTCTGATTGGTCGATTTTCAAGAAACTTCTTCTCAAGAACCGCTGAAGGGATTGAATTGAAATCTGGTATATATGTTCCTATGAATGTCTTTAACATGTGTTGTTACTGTTTGCACCATTTGAAAATTCAAAATGGCCACCAGCTATCATTATTGTGCATTGGACAATTTGTAATGGCCATTATCCTGACTTGGGTACTTTTCTGCTCTAAATGTGCAGAACTTCTGTTAGACCAGGAAAAATAAAGAGTGACAATCTAAATTTATTTTATGCGACAATATAGTCAATTGTTTTGTCTTGGTCTTCAAATCTGGATTTCTGAGATGCTACAATATCATCCCGAGTTGGAGGTTGTGGAATTGGTGCAAGATGGACCGAGATTCTTCTGGGATCATCTACTTCCAACTGCACATGTTAATTCATTCCTTCATTATCTTGCAGTCTCATACAAATGATGACCCTTAATAGTCTTGGAACATAGGAATATGACTTGTCAGCTTTAACAGGCTGCACAGACCATCTAGCTGTCTTTTTGTTGTAACTTCTCTGCCACCTGAAGTAGAAAAATACATACAATGTAATTCACAAGAATAAAACAATAGAATTGAGATTATGATCTATGGAGCCCTAACTTTCAATTCAAGATGAATATCTCGAATGTATAGTGAATGACAAACTAAACATATCATTACAAGTCCACTTTATGAAGGATTTGAGTGATTTGTAGACAGATTTTAGGTTGTGGTCATCCCTCAAGAAGTTCTACGGCAGGCATCACGAGCTGGTCAATTGTTACAGGGTGTCTGTTACCCAAATCAGACCTGATCTTCATTTGTTGTTGATGTCTTTCCCTTCATCGGATGGGACTTCTACCGGACTTGACCATGGACAACACAGCGGGTTTGCGACTTTCGATTGACCCTTCTGAAGCCTATGATCAAATATCAGATTGCTGCCATAAATAATTACTGAGAAAAATGTTATGAACATCTTGGGACGAACGGATGGACAGAGGTAAAACAATATACCCCCTCCCCCTTCCAGTGGAGCGGGGGTATAATAAAGCTCCTATGACATATGATCATGCATGGTTCTGTTATTAGGACAAAATTTCAAGTATGTAAGTTACAACTGAAACATGAAATTAACATGACAAACCTTGGAGTGAAGTTGAGGCTAGGTTCAAAATCTCTCCATCGTCAGAATCATCACCAACATCACTGCCCTCTTCAGTAATATCTATTGAGAGACTGTAAGAATAAAAAATAATTGTTTATTACAGTGTATGTGTATAATATCGAAACAAATTTTGCTATATGGTTCTGATGTGCAGCTGTATAACGAAAAAGCTTTTCAAAATAATATTAAATCTATATACATGTATCCAGCACACATCTACACAACCCAATATAAAGAGACAAAATTACATCAAAGTTCCAGGAAAAAATTTGGTGCGCCAGACGTGCGTCAATTCTGTCCCAGTTTGGTTTCATTCACGTAAGTAGCTAAAGAGGACTGGCCATTTCAGCTTGTGGATTGATGAAAATGTAACGATGACGCAGAAGCCAACATGATCCCTATATAATATAGCTACTAGTAGTATCACTATGCAAGCCACAATAATTAATAGGAAACTGTTATACGAGTGACTGTGTTGAACAATATTGACAATGTTACCTATAAACATAATGTAGAATATGTCTAATCTTTAACAAAATGAACATACTCAAATGGGTTCACAAATGAACTCGATTTCTCCAGTTTCATCCGTTTCGTTGAAATGTGATGGCTGCTCATTTCTTCTACTCTAGAATTACCTTGGTCAGAATATCTAAATCAAAAGTACAAATATCAATCACTACAAAATCACATTTGTCTGAAATTACCAGTTTTTGTAGTAATTTGCCTAAAAAATTTAGATAATTTTACAAAAACCTGCATGATTTTAACACAGACATGGGCCATCGGTCTACTGTTAAATTCACACACTGTGAAACATGCAAATTGCTATGGATCTTCACATTATTTCTTAAAAATCTTGTTTATAAATCATACTTACAAGATCCAAACTAAACAAGGGCAAAGCGTGGCGTATCCCCTTGCCTAAAAATTTTACCCGGTGACCTTGACCTTTGACTTTGAAAATCAATAGGGTTCCAGATTCTCTTAAGGACTAAGTATGTACCAAGTTTGGTCAAAATCCATTGAAGGATGTTGATTCTAGAGTGTTCACAAGGATGTGACGGACGGACGGTAGCGTTACTATATCCCTTGGTAATTTCGTTGGCGAGGGGATAAAAAGCAGTTCAAATGACAATTCTTTAAATAGAAAGCCTTTATATGAAAAATACATATTGATTTCCCTCTAACATGTCTATGTTGATAATTCTAAGATAGTAAAGTATAATTTTGGCTCCCTGAACTAAAAATTATGTCCAAAATTGTTGAAATGTAGTAAAAAACTAGTTAATGTAATGTTTTTAGAATAGTCAAGAAATAAACTTGGTTTGCATAAGGAAATTGAAAACGATTTTCATTTAGTCATAGTCTAAAATATGCAGTTCAGGACATTTCAGTAAAACTTTATAGTCACATATATAGAAAAGTTTCTGAAACTTGCAAATTTCTATGGATCTTCATATTATTTTTTAAAAACCTTGTTTATGTATCATACTTACAGGATCCAAACTAAAAATGCTACTGAAATGACACTTATTTAAATGGAAAGCTTTTTATATAAAAGATACATACTGATTTTCCACTATAGTGATAATTCAGACAGGAAGATATAATTTTGGCTCCCATAACAAAGTGTTATGTTCAAACTTATTGAAAAGTACTTTTAACCTTATTTATGTAATGTATTTCCAGTACCCAAGATATAAACTTGTTTGCATAAAGGAATTGAAAATGATTTTCATTTAGCCATGGTATAAAATATGCATTTTAGGACATTTCTGAAATTTCAGTAAAATTTTGTAGTCATATATAAAAAAAGTTCTGAAACTTGAAAATTTCAATGGATATTCATATCATTTCTTCAAAACCTTGTTTATGATTATATATTATACTTACAGGATCCAAACTAAAAGTGCAATTGAAATGAAGCTTCTATAAATAGAAAGCTTTTATTTGAAAAATACATACTGATTTTCCATTATAGTGATAATTCGCAGAAAGTAAGGTATATACTTTTGGTTCCCAAAACTAAGTGTCATGTCCAAGTTGTTGAAATTTGATCAAATTAAAAGCCTAATTATATCAAAGAAATAAATTTGCTTGAATAAAAAGAACTTTATAGGGTTTTCATTAAGCCATGTACAGTTTTAATTCTTGCATTAAAAATGAATTGATTCGATATTTTTTTTTAAATTGATAATAATAAACTGCATTGTCATTGATATCATTTTTGCACTCCCATTTCCCCTTTGCTGGCCTCTTAAAATTTGTGTTTGTTTACCTCGCAAATACGGCCGTTTTATGCTACTCATTGACAATAATTTGCTGTTGCCAGGTGCAAAATTACATATATTGATTAATATCTACCGAAAATGATCATAGGCATCATCATAAATTCATAAAATATGAAAAACGATTGAGAAAAGAAGGCAACATGCTCGGCTTACCTATCAACAATAATCAAGCACTTCCTTGAGTTCGCTTCATCCAACGGCAACGGTCCAACTGATCCCTTACATATATCCTGCATTTGTTCCATTTGGAAGATACTTCACTTCTATTCCTCTTTATCTCTGAATCCGTCAAAGTCCGCTTTCTTCCACGCGTTGACAGTTTCTCTTTTGCCCAAGAACCACATGTTGTTTATTGTTTCTAATCAGTGCGCATGCTCAAGACGTGTTCGCATAGAAGGCCATATGAACAGATTTGAATATTGTCATCCGGACAATAATTCTGATAACGAAAGTTTTGGGTCTTTTTCGTATCTTTTGCAACATAACTCGGTGTTAATCTTCATTTTATGAAGGTCAGTACGGAAATCGACAATAATTTTGGGTATGAAAAAATTACGCAGCTGGTAGACAATATCCCTTTAAGGTATGTAAAACTTACTGGAAATATATATATTCCAAACAGAATTCTGTCTGCATCTTTACACCGGTTGAAATAAAAATAACGAATCACGTGATCAAGTCAAGTATGAGGTGCCTAAAGGAAATGCACGCACAACAATATGGATATTTTTTATAATGAATTTATTTTAAAAATTAAGTCACGTGACAATCGTCTCCTGAATATTCATGACCTCATGAATAAAAATAAAAAGTAGCCGCGATTTTGCCATATGAACTGATTGCACAGGTAGTTGTAAACCCAACTACAATACGATCTAGACCAGGACGGCCCCAAATAACCTATGACTTAGGGAGGAAAGCGTTAGTTTTTATAATAATTACATTATTTAAGAACTGTAAATTATAATAATAAATACATTCTCCTAAAAGGTTATTTGTCTTTCGACCGAAAATCAAGTCATAAATGTGTTAAAGGATATCGCAAATAATCAAAATAAATTCTCATCAGACAAAGAAAAAATATCTTCATGATAAATTTAAATAAGGTCATAAATATGAAACTTTGATTAACATTAGAGAATACCGAAGAGGCAATCAAAAATGGACAATCCAGAGAAACTGGTAACATATGATACACAAGAAGAAGAAAAACAAAACTAAGACACAACACAACATGTGTTGGACACACAGGCACTCGTTTCATATATATGTGTGTTTACTATCTACGTCTATCCATAAAGAAAGGTCCTTATCGGTTTCGCGACAGTTGCCTCAGTTCACGGTCGAAAAAAATGTTTTTAGACTTTTTAAATGACCTTAGATTTATTCTCTTCTTGAAATATGATAATTGTTCTACAACATGGTGTATGACACGCCTACCTTTGTTGCCAATTATCTACGTCAGAGCTCATTATATAATCCAACTTGAAATACACAACAACACCTCATATATTTCCGGCAATACCGACGCAGCAGTGAATAAAAAAAACAATAAAATCACCTGTTAAAAATACACGAGTTTTTTTCTTGTTTTGTCTGTGTCAAATATCAATATTAGTGATGATAAAGTCCACAACTTTGTTGTCAATATCGTAGATTTAAATGAGTTTATAAGTTACTGTTATAAATACAACCAAAGATTCCAAGTTTATTCTTGGATATTTCGATTGACCAATCAGAGCGCTCCATCCTATTTACTGCTGCGTCGGTATTGCCGGAAAAATATGAGGTGTTTTTGTGTATTTCAAGTTGGATTATATAATGAGCTCCGACGTAGATAATTGGCAACAAATGTAGGCGTGTCATGCACCATGCTGTAGAAAAATTATCATATTTCAAGTAGAGAATAAATTTAAGGTCATTTAAAGATTCTAAAACATTTTTTTTCGACCGTGAATTGAGGCAACCGACGCGAAACCGATAAGGACCTTTCTTTATGGATAGACGTAGATAGTAAACAAATATATATATGAAACGAGTGCCTGTGGTTGGACATCACTATGCGCAAACAAACGCAAATAACGTAAAATAGACATGAGCACCCATACAAACAATTGGAGTTAAAGATGAAACGAACATCGTTTTATGCGAAAATCGTAGCAGAATACAATAGAGTGCTAAAACATATATATTTTGTATTTTGCTTACATATCATATATGCAGACGTGACTTTTTGTGATCTGGGTGACCGTTACGAAATATCCATGTCTTAAATAACAAGGGATCTTTTACTTTGTACCTAGGTTTTTTCTTTTCTCTATCACTGCCGAGACGATTACCGGACTTGACTGTATATATGAGTAACACGGCGGGTGTCTCATAAGAAGCAGGAACTGCTTACCCTTCTCATGCACCTGGGTTCAACCCCGGATTTTGGTGGGGTTCTGTGTTGCTCATCTTTTTAGTTTTCTATTATGTTTATTTGTTTTGTTTGTCTTCGTCCTGTGTCTTGTGTACCCAGTGTTGCCTGTGTTTTTGTTTTGTTTGTCTTCGTCCTGTGTCTTGTGTACCCAGTGTTGCCTGTGTTTTTGTTTTGTTTGTCTTCGTCCTGTGTCTTGTGTACCCAGTGTTGCCTGTGTTTTTGTTTTGTTTGTCTTCGTCCTGTGTCTTGTGTACCCAGTGTTGCCTGTGTTTCTGCTTTGTTTGTCTTCGTCCTGTGTCTTGTGTACCTAGTGTTGCCTGTGTTTTTGCTTTGTTTGTCTTCGTCCTGTGTCTTGTGTACCCAGTGTTGCCTGTGTTTCTGCTTTGTTTGTCTTCGTCCTGTGTCTTGTGTACCCAGTGTTGCCTGTGTTTCTGCTTTGTTTGTCCTCGTCCTGTGTCTTGTGTACCCAGTGTTGCCTGTGTTTTTGTTTTGTTTGTCTTCGTCCTGTGTCTTGTGTACCCAGTGTTGCCTGTGTTTTTGTTTTGTTTGTCTTCGTGCTGTGTCTTGTGTACCCAGTGTTGCCTGTGTTTTTGTTTTGTTTGTCTTCGTCCTGTGTCTTGTGTACCCAGTGTTGCCTGTGTTTTTGTTTTGTTTGTCTTCGTCCTGTGTCTTGTGTACCCAGTGTTGCCTGTGTTTTTGTTTTGTTTGTCTTCGTCCTGTGTCTTGTGTACCCAGTGTTGCCTGTGTTTTTGTTTTGTTTTTCTTCGTCCTGTGTCTTGTGTACCCAGTGTTGCCTGTGTTTTTGTTCTGTTTGTCTTCGTCCTGTGTCTTGTGTACCCAGTGTTGCCAGTTTCTCTGATTGTTCATTCTTGATTACTATTTCTGTTTTCTCTAACGTTTATTTGAGTATTACAATTGACTGATTATTTCGGTCTTTGAAACTTCTTCAGTTAACAACACTTCTGCACATTCAATTGGATTATTTTCTGTAAAAGAATTCCAGCAACATTAATCTTGCTAGTGCATGTAGTAACCTCTCAGTTTGAAGATCAAAACAAGATCCGGAATAAAAAAAAAAAGAACCCCCACTGGATTTAGATTCCGGAAATCTGACGAAAAACATATCCAAAATTTCCTTTGGTTAAATCATTATGTGATAAACTTTATTATTCAGTATAAAACACTTCAGCATATCTGGAGTATTGAATTTTTGATTTGATGAAATTCATGAACATCCTTCTGGATCATCTGAGTTCATCACGGATGTGTGTTGGGTTCCTGTTTCTCAATCTTTAGTTCTGTGTAGTGTTTTATAGATTCAGTGTTGTCCTAAAGTCCCTTTTTACATTACATTTTCTGAGCTTCTTCGATTTACGGCTTCTGATTAAGTATCTTCAAACTTTCCTTAGCCGACAAGATTAAAACATCTATAATAATAATAATAATAATAATAATAATAATAATAATAAATTCTTTATTTATAGAGGGTAAATGAATGTATTTAGTAGAATCATCAGCATGCATATCAGTATTGCAATTTAAATACTTAAAGGCAGATCATTTGTATATAAAATAAACAATAACGGGGCAATCATTGAGCCTTGAGGTACTTCATATTTTACTGAACATTCATCAGAAAGTGCATGACCGATTTGTATTTGTTGTGTTCTATTTGTCATATAAGAATTAAAAAGATCTAAAGTTTTTTATTTATTGAAACCCTATATTTCAAGCTTTTTAACCATGATATCATGGTCACCAACATCAAAGGCCTTATTTAGATATAACTTTTTTTAGAGTATATCTACATTGACATTTTCATTATTCATTTCATCTATCTATTTATCTATGATGTTGACTACAACAGCTTGACATGAATGATTTGATCTAAAACCAGATTGGGCATCATATAGAAGATTGTATTTTGCCAGGTACTGATTTAAAAATGGAAGAATTTTTTGCATTTTTAATATGTTTGGATAAATACTGCTGTCTAATATTCTGTTGAATATATAACTTACGGAAGACAAAATAAATGGGGCACTGACTTTCAGAATCTTATGTTCAATATTGTCAGTTTCAGTTGATTTGTTTGTGTCGAGATATAAAAGATCCTGTTGTAATTCATTCATCTTCACAGGAGGAATAGTAAATTGTGTATTTTCAGGTAATCTTTTATCAACAAAGTTAAATAGTTTACAAAAATTAGTGGAAATTGACATATTGTTAAAGGTAGCAGACATCCATTTTTCTGCCGGTTTACAGAGGAGCAAAATATTAATGTTAAAGTCACCTGCTAAAACAATATAAGAATAGAAAGAAATTGCATTGCTTAGTTCAGACTCAAATTTGTCAATTTAGTTCACTATAGATAAAACATAGTAAAAATAATTTGTTTATGATATGGTTTAATTTAAAACCACATTGTTTCTATATTACTGTTTACAAGTTCTAGTTTCCTTTTATATTCTAAATTTTCTTATATGCATGCTAACCAACCACCACCACAATATTCTGTGCTATCCTTTCTCTCCTGTACATACCCATTAATATTCAAAGAGTCATTTAAAATATTTCCCTGAAAAATGTTTCACATAAGGCAATAATATCAGGTGCATGATTAGAATACAAGAAATTGTTTTTTGTTTCATCAAACTTGCTTTCTGGGGCCGTCTTGGCGGTGATCAGATGGTAGTTGGATTTACAACTACATATGCTATCAGTGTCTATCGTCACTGATGTTTTGAGTTCGCATCTCGATCAAGGTGAGGTGTACAACATTATGTGAGAAAGTTTGTCAGTGACTTACAACAGGTCGGTGGTTTTCCGGTTTTGTATGACGTATACGTACTTGACCTTCATTGACAGCAAAGTTTTGTTTACATCACAAACGTATATTTTAAGCAATGACCCGGTGAATTTAGAGTCATTTTTGGAATAAGAAAATGTGCATAAATATCGGAGACTATAAAGATTATGTTCATACATACCTTGATACGTAGCATAGCCATTTCTTCCTTCTTGCGAAGCGAGGTGGTGTTCCGTGGGTAAAATCCTGGCGAACAGAAGACACGTGCGTTTTCCCGATTTATGTCAAAACTCTCACGCGCATAGCTATCGAGAACTGGTAACTATCGAGAACAGGTGACTCTAAGATTCAACTCTAATTCGGATAGAGTTCTAGTACTCTCGGAAATTCCACCCAGATATGATGTTGATTTTTCATTAATTAATTAATTGGTGTTTATAACGACAACTTTTGCAGTATTTCAAGTTATCGTGGGGTGAAAGTTTTAATTATTAACTTAGTCACCTACCCTTAGACATAAAACATTCTTTTCTGTAAAAACAACCGGATTATATGTACAAATAAAAGAGACATTAAAAGGATAAAATCATATCTTTATAACATGTGTTATCGAACAATAGTTTTGTATATAAATTGATTTGTTTTAAAATTTTCTAAAAAAAATTCGCCTGCGACATTTGTAAATAAAACATATATAGTGTTGACGTTGTATGTAGAATGTTTGACGAATATCAGCAAAATCGACTGCATAGAGAGAGATTTTTGTTTATGTATAGTTAGTAAGAAAGGATATTGTTGAAAATTTAACATGAGAGACTATCCAACATTATACTTCGAGACAAATTAAAATAAAGGATCAGCGTATGTTGGAAATCATACTCGAGCTCATGCCTGACCTTGTAAAAAATGTACCTGATTTAAAAAATTAGGAAACTAAACAACAACAAGTATTGATATAATGATAATTAAAATTCGATTATTATGCCAGAAAACTGTTTTGTAATGCAAATAATGTATACCTCCATTATTTGTTTATTTGCAAATCATGACATTTATTTTCATGAATATAAATTAATCTAGTTTGTCTATTTGAAAATATCTTTTATATTATTTTATATTAACTTTACCTCTACAATGATGGATTGATGGATAAGCTACTTAAATAGTTAATATAGAAATTATATAAAGAAATATTTAATATTCCTTGGAATAGAACCTGAATAACTATTATATATAATTTTGCATAGCTTTTAATTTTAAAAAATCAAATCTTTTTTGTGTCGTTTTTAGCTTCATGGAAAATCCATTTTCATATGGGACGTCGCTTTTATGGTAGAATATAGCGATGACATTTAAGCTCCATTCTAAAACATTTCATGAAAGAACATGTTTGTTTATCTAACCGACCAACACAACGAAATAACTTGGTAAGCCGCAATAGGATAGAAAAGCAATGTTAGAACTGGCAGGCCAGTGACAACAGTGTTATAATTATATATTTGAGCTGACAATGTTTTGTTCTCCCTCGACGGTATTTGAAATTAGCACCATTGATACACTCTAGCACCAATAGCTTAGATCAATCGTCAACATCAACTCTATAAATATATTGCTTCAATAGTCGAATCTAAGAGTAGACATAATATATGTGTTTACGCGTTTGTAGGTGGTAAATATATATTTATTATTTCAATTTGACAGCAATCTAACTCAGCAATGTTAATGTATTGTATAGGATAAGAAGAATTCATCATACAACCATTGAAATGAAGTATATTATACAAACGTATAAGCAAGTGACAACCACAAAATATATCTCCCCCACTGGATTTCAAAGTTACTTGAAATAGTAGGTTTATACTAAGTATTTATATACGTCTAAATACTTAGCTCAGCAGTGATATAATTTGATATTTGAGCTGACAAACTTGTGTCCTTCCTGGACGGGATTTGAACTCACACCATTGATAAACTGCAGCACCAATCGCTCACCTTTTTGTCCAGTGCCCTAGGCCACTCGGCCACATTCGCTATATATAAAATAGCTTTTACCTTGTCTCGTAAGGTGAATATATGGGTAACTCGGAAGGTGAATCACGGGATAGACATAAGACATGTGTTTAGGCGTGTGTAGATTGTACAGCCTTTCAGTAGGCAATATAATTTGGCTTTTTTGTATTTAACTTAGTGACAGATAAAAAGTTTAAAAATAGCTCATTTTGTTGTTCTTCAATTGACAGTTTCACAATATCTGCAATGTTAATGGTAAATTCAACAATTAATGGGGTTCGTGTTACTCGATCTTTAGTTTTATGTGTAATGTTTTGTAGATCGTTGTTTGTCCTTTTTTCCTTTTTCTTATGGCCATTGTATTGTCTGTCCTTCTTTGATTTACGGATTCTGATTACCCCTTTGGTATCTTCAAACTCTTCTTAGACAAGAACTTATCCTTCTATAATATAGTGACAGCATACTAAACCAAATTTGTCGCACGTTTACGAAATTCTCATGTTTTTTATGCAAATGACCAAACACAGTGGAAAAATGGGAAAGGTCAATGTCCGAAGTCTGAATAATGACAACGTAGATATTTGGTTCACACGACGCCTTTCTGGAACTGTTCTGATGGTGTAATTTTGTTCTTTTTCTATTTCATTTGGAAAAAGCAATTACTAAGATACCCGTATATTATACCCTAACTATGGTACACGTCTGTATTTGTATGATGACATTCCAAAGCTAGGTGGTTTTTGAAATTTATGTAACTCAGTGCGCATGCGTAGACTTCAAACATTGCATATATCTTTGGCTTTTCATTAAACATTTGCATGTTATTGAGTGCAAACATATACAACAACAATTTCATAGATATATGAATATCAAATATGTCTATTATGTATGTGCATGTAATGGTATTACCGTTACACAACATTAACTAAAACAATAGATATTAAAAAGAATAGATCTATTGTCCATAGAACAATTGAAAGGTCTGTGCCAAAAATGATTTTGAAGTTGATAGCACTTGGTTCCGAAAATCGTTTTTAGTACTTTTTGTCATAAAAATCAATTGTCACTTCCAATCCATTGCATAGTACTTGTTCAAAACTGTATGATTGCTATGGTCGTTTTGACGTCCAGTGTCATAAAAATATGACTTACGGTCAGGAAAATGTACCATTTGATAGTCCTCCTAATGTACCATTTGACCAATCCCCTGATTCCGAAAACATATAGTAGGAATGTTTTTGCTTAAGAGGGCAAATTCCGGACCAATGCCTTTTAACTTTGAGATCATGATTTGATATTCAGTGTTGAAAACCTTAGTCTGTGAAATCTATCGTTTACAAATTATGTATTTAGCAGAAACTTACACTGGAGCTGTGCCCCTTACAGTGTGATGTGATTCTTTCGGGCAAAGCAAAACGTCCCGTACCAAACATTTTCCATGATGTGAATGTTGTTCTATTTGTTGCGGTTTCTTTGTTATTATGTAAATACATGTATGATGTAAGAAGGTTATTGGTCAAGCTCATTCATGATCCTTGAATTTAAAATCGTTTTCTAGATAACATCTACCATTTTCCGATTGGATTTTGAACAGTTCAAATGTTGTGGTGTCTCTAAATATGCGGAGACTTTCGGGGCTCTACGACTAACGGTTTTTCAGTTTTAATTTTATGCGGAGTAATTGATCCTTTAGAGTGATCGATTTGTTTCGATCATTTCATAACAAAACTCCGGTGTAAATTATTAAACAATACTCCCCTAATTGTTGCTTAAATTTTAACGCTTATGGAATTATTTTGATCTAAAAATAGCTTGTATACAGAAAGACAACTCCCCAAAGAACAAAGTGTTAGGTATGCAAGGGTGTGTTTTGAATACCTGATAACTGACCGATACCTTACGTCATGATGTTAACTAGTGAGATAGAGGGATTACGAAAGGCAGCAGAAAAATATTATATACACGACGGGTCCTATTAGGGGAGTAGGAACTGCTTACCCTTCAGGAGCACCTGAGTTCACTCCCGGTTTTTAGTGGGGTTCGTTATCTTTAGTTTTATATGTATGTTTTGTAGATCGTTGTTTGTCCTATTGTCCTTTTTCTTTTGGCCATTGTGTTGTCTGTCCTTCTGCGATTTACTGATTCTGATTACTCCTTTGATATCTTCAAACTCTTCATATATAATTATAACAGTCATGATCCGGGCAATACAGTTGACACAATCGATCAGTTACGAAAGACTGATATTCTATGCAACAGATAAACATACATAGTGCATTCCATATGCATTCACAATGTTGGCAATCAAGTGATGACTAGTTGTGACATTTATATAATTCTTCTTCGATTGGGATCCATAATTGTATTACTATGGACAATCACAGCAAATCAAGGTATGTGTAAATACCATCTTTAGATAATGTAAAAAATATTTTTTTATATATTACGATAATATATATATCGTGGAAATTTTTAATGAAAATAGTTAATTAATGATAACCTCGAAAATAATAATAGGGTATTGTGTATGGTATGCATTAGTTAGAAATAACCGGATAATCTTAATTACACGTTAATGGCGACACCAAGGAACATCCCAATTTTTGCATTTATTACACGGGTGTCAAAGTATCCTCTTAATATCGTACCTATATAAAACAAATCGCATACACAATTTAGATTATTCCAGAAACGCATTGTGCGCAATTAATTTAATATCTATAACTGGACTATTAGTTCCCGATGGTATCATCCGTCTAATTGTCAGTGTTTCGACACTGTCATGGTTTATTAGACATATTTATTATTGAAATTTACAGTTCCTAAGTAATGCAATTATTATTAATGCAAAGGTTCTCCTCCCTAACGCATAGGTGATCTTGGCCGATTTTGGCCACCCTGTGTAAACCCTTTAGTGATAATGCTTCCACAAACCTTTGAATTATTTGGCTTTCCAATGTTTTGATTTTGAGTATACCTGATAAATGTTTTTCCAGAAACGTGTCGAGTGCACTTTTTATATCCACGCTTTTGTTCCTAAAACTATAATAGGAATAAAATCGAAGATATCTAATTTAGTGCACACTGCGTGTTTCTGGTTACGTACGCTAACAGTTAAAATATTGAAAAGCAAAAGAATTAAGTATTTTAGAGTAAGTAATCTCAAGGGCCCAAACAGCATAGCCACAATCGGCTAAGATCACCTATGTCAGAGGGAGATTGACCTTAGCTAAAGTCACCTATGCCAGAGGGAGATTGACCTTAGCTAAAGTCACCTATGCCAGAGGGAGATTGACCTTAGCTAAGGTCACCTATGTCAGAGGGAGATTGACCTTAGCTGAGGTCACCTATGTCAGAGGGAGATTGACCTTAGCTAAGGTCACCTATCTCAGAGGAAGATTGACCTTTGCTAAGGTCACCTATGTCAAAGGAAGATTGACCTTAGCTAAGGTCACCTATGTCAGAGGGAGATTGACCTTAGCTAAGGTCACCTATGTCAGAGGGAGATTGACCTTAGCTTTAACTTTCTTTAATTCTGTTTGCATGTTCTAGAATATTCTATTGTAATCCTATCGGAATATTCAACAATCATAACATCAAACACGGCTGACTTCCTGTTTCAATTACTTGCCCATGTTCACAAACTTTTCTCCAGTGAATTTTATGTAAGTTCTTATTTCCTCTTTTTTAACATTACTATATTGTTTATTTAAAAATGTTTGTTATAATATATCTTCAAAGTACAAGCTCCTTTGAAGTTGCGATGTGAAACCAATTCAGGGAATTAATCAACATATGAGCAACTATTATTTTCCAATGTTATCTATTATTTAATGAAATAAATTACTTTTCAATACACTTTTGCATGTCTTCAGTTCAATTCCCAAATTTGAATTTATTTTGATATAAAACATTGGTTCCCGAGTGAGTATCAGAAAAATGAATATTATTCTTTCAATATCGATGTAAACAGTAAAAACATTGCGGGAGAAAACTTCGAAAGAGACACTATAAACAACTGTTTACTGTTGATGCGATGCAAAATTATAAAACTTCCGGTCTTAAAGATCCAGGAAAAACGTGTAAAAATTTCCACAAATAAAGAACAAAGGTTCCTAGCAGCTTCAAATTTCAATGAGTTTGATGTCCTGACGAGGAATATATGTCTAGGGTCCCTTAAGGTATGTAAAACTTAATGGAAATATATATATTCCATACCGAATTCTGTCTGCATCTTGACACCGGTTGAAATAAAAATAACGAATCACGTGATCAAGTCAAGTATGAGGTACCTAAAGGAAATGCAAGCACAACAATATGGATATTTTTTATAATGAATTTATTTTAAAAATTAAGTCACGTGACAATCGTCTCCTGAATATTCATGACCTCATGAATAACAAAAAAAGTAGCCGCAATTTTTCAATATGAACTGATTGCACAGGTAGTTGTAAACCCAACTGCCATACGATCTCGACCACGACGGCCCCTAGTAACCTATGACTTAGGGACCAATAGCTTAGACCAATCGTCAACATCAACTCTATAAATATATTGCTTCAATAGTGTATGTGTTGTAGATCGTTGTTTGTCCTGTTGTCCTTTTTTCTTTTGGCCATTGTGTTGTCTGTCCTTCTTCAATTTACTGATTCTGATTACTCCTTTGATATCTTCAAGCTCATCTTATATAAGAAATAATCTAAAAACTGAGGCATTGATAACAGTCATGATCCCGGCAGTACAGTTGACACAATCGATCAGTTACGATAGACTGATATTCTATCCAACAGATAAATATAAACAGTGCATGCCATGTGCATTTACATTGTTGGCAATCAAGTGATGACTAGTTGTGACATTTATATAATTCTTCTTCGATTGGGATCCATAATTTTATTACTATGGACAATCACAGCAAATCAAGGTATGTGTAAATACCATCTTTAGATAATGTAAAAAATATTTTTTTATATATTACGATAATATATATATCGCGGAAATTTTTAATGAAAATAGTTAAATAATGATAACCTCGAAAATAATAATAGTTAGAAATAACCGGATAATCTTAATTACACGTTAATGGCGACACCAAGGAACATCCCAATTTTTGCATTTATTACATAGGTGTCAAAGTATCCTTTTAATATCGTACCTATATAAAACAAATCGCATACGCCATTTAGGTTATTCCAGAAACGCATTGTGCGCAATAAATTTGATATCTATATCTTGGTAGATACCTCTTCTAGTGGACTATTAGTCCCCGAGGGTATCATCCGTCTAATTGTCAGTGTTTCGACACTGTCATGGTTTATTAAACATATTTATTATTGAAATTTACAGTTCCTAAGTAATGCAATTATTATTAATGCAAATGTTCTCCTCCCTAACGCATAGGTGATCTTGGTCGATTTTGGCTACCCTGTTTAAACCCTTCAGTGATAATGCTTCCACAAACCTTTGAATTATTTGGCTTTCCAATGTTTTGATTTTTAGCATACCTGATACAATATTATTCCAGAAACGTGTCGTGTGCACTAAGTTTGATATCCACGCTTTTGTTACATTAATTAAGTGCTATTAAATTCTTACAATAACCGTATTAATTCCATATGTTACTAAAACTATAATAGGAATAAAAACGAAGATATCTAATTTAGTGCACACCGCGTGTTTCTGGTTATGTACGCTAATAGTTAAAATATTGAAAAGCAAAACAATTAAAGTATCTTAGAGCAAGTAATCTCAAGGGCCCACACAGTATAGCCACAATCGGCTAAGGTCAGCTAAGTCAGAGGGAGATTGACCTTAACTAAGGTCACCTTTGTCAGAGGAAGATTGACCTTAGCTAAGGTCACCTATGTCAGAGGAAGATTGACCTTAGCTAAGGTCACCTATGTCAGAGGGAGATTGACCTTAGCTAAGGTCACCTATGTCAGAGGGAGATTGACGTTAGCTAAGGTCACTTATGTCAGAGGGAGATTGACCTTAGCCACAATCGGCTAAGGTCACCTATGTCAGAGGGAGATTGACCTTAGCTAAGGTCACCTATGTCAGAGAGAGGGAGATTGACCTTTGCTAATGTCACCTATGTCAGAGAGAGATTGACCTTAGCTAATGTCACCTATGTCAAAGGGAGATTGACCTTAGCTAAGGTCACCTATGTCAGAGGGAGATTGACCTTAGCTTTAACTTTCTTTAATTCTGTTTACATGTTCTAGAATATTTTATCGTAATCATGTTGGAATATTCAACAATTTATAACATCAAACACGGCTGACTTCCTGCCCATGTTTACAAACTTTTCTCCAGTGAATTGCATGTAAGTTCTTATTCGCTCTTTTTTAACATTACCATATTGTTTATTTGAAAATGTTTGTTATAATATATCTTCAAAGTACAAGCTCCTTTGAAGTTGCGATGTGACACCAATTCAGGGAATTAATCAACATATGAGCAAATATTATTTTCCAATGTCATCTACTATTTAATGAAATAAATTACTTTTCAATACACTTTTGCATGTTGATAAACAAATACACTATTTAGTTTATTTCCTACCAAAGAGTTTTAAATTATTTGCCTTCCATTTTTTTTTTTTTTTTTTTCATTTTGAGCATACATGCTGAAGATTATTCCACAAACGTGTCGCGTGCACTAAATTTGATATCTACGTTTGTATTGTTATCACTGAGTCAATACCTCTGCCGGTGGACTATTATCCACCCATTACTCCGTGATTGGGCACTGACATGGTTATTATTGAAATGTGTGGTTCTTGTTTCGCTTCATTGCTCCCAAAGACTTTTAAATTATTTGGCTTTCAAATATGTTGACCTTGAGTGTACCTGATGAAGGTTATTCCAGAAACACGGCGTACGCACTAAATTAGATATCTACGTTTTTATCTTAAGTAATGTATTTATTATTAATAGTCATTATGGTTCTCCTCCCTCTGGGATATATGCGACATTTGCCGATTTTGGCAATAAATAAAGTACTAATATCTAGTTCTCTATCGTTAATCTAAAGCTGTGATAGATAGTTAAATAAATGATAATACTCTTCTTTATATTGCCAAATATTATATAAACTACAATATGAGTCTCTAAATTTGTAGCGAAAAGTAAAAAAATATCAAAGAGGTAATCAGAAGAGGTAAAGTTTTAAAAATAAAAATTGTTGAAGAAATTAAAAATATTACGTAATTTCCATCGAGAAATTTCAAGTTTATTTTCTAGCAAATGATTAACAAATATATTTGTGATACAGCGAAATGTTCATCAAATTATATGAAGAGTTTGAAGATACCAAAGGGGTAATCATTATCCGTAAATCGAAGGAGAGAGAGCACAAGAAAAATGACAAAAGGACAAAGAACGGTCTACAAAGCATATAATTGTTTCTTAACCAGGTATTATCTCCTACATGATCCACTATTTGATAAACTAACTTTGCTGTTTAAAGAATGTCTTTGATACGATTTGAACCCATTCTTTTGATATTCCCCGATATGAAAGTATGAAGTTTGAAATACAATTCCCTTTAAACTTATTCGTTTTAAAATAAATTGTCTATTTTTCGGCCAAAAGTTCATCCAATTATTAAATGATAAATTCTAACCATCGACTTTCATGTATTTATTACCCCATATTGGCTGTTTCTAATATTTCCAAATATACCCAGCACATTATTCACATCTCTATAGAACGCTGGCAAGCTCTTCGGTGTATGTATATATAATATATCATCTAAGTTCACATTGAAAACTAACCAATGTTTACAAAAGTTGTTAATATATTTTAACAGTATGACATTCCAGCTGATCAAATCAGTATTTATCAATCTTGGCATCTATGAGGTTTTTAATGACTTGAATTCAATATTGACACCCATGAGGTTTTCAATGACTTTAAATAACTATATAAACAGCACGATTCTATTTCAATCTTGACAAACATGAGGTTTTTAATGACTTAAGATAACTATCGAAACAGGACGATTCAATTAATTTTTTTCTGTACTGCAGAAATGAGTCACGACTGGCAAGTCGTTGCTACAACTTAGAAATAAAATTCATAATGTCCCAAAAGACACTCACGTAATGGGCCAATGAAATGAAATGAACACTCACGCAGAATCAATCTTAGCATCCAGCTCCATATGTTGAAAAAAGACTTGTCTTACCTCCATGACAATTATGCTGTTGTTCCTACAGACTAGGCCTCTAACAACATGATATTTGTGTGTAAGTCACATATTATAACATAGTCAGCACGATAAAGGAATTAGATATTGACAATCACTTGATAACCATACATATTTCCCAACGACATTAGCTACTCAATGGGTGATGTGAATCAGAGGCTGATTTTACAACGGTATTAAACATTTGACTTCTCTACTATTCTCCACACAACACTAAAAGACAGAATAAAAGAATTAGCACAAATGTGCTTTATAAAGATATGAAGCTGATATCATCAAAATGAAACTAGGCACTGTTTGTATACCCAGGGACTCCTTCTGGATTATATTACCTGTCGACTATTGCGGCGGGATATTATCCCTTTGGTATCTTCAAACTTTTCTTACAGTTCGTAAATAATGTATTTATTATTAAAGCTCAGATTCATCTCCCTCTGAGGCATTGTTAGCCTTAGACGAGTTTGGATATCTTCGTTAAGCCTTTTGGTTTTCTTCCTCCCAACGACTTTTAAAATATTCGGCTTTCTACACTATCATATTTGAGTTTACCAAATGACTATTATTCTAGAAACGTCTCTTTGTGCACTTAATTAAATATCGGTTTTCTCTAACGGCTGTTTATTATAAAACTATAATTAATGTTGTGAAATATTAATTAGAGTTATTGTACAGCCCTCCATGATGGGAATGATTAACGTCTGTTATCAGTAGTCTTACGCACCTTTTAATTTAAATTCGAGGACTTTTAAGTCTCATATTCAATTTCTATCATTTATTCATAATTATTGCTTGTGTTTTTTCTCCCCTTTTTGATATAATTGAATGAATTTTTTTTCGTCTATTGTGAATAATTGAGGAACAACAGTATTGTACATATGAAGAATTGCCGACGTCAATTGTTGAATTGACTGTAGCAAATGCAAAAAAAGCACCTTTTCACAGAAACAATACTGTCATTCCTAATATAATGTATTACAAATTAGCAAAGTGGAAAGTGTTCTAAAAGAAGGAATGAAATAAAATAGCACCAAATATGCTAATGAATTTGGCACCTTAACGTAACAGCAATAGGAGCCGTTGTTGTCGTGATCATTTGGTAGTTGGATTTACAACTACCTATGCAATCAGTGCCTATCACATCTAAAGTTGTGAGTTCGAACACCGCTCATGGCGAGATGTACTGGATACAACATTATGTGATAAAGTTTGTCAGTGACTTACGACAGGTCGGTGGTTTTCTCCGGGTACTACGGTTTCCTCCACCAATAAAACTAACCACCATGATATAACTGAAATATTGTTGAAAGTGGCCTTAAACACCATAACCATAACCATAATAGTTAAATGGTTGTTCCTTGAATGTTTGCTTTTCTTTACTTTATTTCTACATTAATGATTATTATTTTATTCCAGATCTTGAATGCAAGACCACAGATAGAGGGACCGAATATATTGGTTTTGTTAACATAACACAATCGGGAATAGAATGTCAGCGATGGGATTTAGATACACCACATGACAGTTATTTTACCGATCAACCAGAGAATTATTGTCGTAATCCTGACAGCACAAGTGGAGGTCCTTGGTGTTATACAACCAATAGCAGCATTAGATGGGAACTTTGTGGTATACCAAAATGTCGTAAGTGGTATATTGTTTGGTGTTTGATTTTGGAATCGTTCCGACAGTGTGGCATTTTTGTATTTCATTTTATTATAACATTTACAACACATTTTTTTCATGTACTGTGTGCATCACCCACCAACGGACTGTGTCTTGAAACAGACCCGGGCATCCGTCAACCAACCAGGCCGGCCCATTGTTTTTTTAAATGTTGCTTATCTGAGCAACTCCTCCCTTCAGCATTGCCTAAATCTTCATACGGCCATTTCGCCTCCGGCTCCCAGCTTCGTCTGAATAAATTGCTATGTTCATAGTCGCATTTCTATGGCATCGAGTCAGTAAAATAGATAACAAATATTATATATTATTTTGTAAATCATGTTGCTCATATTTGCAGTTTCTGTGTTGGGTTTTTGTTTTGTTTGTCTTCATCTTGTTTCTTGTGACCCCAATGTTGCCGAGGTCTCTGGATTGTCCATTCTTGATTACGCCTTCTGTTTTTTCCTTCAGTTTATTTAGTTAGTTTTAAATTTTTTTGTCGTTTTGGGATTATAAGCACATGTATATATTAACATAGATTTTGTACCTTTTTGAATCAAACTTTCCCAGTTGTCAGGTTTTCGGCACCGACATGGTTTATTAGATATATATATTATTGAAATTTACAGTTCTAAAATTAAGCAATTATATAAAAACTAAGATTCACCTCCTTTAGGCATATGTGACTTTGGGTGATTTTGGCTATCATGCTTAAGTTCTGTGGTTTTCTTGCTCCCAAAGATTTTAATATTATTTAGCTTTCCAATCTTTTGATTTTGATCGTGCTTGTTTGCTTACTTTTGCTTACGCCTCTTGTACCTTGGTGGTGCATAGGCTACTGACGACAGCCCTCCACCTTGTTCTGCTTTGTGCCATACGTTCCAGATCTTGCCCTCTATCTCCATCTCAGCAATAAAGTCTCTCCTCCAGGTATTTCTTGGTCTTCCTCTTCCACACTTTCCTTGAGGGTTCCACTGTAGGGCTTGCCTAGTGATGTTGTGTTTCGGCTTCCTCAGTGTGTGCCCTATCCACCTCCATTTTCAACCTTTCAATTCTGCCTCAACTGGGGGCTGGTTGGTTTTCTGCCAGAGCTCTTTGTTGAAAATTTTCTCAGGCCATCTGATGTTGAGGATGCGCCTGATACAGTTGTTAATGAATACTTGGAGTTTTGTGTAGGAGACTTTTAGTAGTTTTCCATGTTTCAGCTCCATATAAGAGAATGGTTTTTACATTGGAGTTGAACAATCGAACTTTAGTCTTTAACGAGATGTTCCTTGCTTTTCAGATAGACCCCATCATATTAAATGCAGTTCTTGCTTTTCCAATTCTAATTTTAACATCTTTGTCTGATCCTCCAAGATTGTCTACTTCGCTTCCAAGGTAAGTAATAGAGTCTACTTCTTCCAGATTTTGGCCATTTACTGTCAGATCTGCTCGCGTTTTTGTATTTGACTTTAACACTTTAGTCTTCATGGTGTTGATACTTATACCTGTTTCGACAGCTCTCCTTTTAACTTGTGTCAAATGTTCCTGTATTTGTTGGTGACTGTGGGAAATGATCGTACTTGATGAAAATTATTCCAGAAACGCGTCGTGCGCAATCAATTAATATCTACGTTTTTATTGAAATTTAGCACCACTGAAGCAAATGTGCATCACCCGAGTGTAAGTAAATTAGTGTGCCAATGTTAGATTGACATATTTTCTCAGTGCATTGATCATACCAGAGAGTATTATTATCACTCAAGAAGCCAATTCATTCATGTATATAAAATATGTTAACCATATGTTCCTATTGTCACAATCACAACCCTGTTCTTTCTTAATTCATGATTTTACACTGGATTTGTAACAAGAGTAACTCAACTGGTGCCTCTAACCACTGCTCACCTTCTGGAGCACATCAGTTCATCCCTGTTGTTTAGTAGGATTCGGTTTACTTAATCTTCAATTTTCTACGTAGGGTAGAGGCCGTTGTGGTCGTGATAAAGTGTGTCAGTGACCTGCGAAAGATCGGTGGTTTCCTCCGGGTACTCCGGTTTCCTCCACAAATAAAACTGACCGCATCGATATGACTGAAATATGGTTGAAAGTGGCGTTAAACACCATAAACCAAACCATCTATGTAGACCTTTGTAGAACATTGTTTGTCCTTCTGTCCTTTTCATGCCTATTCATATTGTTTATCCTTCATAAAATTACCACTTCTTATTACCCTTTTTCGTATCTTTAAACATTGTTTAATAACACGCTTAGGTTATTTTATGTTCTATTTCGCCAAGCTTAAACGAACATAAATTATTTACTAATTAAAACTCAAAGCATATATTAAGAATGAGCTCTCCTATGAGAGTAGCATACTTCATTAATTAGTCTATCAAAGACTCAACATTTCAACAAACAATCACAGTCCTCTGTTTCTCAAAAACATTAACGTCCATACATTTCAATCTCCGTCCTCAATAAAGTTCACCATATTTACAACATCTCAACCTCAGTCCTAAATATAATTCTCCATATATATACATACAACAATCTACAAAATAAAATATTCATATCAGTATTTGGAATATTTAATGTCGGTCATTTATTAACAATTATCATACTGTAATCTGTATTGGGCGGGTGGGGGGGGGGGGGGGGGGGGTGCAAAGTACGTATTCCACTCGGGTTAAAGGCAGAACTTCGAATGACGAACAATAGAAAATACTTTCTATTTGATAGACTAGACCGCACGAAGAAAAGGGGTCTACCCGTACCATTACGGGTAGAATACTGCATTGCCACATAACGATGTCCAATGAAAAACTTCCTAGTCATTACAAGTGGAATACTGCATTACGACATAATAATGTCCAATTAAAACTTCTTTACCTATAACCTATATGCTAATACAGGTATGCGACGACGTGTTGATGTAAACATCACCACGTGTCCTACGTAAACAAATACATGTGCTTCCGTACCAATAATAAATATATTTATGTTCTATTTCGCCAAGCTTAAACGAACATAAATTATTTAATAATTAAAACTCAAAACATATATTAGGAATGAGCTTTCTTATGAGAGTAGCATGCTTCGAATTAGACAAAGAAAGTGAGAAAAAGATGATATAACTTTACAATCCAAAATTGAGTTGCTAACAGTTTTTCATTTATGTTTTCACAAACATATCCATCTTTAGCAGTATCTGAAGCCCACCTACCGTGTTTCTTGAACAATCTGTCATTTATCCCTGCATTTGCAGCAGCTGTCGGACCTCCAGCTCTTAAGCTATGTAAACCAAATTTTGATGTATCCAAACCTAACGAGCGAGAGTATCTAGTAACAACTCTCTTGCTCTTGTGTATGATAAAGGAGAACTTCCTCTTAATATGTAAGTGTTTGTGCTATTACAAAATGTAACTGATCTAAAAATGAACTCTTGTGAATTATTTGCTATATTAGCCTGTAACAAATACGACTTTAACATATGAACTGGGCATGTATCTGAATTCGTTCTAACAATAAGAACACTATTACCTTCTCTTAATTGATCAGTTTTACTCTTTGCAATGAATATGTTCACGTGTGAAGCATGAAAATGAATATCCGATCTTTTCAAACTGACTAGTTCGGAAAATCGCAAAAAAGCAGCAAAACTAACAAGACACATACATGCTATCCTTTTGTGACTTAAATTACTGTGTGTGTTGCCATATTTTAGTACAATCTGACGTAAAATATGCGGAGTAATAGATTGTTTCTTGTTTGCTATGTAATGACCGATAGATCTTCGGGCACCTTCTTTAACAGGAGTACATAAAAAAGAATTGCAAGGATCTACATATCCGGCTAATTTATGAGACCAACCTATAGCATAGAAGGCTTCGTCGACTTTAGCAACTGAATTCGATTTTTTTCTTAAATGAATCAAGTATAACGATACATTAAAATCAGATGACGGTAAAGGATTTATATGATAATTAGTACACCACCTACAAAATCTATCGAATGCGTACCTGTATTTTCTTGTAGTGTTGTCTGCCCTTGATTTAAGACAAAACTCTGGAAGACTCTTGGTTAAATTACTCAAATCGTCATGCGGCAAGTTAAAATCAGAATATTCCGACCACCGACCGACACTGAATCTGAAAAACGTAATAATAAAAATTATAAAATCAACTGATGAAAGAATGTTTCAGTGACCGTGCATTTCATGTGCCTTGTCACACACTCTGACCTTGCCATAAAATTGTTGGCCTTGTCATACTAATTTACATATCAAATGCTTCTGACCTTGCCATAAAATAGGCCTTGTCTATTACAAATTTGCATATCAAATGCTAAACATGGAAAACCATCTTTCCACTAAATTCAGTATATACAACATATTCAATACTTTTAGAACATTTTTAATCTGACTGCAAGTATTTCAGAATTAAAACTGCTAGAACCAAATACCGAGTTTTTGTTTCTTCCTTGTATCAAAACATTTTATCCTGGTGAAAATTCGAGAATTTCCAACACATAAGGCTGTTTTTCAGTAGGACCTTTAAATATCATAGTCCAGAATGACGCAGAATGCCATTTAGGCACTATTAAGGTTCCACTAGCTTTGCAAAAAACAAGGTGTTTAATACTTTTAGCTACCTGATTAATTGGTGGGACAATCCAGTTATTTTCATTGTTCCAATCTTGAGAAAAAGCATCAACAGCTTCGCTACCTGGATTCCAAAATTTTGAATTAAACCTGACAAGTTTAGCATTATAGAAATTAACAAATCTATTCACTGTATAAGGTCCCCATAGTTGATTCATGAATGAGAAAAATTCCAATGAAGTTTGCCAATCATCTATATCTATCATTTTTTAAATAAAATCTGCTTTGCAATTTTCCGATCTCGGTATCCAAATCGGATTTAAAGTAATACCCACATTACTACAAATTTTAAAAATGTCATATGCTATATATTGTAAATGCTTTTTTGTACAACCTTTGTTTATAATATTAACACAGTTCTGATTGTCTTGTATGCCATTTTACCCTTTTGTTCTGTAATTCAGACTTAAAGGAATGCAAAGCTACATGTATAGCCATGAGTTCTCGCCAAGTGGAACTCATATTTTTCTCAAATTCATCCCACATTTGATGAAACACCTTTTCATTCATTTCTACAGTATAGGCACCTCCTGCCACATTACTTGCATCTGAGTACACAATTGTACAAGGTAAAGAATCATTCAATAATGTATTTTGATTCAATGTACACAAATTACCTGACCAAAACAATAGTTCTTCAAAGACAAAATTTGTATCAGAAACTTTTAATCTCGAATCCCATGACGTCTGCTTTCTATAGCAAAATACAAATGTCTCGTCATTAAACTAGTAACATTGCCCATTACAGGCGACATTGAAATTACTCTACCTGCAAATTGTGATAATTGTCAGCGCACTGATGTATGGAAACAATTTTAAAAGTTTCTCAAGAGATTCAATTGTGTCACTTATTCTACGCTCGGGTATTTTCAGAGAAAATGCTTTCGAATTCCATATCAATCCAAGCCATTCTAGGGACTGAACTGGTTCGAAAATATATTTGCCTTCATTAACTAAAAATCCTGCTTGTTTTAATGACAATTTTACAAAATCTGATTTATTTTTACATTCTAAATAACCTTCGGCCAAATCGAACCCGTCATCTAAATATAGCACAATATTTACACCATTTTCCCGCCAATACTTCACCATTGGGCGCAAACATTTTGTAAAAATATAAGGAGCAGAAGTCAAACCAAAGGCTAAGACGGAAAAACAATAAAATGTGTTATTCCATGAAAAACCTAAATAGGTTTGTTGTTCAATACAAATATCCAGATGAAAATAACCAGAAGTCAAGTCAAACTTAAACATGTAACAATCTCGTTCAAAAAATTGAAGAGCAACTTTCCAGTCCTCAAATTTTATTTTGTTTTTGGCAACATAAACATTTAATTCACTGAGGTCTAAAATTATCCTCTTTTCCCCCGACTTTTGTATAGCTACGCTTAAAGGATTTACAACAAAAGGTTGAAACGGTACTTCTTGAATACAACCGTTATTTATAAGCTCAGAAACAGCTTCGTCTACAAAAACATTATTTTCAATAGCTGACTTATAATTTTTAAATTTCATAGGAGGTGGTGTACATGTGAAAGGAATAACATACCCATGTTTCAGAGTATTAAGTATGAATTTACTAGCTCCGATGTGTTCCCAAAAATAAATACTTTTAGACAAGCGAGATTTCACGCCTTTAGCTATTTTTGAAAAATCTACTTTGTCAAAATAATTTGCAATGTGGCAAAATATCGTCAGAAATATCAAAATACTTATCTTTTATCTGACTACTTTGATGAACTGGCACCTGCTGCTGCTGATTTGTTGAGTTTTGTGCAGTTTCTTTTCCAGAGTCCAGGAAGCCCGCATTCGAAACATACATCGCATTGAGTCGCCTCGCAGCCACGGCTCCTCGGAAAGGGCGGCTGGCTGTAGTTGAACTGCTGAAAATTGTCTGCAGCGTTGATAGGAGGAGGCCAGAAACAGTAGCTGACGGCTTAGAATACGGTTTTGGTCGGTTTCCTTTCTCCTTAATGTGCCCTGTTTTCGGCTGTCTGATTCGTTTTTCGTCATCAGATTCGGATGCTAAATCGTCGCTTTCGTACTCACGAACTGTGGACCAACCTGCTGGGGATTTGTCTGCTATCCTGATAAGTTTGTTGCAGGTGAACTGAATTTGATTGCCCTCACATTTTAGCTTCACAGATGCCTCCTTTTTTATCTTTGTGGCCAGAGAATCGTTACCACTGATCAGGTCGTTCTTCAGTATCGAAATACGAAGTTATCAACTGGAAAACGTCGTCACTTATCTGTGGTTGTTGCGCTACCGGTGCCCTTGGAACGGACGAAGTATTTGACGATATTCTGGTACGTGCAAGCGGATCTTCCGAATCATGTAACAGCAAGGTGTCTTCGTCTTCAGAACGGTTATGTGTCGTGGTATAAAACGGCAAAGAACGTATGCTACTCGGTTAAAGGTAGAACTTCGAATGACGAACAATAGAAAATACTTTCTATTTAATAGAGTAGACCGCACGAATAAAAGGGGTCTACCCGTACCATTACGGGTAGAATACTGCATTGCGACATAGCGATGTCCAATGAAAAACTTCCTAGTCATTACAAGTGAAATACTGCATTGCGACATAATAATGTCCAATGAAAACTTCTATACCTATAACCTATATGCTAATACAGGTATGCGACGACGTGTTGATGTAAACATCACCACGTGTCCTACGTAAGCAAATATATGTGCTTCTGTACCAATAATAAATATATTTATACTGTCATGTAATATTACATTAAAACACTGACTACTGAGCGGATGATAGCTTACTATATCAGTGGTATCGACTCGGTGATAGAAATAAATATGTATGTCTAAATAAATGCGTAGGACGAGTGTCATGATAATCTGCATCGTGTTATCTCAAAGTCAATACATGTATATTGGAAAACTAAATATTTTAAAAGCCTGTGGGAACAAACAAACAAAAAACACAGGAATACAAAAGAGTCATAACAGATCAGCTAAAATGGACTAAGATTAAAAGTATTTTTGACATTTACTTCACTGAGTTTGGTGCTGCCTTTGACAACTGTTTTACCTGTTTTGTTCAAGTATTGTTATAAATACTGTTATAGTGACAGCCGGAAACTTTGAGACGTAATGAAAGGGGGAGGTTTGGCGCTTTAAAATCTGATTCAACACACCATTTCTTTCGAAATGCCTGTACCAAGTCAGGGTCATTACGGTTTTCACAGTTTTCCGGTTGTTGACTGATTTTGTCTGTTTATATACTTATGAGTTTTGACTTTCCCTTTGTAAGATTGTTCGGAGTTCGGTAATTTTGTTATTACCCTTATTACCTATATTAGGTTTACCTTACAGCAATGTAGGCATAGCGGGCGTCTCACTGTCGGTAAGCTTCATATTACAATTGAAAAATCATAGAAAGAGTCAGAATCGATATCCCTAACACACATATGCATTATTGCTCACTTTACTGGCATGGTACAGGCACTTCAAGTAAAAGGTGATGGTGTTAAACTAGTTTTATGAGCCAATAACTCCCTTTTCAGTGAAATGCCGCGATTATGTAAGTGTTTTCCACGTGTGAGAAACATATCCTATTATGTGTCTTTACGTTCTGAGTTTCTGGTTGTGATGTCCGTTACGTCTTCCACATTAAATCGATGTTCGGTTCGTCTTTACCTCCTGTTGTTTTATTTATGTTATTTGTTTTTGTTTACGTGTAGTGGTGTCCAACACATATTATGTTGTGGGTTTTTTTTTCGCCTTGTGTCTTATGTAGCATATGTTGCTAGTTTCTCTTGATTGTCCATTTTTGTTTACTCCTTCGGTGTTCTCTAACGTTTATTTACTAAGCAGAGTAAAACAACTCACCGTGTTAAATCGTTTTCAAATGTATCCTCTATCTCGTCAGCTCTTATGCTAATACCGTTTCTAACCATTAGCTGTACAGATACCAGAAAAGCGTTATTATGTGTATGACTAAATAACACTGATGTTTATTCGACTCCTTTATTAGTACTCAATATCAGACGATTGCAGGATAATTGAGTTTATGCTTATGTCAAGAATAAACCCTCATATATATATATATATATATATATAGGGAGTGGATGTAGTCGAGTGGTCTAGGGCGCTGGACGTAAGGCTAAGCGAATGGTGCTGCAGTGTAACAATGGTGTGGGTTCAAATCCCGTCGAGGGAAGAACAAAAATTTGACAGCTCTAAAATCTAATTCTAACACTGTTTGGTTTAATTTTCAGACATATATATATATATATGTTTTAGCTCTACAGAGCTCATGGCTGCTTGGTATTTTGTATATACTTGCAGAATCTAAATATAATTTACTTTTCCTTGCTAAATCTGACTACTTTCATCTGGTATATTATTTTATCACATATTTATAAGTAATAACGTCAATTTTACCCATACGTAAACACCGACTTGCCACAGCGATATCAGCCCATGGATAGATATCGGGGTAAAACTCTGATAACATGATATCAAGCCTCTTTATAAATAGAACAGCATAATATCAAGTCTCTTTATAAATAGAACAGCATGATATCAAGCCTCTTTATAAATAGAACAACATGATATCAAGCCTTTTAATGAATAGAACAATGCATGCCTTTTTCCATATCAAGACTGTTATCATCTCTCAACCGATACCAATCACTCATAGTTTGGTGTGTGTGTGTGTGAAGTTAATTTTGTTCTTTTTTTTAATTCAGTGTTGAAATATGTGATAAATAGATTAATGCATGCCTTTTTCCATTTCGGGACTGTTATCATCCCTCGACCGATATCGACCCTCGGGTTAAAGCCCTCTGACCGATATCGGTCTTTCGGGATGATAACAGTCCTGATATGGCAAAGGGCATGCATTAACATTAATCTATAAATAATACGCTATGCTTCTCCCTACCATCTGACAGAATCCGAATACACGTAGGGTCCGTCGTGGTCATGATCGTATGGTAGTTGGATTTACAACTACCTGTGCAATCAGCGCCTATCACATCTAAAGTTGTGAGTTCGAACCCCGTTCATGGCGAGGTGTACTCGATACAACATTATGTGATAAAGTTTGTCAGTGACTTGTGGTAGATTGGTGGTTTTCTCCGGGTCCTCCGGTTTCCTCCACCAATAAAACTGACCGTCACGATATAACTGAAGTATTGTTGAAAGTGGCGTTAAACACCAACAAACAAACAGACATACATACATATATATATTTCATTGGTTAAAATGTACATATATATATATATATATATATATAAGTCTGATAATTAAACCAAACAGTGTTATAATTAGATCTTTGAGCTGACAAATTTGTGTTCTTCCCCCGACAGGATTTGAACTCACAACATTGATATACTGCAGCACCAATCGCTTAGCCTTATGTCCATCGCCCTAAACCACTCGACCACATCCGCTATATAAAAATATAGCTTCAATAGTCGAAGTGTTACCTTGTCTCGTAAGGAAAATCTAGAGAAAGACATAAGACATCTGTCTAAACGTGTGTAGATGGTACATACATACATAATATTATAATTTGACAGCAATCTAACTCAGCAATTTTTAATATATTGTATAGAATGATGAAGAATTCATCATACAGTCACAGGAAATAAAGTATATTATGCAAACATCTAAGCAGGTGACAACCATACAATATATCTGTCCCACTGGATCTCAAAGTTACTTGTGATACTAGGTTAATACTAAATATTTATATACGTCTGAAAATGAAGCCAAACAGTGTTAGAATTAGATCTTTGAGCTGACAATTTTTTGTTCTTCCCTCGACGGGATTTGAACTCACATATATATATACATGTATATGTTTGTGATGCAATAATATATAAAAAAAAAAAAAAGCGCTAGAGGCGCTGTAAGATTGTATCAGCAGCGTTTTCATAAGAAGAATTTGCAGATTGCAAGGCGGGTCACGAGTTCATCTGGACTTTACCATTAATCGGCTTCGGTTAGATTTTAGGAGAGCTATCAAAGCTGATTTTAATTAGATTTTTCTTCTACAAATACTGACCGCCTTCAACAAGTTGAAGATTATGTCAGAGGTTACAGGTAAATGCCAATTGAAAAGGGTTAAAACTTTTTACAGGTTTCATACATTAGTAGTTGATAGAGGAAACAGCAGTCTTTTCTTTATTTCTACTTTAATGATTTCTTTTTATTCCAGTTCTTGAATGCAAGATCACAGATATGGGGACGGATTCTAGTGGTACAGCTAACAAAACACAATCGGGAATAGGATGTCAGCGATGGGCTTCAAATACACCACATAACGGCAATTTTGAAAATCAACAAGAAAATTATTGTCGTAATCCTGACTCATCAGCTGGAGGGCCTTGGTGTTATACAACTAATCCCAGCGTTAGATGGGAATTCTGTGATATACCAAAATGTGGTAATTAAATGAAAAACACACAAATATCACCCTATCAGAACGAGTCCAAAATTCAAAGAAATATCGTAGAAACAGGTAAAATGGGTACCCCTTACATACAAATACAGGCCCACTTACCTTCCTTGCTTGGTACGTGCACAAAAAAGGGGCGGGGCGAAACTAGTGTTATGGGATAAAGACTCCCTTCTGATGCCGTCATGCAAGAACTTTCAATTTGTGAGTAAAATGCCAACCCGGCCTCACACACAATCTGGCTAACAGTGGTATTATAAAGAACGTGTTAAGTGGTGTATTTATTCTTTGTTATCGATTTTAACCATATAAAATTTACATCACATTATTTCATGTACCTCTTGCCATACTTTCCTTCACATTAAAATGTTATACACATACATTGTAGTTACACTCCCCCTCACCCTGTAAGTAAAATACATAATATACATATATATATATATCAGGGGCGTAGCTGGAAGTAAAACTATGTGCAATCAAAGAACTTCGGCGAGGGATCTGGGGGCCACCTGAGGCCCCCATCGGGCCCTGGTAAGGGGATCAGGGGGCCAAGCCCCCCGGAAGGCCAACTTTCTAGCAATTAGAGAGGGCAATTCCTGTTGTTAAATCGCTCCTTTTTTTACCATCACGTTTCATACAGAAAACATGCATCGGTTGACAGAACACTTCAGGAAGTTAATATATATGAACAAAGGAAATATGAGGTACAACACCTGTTAAAAAAGAAATGCCTTGATTCCTGAAACCTGCGACTTGCTCCTATAAATTCAGTTTTATATATACCGTCCGCCTTGGTTATTAAAATAGTATTTTTAGAAAGCTAGCGAATCATCAATGTTTGTTCTGATGGATACTAAATATTTGCTTTTTAAAAAGCTTTGCGGATTAATGAGATGTTACAAAGTATCTGCCAAAATCGTAAATTTTTGTTACCCATAAAAACTATCAGATATGATTGATGCCTTAATAAAACGTGTTTCTGTAACTTATAAATGTTATGAAATGTACGCGCATAAAGCTATTTACCAATTTCCAAAACATAATTTTGTTGGTCAAAATCGTAGCTAATGCCTCTTTAAACAAATATAGGAACACGTTATTGCATGCACCTTTTGATTCGCAGTCTGTTCATATTGCCATATTGTCCACTTGTTTTAAGTGTTATGTTGTATATTTGTAATAAAAATTTGGCAATACAAAATAATTCAAAATGATGAAAGTAATGAATTCCTGTTGTAAAAATCAAAACACATAGTAGTTTGCGTTATTTATTTTATATTTGAATTTAATGTTCGTAGACAAAGTCAATATGACGAGATTTTCCTAAAGTAAATGAGCGCATGACTCGATGTCAATGTCAATGTCTCTGTACACATGCAGTACAGCTAAAGAAGTCAGGCATTGTTGTCCTCAAGTACGTTTTCAGGCGACGGAGAACAGAGAATGATCTCTCCGTCGTAGCTGTGCTGGCAGGCATGGTGTAAAGTATCAACAAAAAGGTGATGATTGAAGGATAGAGCTCTTTGTTTGTGACGTAAGGGTGTCCTTCAGATTCGATGGTTTAGCGGTTGTCAATGATGCCCACCTTTTGATTTCGGCTTTAAACATAACTATGTCGCAACGTAAATCGGTTTTGTATGTGTCAAATATAACGTCTACGGTGCCTGGTGTTAGTCTAGGCAAGTTCATTGGTATCAAGTATCGTGCCTGGTATCTGCCGCCATTTTCAAGTAATCTCGCGGTAAACTCTGTTATGTAATAGTCCAGAAACGGGTAGTACATAGACCGCTGTCAAAACTGGCTAGGGTTATCAGCGGGATGACCAGCTCGGTTGATCTGTCGGCCCGTTCTCATTGGAATAGTCGGTAGAATTTCAAACTCATCGGCAATAGAAACGGCCATATCAAATAACGATTGGGTCCCACACAGTTTGGTCGTTTCGTTCCGAATTTAACTGATTAATAACAACTTCACTCTCTTTGACCGCTTCTACCAGATTGCATATAAAACACGTTATAATGATTATTAATTAAAATGAAAAAGTGGGATTCTTCCCATGTCAGTAATGATATTTTTTAATGCAAGCAATTGATTTTTTTTTTGCCGAAATGATATGCAAGCAATTGATTGTTTGCGTAAGGGCAGCTACGCGCCTGTATATCCTTTTGTAAGTAGACATAATGTAATAAAGGGGATGTGGTGGGGAACGTTGTGGTCATATGGTATTTCGATTTACAACTACATATGTAATCAGTGTCTATCACCACAAAAGTTGTGAGTTCGAATCCCGCTCATGGCGAGATGTACTCGATACTACATTATGTGATAAGGTTTGTCAGTGACTTGCGACAGATCCGTGGTTTTCTCCATGTACTCCTATTTCCGCCACCAATAAAACTGACCACAACGAAATAACTGAAATATTGTTGAAAGTGGCGTTAAACACCATAAACCTAACCCTGTCCCTAAGTTAAAAAGCATTAATTAACTGTCATTTTGGGATTATAAACATATGTATATATTAAACGTAATTTGTAGATTTGAAACCAGTTGAAATTTTAGCACTACTGAAGTCTAGATCGATATACATGAGTTCTATGACAAAGTTGAATATTAAACAAATGCAATTATACTTTATATGAAATATTTACAATTTATATCTATGTTCTTATTGATATTTCTAACTGAAATTTAGTGACGTGGAAAATTGAATGAAACAAAAAATCAGAAAAAATAGCGCTATCTTATTCTATATAAAGACATCAAAAGTGTATTGACGAAATAATAATGAATAATACATGTTGTTTTATACTTAGTTAAAGAGTGCTTGTTTTAAGATTAGTTATTTTATTGTGTTTGATCGGGATGATCTTCAGAGAGACCCAAAACAACAACAAAAATTTGGGTTAAGGGTTATGGTGTTTAACACCACTTTAAACAATATTTTAGCTATATCGTGGCGGTCGGTTTTATTGGTGGAGGAAATCGGAGTACCCAGAGAAAACCACCGACCTGCCAGAAGTCGCTGACAAACTTTATCACATAATGTTGTATCGAGTACACCTCGCCATGAGCGGGATTGGAATGTGTCATCGTATATATAATATTGTTTTATTTTTAGGAAATAGATGCATGTCTATATTGGTTATACACCTATAATAAATAATACTGTTTTCCCTGTTTCAGATGTAACTACAGACATTCAAACAACTGTTCATACAACGACAACCATTTCCTATTATAGTTCCTCTTTGGAACACACCACGTCCGATTCACCAACCAAACAATCTACACCCTCATCGGAACACACCACGTCCGATTCGCTAAACATACAATCTACAGATTCATCGGAACACGCCACGTCCGATTCGTTAAACGAACAATCTACACCCTCATCGGAACACATCACGTCCGATTCGTTAAACACACAATCTACAGCTTCATCGGAACACATCACGTCCGATTCATTAAACATACAATCTACAGCTTCATCGGAGCACACAACTTCTGTTCCCGTACAAAGTTCTACTGAACCAGAATCACATTCTAATACGCCAGATATTGGCGGTACCGTGACCGTCGACCAATGCACGTGTGCATGTTACAACAGCGCAACTAAAAGGATGTATTTGATTGGAATTAACTACACACAGAGTGAATTAAAAGAAGCAATGAAAGAGGACTTAGAAAATTTAGAAAAACTGCTACTTATAGATAAAAATACAACGTCGGCAGCAATTCGACGTCGGACGTCAGCGCACGATAATAGAAATTCATCAATTGCGATGGGGACAGTCGCGATCATAATTATCTGTTTTGTTGTTTTCTTCATTATTTTTATCGACTGTGGAACGAAAGCATGTACTAAAATAAGATATATATTTCCTGGTAGTAAATAATATATTTAACGTGCTGAGATATTTTATTATTTTTGGTAATTATATTTTGCATCATATACTTAGCATCAATGTGATAGTTTTTGCATATGTGCAACGACCGGAAGTAAACTAGCCATAATGTCACCCCTAAGCTGATAACCCATATTAGAGGCGTCTCGTTCAAGTTACTTCCGGTATTTCCGGTGTAGACTGTACTACAAACATTAACTGACACACAAAGATGAGTGGGATATAGGGGTCTCATCACGGTTCATGAAAAATACTTTTTACTAACCATATTTCACGAGAACTAAATTATGATGATCACATTTCTTGAAAAATATGAAATCCCGCGTAAATTGTTACGTTTTTATCCTTGTTACATTCCTACTAATCATAATGCCCTCCTCACAATTCACGGTCAATAAAAAATGACACTAAAGAATAACATCTATATTTTCTATGTTTCAAAATGCCTTCGTAAGAAATGTGGCCATTAATATTTATGGGGGTAGAGATGCTCTTGTTTGACAATAGTATTCTGAAAATGTATCTGTTGAATACACAATTAAATTTCCATGTGAATTCTTGTAATTATTAAATTTTGTTTATTTGATTCATAAAATAATGTCGGAAGTATATGATAAAAAGATTAATACATGACCTTTTCCATATCATCCTGCCTATTATATCATTCCTCGACCCATATTAGCCCTCGACTGTGTCTAGGAATGATAACCGGGTTGATAAGGAAAAGGTCATGTATTAATTTCTATTTATCATATACTTGTAGATAATAATGCTAAAATTTTATCCTGTGATAAAACTTTGAGTTTTGTTAAGAATAAAAAGAGGAATCATGTTTATTTCACTCAGTTTCACATAAATGGCTCAAGCGGGCTGATAAAGCAAGTTTATTAACTGCTTCCGGAATGTTATCACATGCCTCTCCGTCAATGTTCGTAAGTTCACTTCGTGAATTTTCAGAAAACTGTTTTTATAAACTTGCTTAATCTGCTTTATTGAATATTTGCGCAAAAAATTATTAACTGTCAATTTCCTCTCTTGAGATATTGAAAGTGCTAAATAAAATTATTGGATTTGCATATTAAAAAATATTTTTTTTGTTTTATAACTATGTCACGATTTGATTTAATTCTAGCCAAAAATGACTAAACATTTTGGTACAAATCAGTCATTTCCTCTGTTGAAGTATATGATATCGGTTCTCGGGCTGATATCATGACCTAGGGCTGATAAAGAGTACTAGAGCTGATAAATGGTATGATATGAAAAATGCCATGTAACAATATATATTTATTATTTTATTTTCCATTTATTTGTTTTATTATTGTTTTTATAGTCATTTATTATTATATTTTATTTTCATTTTGGTATGTTCATTATCATTAAAAGTTGAATTTGTTTACTGTTCACTCTTCCGTTTTCTATTCTGTTCTTTACCATTAATGGCGAACAGTTTAGGTACTTCAACACACTTATACCTTTATAATTATAACACTGTGAAATCAGCCTTGTATATACGATCTTATAGTACTGAGGAGATTGTAGCAATAATTGTTTATTTGTCCACTTGATGTACTCTTCTGGTTCTTTCTGAGTGAGTGAGCGATTGTTGTTTAACGCCAAGTGAGCACTTTTTCAGCTATATTATGGCGAGAACAAGTAACATTTCGATGATATGATGATGATGTCCACTTTGTACTATGCCAACACGCTTAGATGAAATGTTATTGTGCTAGCTCACTGAAACAGTAGTCAGCTTGTAGGCATGTCACTCGGACACATTATCCTGATTCCGAGCCAACCAGTCGCTGCTCTTACTCCTTCAAAATGCCTTCTTAGAGGCGAAGCAGTAAATACCATTTTACTTCTTCGTTGTTTTGACCTGACCGTGGGAATCGAGCCCACGATCTCCTGCACTCGATTCGAGTACGCTTACCATTACACCCTCGATACGGTTCGATCAATACTAAAGATAATTAAAAACGCAAATGTTGGGAAAATGACATAAATTATCAAAGCTTACAAATGTATATAATATACGTACATAATAAGAAAATATAGTTTATACGAGATTTAGAAACACGTCACCTGTTGCGCAGCGAGTGGAAATAAAAAGACTTTTACCAACAATGTACATTTATCCTTCAATATCACAAAATCTAAAACAACTGCAAAATTCTAATAAAAATACAAGAAACAACCTCTTTTAATCGTCTTAGGGTGCCCTCTATCACGTTCGTACCTAACCTGTAACCATTTCTTACCAATGCTCTACATGAAGCGGGTCCCAGAAAAATAACATAGCTTAAATAACATACCTAGATGTTTATTTGATCCCTTTATTAGAACTCAAAATCCCACGATGGCAGGATAAAATGCATTATAAACTCATCAATATAATCATTTTAAGGGTATGTGTGTCATGAAGATGATATTGTTGTGAATTGACTCCTGATTTAATCCTCATTCATTGTTCCGTTAATGGAAGGTGCATTCTCAACTAGTGTTTACCAATAAAACAATGTTTGTTTTATGAATAATCAAAGAATAAAACTATAGAAGATACTGACCTTTGATCTATGATTAATGGATTGTTTTCCCATATGTGAATTACATTTCTTAGTTTATGTTCGAAATAGACATTGACATTTACATGCAATAAGCGCATAAATTTTCCTAGACCTAGTTTAAACATACATATTGTATTCGCAAAATAAACATGCAAAAAGGATGCGACTCCAGTGATTCTTCCTTATGATGACTGCGGTTTACAATGAATATAAATAACAATTGGGGATGTAAATCATTGACATGCACACGTGTATATACAATTACATGTATTATAAATCAGATTGTAACAACAGCGAGAGATGTGTGTGAGGTTTACAGAACTGAAATTATTCAACAAAGAATCTAATTGTCTTTTTTGATAGCAACCTCGTTTTCTTCTGTAGTATGCTGAATAGTGGTAAAGGTTATTAGGGCTCAAACCCACAGAGATGCTCAGAGCGTCCCCGAGTGGCGGATAGAGGGAACCATCTCGAAAAGGAGCTGTCAGATTATAATACATAAAGCCTGATAGCGTACCATAGTTGATAACATGCTTGGAGAGTGCCACGCTCCCTGGAGGTTTATGACCTCTTGTTAAATTTAAAAAAGATAAGGCACATTACAGCCGCTACAAAGACTAAATATGTCCTTATTATCCAACTCTCTATCCTTTTTAAGTGGCAGTAAAAGTCAGTGTTCCGACTGACCCATATCTCATCCTCATTTCTATATAGTTTTATATATTATTGAACTGTTCTAGTTCTGAATATAGCTGAAATACTGCTCGCTATATATTACTAGTAAGCATTAATCAATCAATTAATCTTCTATAGTATGTAAAGATGAACCACGGGTCAAGAGATCGAGATCTAATACACAGGTATCAGGTAACCATTTAAGATTACTAAATAAAATTATTCTAATATCAAAACACAGATTACATTAAACAAAGAAATGGATGTTGTTTTCACTCACAGCGACAAGTGCGATCAGAAATAATGTAAGAATTTGTTTTTAAATCTATGTGTCTGTATTTATGACTAAGCGCATATAAATAGCATATTTTCAATGGTGCTTCCTAGTAAACATGCCAACATTCTTGATATCATGCTAAGATAAAATAATTCTTTTAAAGCATAAAATCTACCGTCACATTGGTTCTCTGAGAAACGAGCTATGGTAATTATACTGATTGTGTGTGGTCTTTGTGATTGTAAGCGTATCTGTGTTGGTTTTTCATTGTGTGTTTATATATCTATCAGTTGCTATTGCAGATCCAATAATCAAAAGGGATTTGAGTTTCGTTAGGCAGTTTAATCCAGTCACATTGTTATGCCTGTCCTAAGCCAGGATCCGGATTTTTCCCCGTATATCGTTTCTTTATGTTCAATGATTTGAGGTCAGAGGTAGTGTTGATATTTGTGGAATCTGTGTAAACTGTATTTTCATAATACTAGATGTAAGAGGAAAATTTTGTCACCGAATTTTCAATAAGAGTAGCATGTTCGGGTGCGAATTGTGGAGCAGGATCTTCTTACCGTTCCGCAGCACTTGAGTTCATCCCGGTTTTATATTGAGGTTCTTTTAGCTCAATCGTTGGTTTTCTTTTTTTTCATATATAGCTATAATTTATTAAACAACACATGGTTTTTACAAAGACCTAAGATGCTCAGGGAAACCGACTTAGGGGCCCCTGTTTTAATACACCTCTTTTGTCCAGGGAAAATACAAATGAGTAATTGTCAACTCACTGAATACCCATTACGAAATACAAAAACATGCTGTATAATTTCATATAATTAACTACATTAACCAACTGTATTTTCCTGTTTGTGCTTTATTTAGCGCCTAGTATTGACACATTTTTTTTTATTTGCTAGCAACCATTTCATAAAATATATGAGGAAACTAAGTTGTCCACTTAACTCCATCTTATTGGATCTTATATCTTTAAACAAATATTATAATTTTTATTAAACTTTGTTTTTTTATAACAAATATTACTATAGCAAATTGAAAAACTAATTAACGATTTGAGAACGGAATCACTACATCAAACAGACTGCAGTGACCTAATAAATCGAACACGCCCTATTGTTTTGAAGGTAGTTTTATCTATTTTTCTGGTAATTCCGGATTTTCGTAAAGGTTTTCTATGCGAGTTATCGCTCTTGCGGGAGGGTATTTTCGACTTCCGGTCATTTTTCTTTTAGTCATTATTTTGTCTGTCCATCGATTTACGACTTCTTATTACCCCTTTGGTGTTGTGTCGATATACGGATTTAACCTATGTATTTACCAGATTTAACTAACACATATAATAGTGCCAACATACTTTAATTATCCATTGTTTACTATCCCTATTTCCGGTTACAGCTTGTACTCAATAGCAGTTAATTATAGTACTTAACAGACAGATGCATGACTAGACATTCACTGATAGAATCAATACTCTAATACACTACATTTGGTATCTTCAATCTTTTCTCACTAAGTGAATTATTGTTAAACAACAAAAAAACAACGTAGATCATAGAGAGAACAACTTGATGAGATCATACATGCCTTGTACAAGGTCTAAATTTGTAGTTTTAGGGTACACTGACGCAATATCCTACGCTGTTCTCATCCGGAACTCATCGCGCCTTTCCCCAAGTGAAAAAACCAGCTCGGATATGAATAGTATTCTTTGTACCGCGTGACTTATGAAATCACATGGTATAACAATGGAGGACCGTCATCCAAGAAACGTGGGATTCAGTCATCAAGGATTCTTATAGGAGAAATTAGGTAATTACATGTTGATATTCATCTGCTAACAGTCTAAGCCTGCAGTATTAAGAAGAAACTTCAAAGACTGATTTCTTTCTGCTTCTCCTTTAACTGGATATCACTTCCATATTTCATCAATGCTGCTGTTAACGAGGACTCCATGCTTGTTTGTTTACATATTAGAGGACAAGGTCAATGTCAAATTTTTAATAATTATTAGTTTTATTTATCGATTTTATATTTTTAATGCTTACTTGGCAATAATATAAATAAAATTTGATATGAAGTTATTTTATAAAATACTTTTTATTTTTTGGGGGAAAGGATTATTTTCTCTTCCTCTTCACAACCCTGGCCGAATAACCAGCATTTTAACGCATATCAATGCATTCATTTCCGAGCTTGTTTTTCACTTGGAGAAAGGGGCGAGGAGTTCCGGATGACGTTATTCTAGTTATCCCCAGGCAAGTTATTGTTTTAAGCTTTAATGCCGCGTCCTCAGATGAGGAGCAGCAAATGCAAATCCCTCACATTGGTCCAGCTAAATATATGTATCCATGTTTAACATGAACCCCATTCGAATTGAATACGCTAATCATGACATTGCAATAACTTAAATACATATATATTAATTGACAATGATGTACGTTGAAAGTTTAATTATTGGCATTGATCACTTGTTCAAATAAAACAAAAATAACGGGAAATGGTCAACTATTAACAATTTCATTACTAGCTGTATGGCAACATGGCAGGTGTCAAAAGATGAGAACATTTTTTATCTGCATTTATAAGCATCCACATTAGTTAATTCACTGGTTGCTAATGCTTCTAAGAAAATTTGCATTTTAACTGCTGAATTGTTAATTCTTCACATTTAAATAGCTTTAAATTTGTAATGTCTTAAATATGAATTATTTAAATGCTTTTTTATATAAGAGTGTGACTTCGTTTTATCAATGTGACAATATGTAGGTATTTTTAGATAAATCCCGGTTGTTGATATACGTCAAATGTAGTTATTATATGACTTCAGATAATGTCTTTTCTGATTGGTTGACGTCCCTAGCAACGTTCTTTGAAAAAACGTTATAATCACCGCACAAAAAGTCACGAGAGGTGAATATAATATTCCAAAGCTTCTCCATACACCTTAAGATAGAAATGGTGTTTCCCAATTATCTTAAAAGTAGTAGCCAATCATCATCGGGTTAAATTTTGTCATCTACCAATCAGATGCGTTCTTACTGATTACTTTCGGTACACAACTAAATTAATAATGGCAGACGTTGGGCAGACAGGGGTGTCTGGGGAACAAAGTCGGCGCTTTGCAACAGTAAATGATGATGCATTCAATAGAATACTGACTTAATTTGATTTAATGTTATATAATAAAACAATTTCGGTAAATACAAGGATTGATCAACCCTTGTATTCACCTCGTGGAAAGTCATTAATTGTAATATGAAACAGGCGCCGCCTGAAAAGCTCGCGAAACGGTATCAATCGTGACTACTCGGCAATTTCCGCTACACTAGGCGGAGCGAGAATGGCCGAGTAGTTACGATTGGACCGGATGCTCTTCGATACCTTTCGTGTCTCTTTCGTAAGTTTTCAAGGGTTCTCGAAAAGCGGTAACCCGGATGTGTTGAAGCTTTTTCATAGGTATAGTGTATGGATAACCCGGGTGTATTGAAACTTTTTCATAGGCAGTGTATGGATGATAAGGATTTTTCTGTTTTAGTCAAAGTAAATGGTATTCGTCATTATTCCTTTATTGATTTAATTTTACCATGCTTCAGTCATAAATAGCTCACTTCGCGAGCTTATAATATACAATCGTTGTCGGCATAAGAAGAGTTTGAAGATACCAAAGGGGTAATCAGAATCCGTATATCGAAGAAGAACAGACAACACAATGGCCAAAAGAAAAAAGTACAAATGGACAAACAACGATCTACAAAACATACATACAAAACTAAAGATCGAGTAACACGAACCCCACTAAAACTGGGGTTGAACTCAGGTGCTCCGGAAGGGTAAGCAGTTCCTGCTTCACTAGTGACACCCGTCGTGTTAATCTAGTTACATAAACTGATTTGAGAGTCTACATGCGTTTTCATGTCAGTGTATAGTGTTTTAAAATTAAGGAATGACTATACTGTATTTGAAGAGTTGCCGGCATCAATTGGGGATTTGACGGTCGTAAATGCAGTTTTGCGTGGCGGAAAACGTATATTTGCGATTGTCAAATTCTGAATCGACGTCAGCAACTCCTCAAATACAATAGTGTTATTTCTAAATTGATGATTGTTATATCAAGCATTTTATACATATCGACAGCATATTCTTTTTTTATCATATTTATAAACTGTGAAATACTGAGTCTGGTCATTTTTTATTTACTCTCTATTTTTTTCATGCTTCTATGAACAAAGCGTATATGCAAGATTATTGAAAGTAATACAAAGAATTAACGGTGATGCATATGTTTTGTTGGTGAATTTCTTTGAATTGCGAGTGCTAAGCAGAGAAGCAGCTAATACCAATTTAACATTCATTGGTTGGACCCGATCGCGTATCAAATCCACTAACAAATCGCGTTCTAGGTGAGTACTCAACCTCCTAATTCCAATTATGGACAAATACTGTTGTACCCAGATGTGACGTTCAATTTATTAAAAAAGACGCATCGGTGGTGTAATGGTTAGCGTGCTCGCCTCGAGTGCGGTAGATCGTGGGTTCGAGCCCCGGTCGGGTCAAACCAAAGACTATAAAATTGGTATGTGTTGCTTCTCCGCTAAGCACGCAGCATTAAGGAGAAAGGGCAAAGAATGGTTGGCTCGGAATCAGAATAATGTGACCGAGTGAAGCGACATGTCTACCCGCGGACTGTTGTTTCAGTGAGCTAGCACTATAAAATTTCAACTCGGCGTGTTGGTCTAGTGCAAAGCGGACTTCATTATTATTTCATTGAAAATTAATTTGTTCTCGCCATGATATAGCTGAACAATTGCTGAATTTGCGTTAAACAACAATCACTCACTCACTCAATTTATTAACTACATGTAGATATCTTGGAGATTACTCTTTCTTTGATAAGTTACAAACGTTGTGGGTTCGAATCCCGCTCATGGCGAAGTGTACTCGATACAACATTATGTGATAAAGTTTGTCTGTTATTTGCAGCAGGTCGGTGGTTTTCTCCGGGTACACTGGTTTCCTCCACCAATAAAACTGACCGCCACGATATAACTGAAATATTATTGAAAGTGGCGTTAAATACCATAAATCAAACCAACCAATACTGATTGATTGACTGATGTTTAACGCCTCGAACTTTTCGGCATTTTAACAGGATTGATGAAGAGCACAAAATAGCTTGGTTTTTTTTGTTGGTGTGTTGCGTGCTTAGTAATTAAAATCTTCTTTTGTCCCTTACTTTTAAATTTTGATTCTGCTATTTCACATCACCAAAATCCCATCCGGTAAAATATTTTTAGCTGTTACGTTGGTAAAATAATAAAAAGACGTGTGATGGGTTACAACTTTTTTAATGTTGCCATATTATACACGTATACTGAGCATATGAACGATTTTTTTTTAAATATTATCACATGATTGCAATATAAGCATGTAATATAAAACAAAGTTATACCCTACACTAAATATTATGTATTTAATTACATGTATATGTACAAACTACAAAAATGCTATATATTTGCAGCATTGTTCTGTTATAGGTATAAACTTACGTAATATGTCAATAGTTAAAAAACACACAAATACAAATGTACATCCTTCATTTATAGAACGCTGTTTTTGTGTGAAGAACTGATCGCTTAAAGACTACTTTTTAAACTTCAAAGGCACAGTTGTGTTGTAGTTTGTTTTCCAATAAAATATTTCTTAATGTCAGGAGGAATGTAATTATCAAAAGAAATATGGCATTTAGTAAAATACTAAGTAGTTTTAATTTGATATCAAATAACATTTTAACGGTTAAGGGAACGACCTCGTAACTCGGGAAAGGGGTATAGTTTTGTTCTGTCTCAAAAAAAAATAAAAAAATAAAAATTTCAAGTTAGAATAAAATTTGATTTTTTCGCGTTAAATTTTGTTTGCTAAGGAGGCACTAAAAGTTAAATGGTTGATCCCCAATGCTAAAACAAAACATTGTGTTCTCGTTTCAAGAATGTGTTGCCCAGAAACCTTAAGACTCAATTAAGCACCCTTTGTGATACTCTTACAGTATATACAAATACGTTACATAATTTCTAGTACTCATAAAAGTTGAATAAAGATTAATAAGTCGAGTCATTTTGCCAACTAATAAATAATCTCAAATTATGACAATAATGAAATATTAACAAGACATGGTATATCAGCTGAGTCAATTGTCATATTACTGTTTGATTGGTCTGTAACTCTTGGAAAATGTAGCGCATGTGTCAGATCCATGACTGGTGATGGTTGCGTAGCAGCAACTGGATGATGTGGTAAATCACCGGAGTAAGCAGACTTGTATTGTTGAGACGGATTGTCAATGGAGTTACACAGTAGACGTAAATTATCAATGGCTATATCGGCACTGACGAATGTGTTTGACGCATGGTTGTTGATTAGTTGCTCAAGTTCTTTGTATTTCTTTGTCTGTGTGATTTTACTTGGTTTTGGTCTGCTGATTTTGAGTGTGGGTATTGGTGCATGACAAACATCTAAAGGATAACGATCAAAACAATCAGTACGTCTGGAGTCGTCAATGTCTTCTGGTATAGTTGTGTTAATGTCTTGGAATATGTTGTCAATGTTGAAGCTTAAATCTGGTTGTATGCAAATTGATGGGTCATTAGCATGCGCAGTTGTGTAAGTATTATCAGCAGACATAGAAATGCCCGTATGTGATCTAGATGGCGTTGCTTCCTGACAACAGTCAGTGGTTGGGTGACACACAATCTCCGGTATGTTAAGGTGTTCGTGTAATGTGGATGGCCAATTTTCGGACGCAGTAACAGGCGAGTTCTTTTGAAGTTTGAAGACATTCCGTGGTATTTTGTTGTAGTTAACTGTCCATTTTGTAGTTTTGTTGAACAAATATTGACGATCAAAACATGAAGTCGATTTGAGAGTTGATCGGATTGTGTTTTTCCAACCAGTGTAGTCTTTGCAAAAGAATGAGAACATATTGCGAAGAGAATTAAACAATTCTGATACGGTAATTTTCTTTTCTGGGTGTTGGTCAATGGCAACAATAATCACACCGGTATAAGAATAAAGCGGTTTTGAATGTCTGTCTAGCTTGATTCTTTTGTTGTTAGAATCCAGTGTCAGTGATGGACTGCGTGAGCGTTTTCGTTGTTGACTCTTCAGTGTTGCCCTAAAATAGATAAATTCAACTTATATTTGGTGTGTAATTAAAAAATGTTCATAATAGAAAGAATAGTAATATATATTTGATTTCAAATGCAATCTAATTAAAATTTAATTGTTCCTGACCTTATTTTCTGATGTGTGTGCTCGACATATCAAAAAAGGGGGATCAATTAAAGATATATTTTAATTAGACTCACCTTAAATGTTGATTTTTATGTTACATTTTTGGAGATAAAATCCTGTACAGAGATCCTTACAATTCGCCTACCTGCATCCTGGACTTTCACCAAAGTTTTCAAACTTTAGATGCTTACAATGGTGGAACTCACCAAAGTTTTCAAATTTTAGATGCTTACAATGGTGACTGGACAAGTATACCTGTAGTAGGTGCCACAAAAAGAATTGTAGAACAAACCCAAACGTCACTTTTTGTCATTTACAAAAAACAATCAAAATCAAAATACACCAAAATACTAGAACCAATTAATCCTTATGGTTCCGAAGTTTTGGGTTTTGAAAATCTACAACTCATTAAATAACCAGACACCCATTTTCGTTCAATCATCCCATTAACACACTGCCAACCATTGTCATGAGTAGGCTCCGGATATACTGGTTTTGCAATATGGGATCTTTTCCAAATTCCTACCTGATAGTTAGCTCTTTTCAGATGTTCTCTCAGACAGTTCCTGCATGGAGGAAATACACCTAGATCAATATTTTTTAGGCATCAAACGTTGGAACGAAAGCGCAGAGGTTGCAGTGAAAAACTGATTGTTACTGGTGAAAATACGAAAAAACCACCAGACTGGAAGACCTTCCTTGCCAATGAAGAAACCAAAAAGCAGCTCATTGAACTTCTTTGTCGTGTTTGTAGCACGGATAATTTCGCCCCTAAGCTTTTGGGCAAGAACGTAATAACCGTTTCTGATGGGCATGCCTTTCATATTACAAGCTATGATGGTACCAGCGTATGTCGCACAGAAATTGAATCAATTGAATCGACACAGGAAGAAACTGATTCACGAGTTGTTCTAATTTTACTACTTTAAAAGGGTTCAAAATAATAAAGTTAACAACTTGTGATAGATTCTACCGTAAAAAAAAATCCTGCACCTTTTACGGTGTTTGACTCTTTTTCTCATCTCTTTCTATCGTGTCAATATTTGTTTACTTTGAGAAAATATAGAGTATTCTCCCTTGTTAATAACTAACGTAAATATAAAAAAATACCTCCCTTTGACCAAGGTCAAATAACGTTTTTACAGGTATTTATCGCTGTTGTATCATATATTTATAAAATACAAAAAATGTACACTGTATTTTATTGTGAAATACATTTAAAATACTGCCAAGACACGGATGCATATCTATAAATCGACAGTTTGATTCAACAATGCCGCTACAGTGGAAAACAATTTTGCGGGAATAAGGGTGTGTAGCTTGTCTTACCCAGGAGCCGGGGTAAGATAGAAAAATCTTTTCCACCTAAATTAACGGACTTCTTTATCCAAGGGGTGAGAAAGGACATCTAGAAATACGAAAAAATGAAAATGAAAGACACAAATATATTTAATACGGTTGGAGTCTGTATTTGTGATACAGCGAAATGTTCATCAAATTATATGAAGAGTTTGAAGATACCAAAGGGGTAATCATTATCCGTAAATCGAAGAAGGAGAGAGAGCACAAGAAAAATGACAAAAGGACAAAGAACGGTCTACAAAGCATATAATTGTTTCTTAACCAGGTATTATCTCCTACATGATCCACTATTTGATAAACTAACTTTGCTGTTTAAAGAATGTCTTTGATACGATTTGAACCCATTCTTTTGATATTCCCCGGTATGAAAGTATGAAGTTTGAAATACAATTCCCTTTAAACTTATTCGTTTTAAAATAAATTGTCTATTTTTCGGCCAAAAGTTCATCCAATTATTAAATGATAAATTCTAACCATCGACTTTCATGTATTTATTACCCCATATTGGCTGTTTCTAATATTTCCAAATATACCCAACACATTATTCACATCTCTATAGAACGCTGGCAAGCTCTTCGGTGTATGTATATATAATATATCATCTAAGTTCACATTGAAAACTAACCAATGTTTACAAAAGTTGTTAATATATTTTAACAGTATGACATTCCAGCTGATCAAATCAGTATTTATCAATCTTGGCATCTATGAGGTTTTTAATGACTTGAATTCAATATTGACACCCATGAGGTTTTCATATGAGACTTTAAATAACTATATAAACAGCACGATTCTATTTCAATCTTGACAAACATGAGGTTTTTAATGACTTAAGATAACTATCGAAACAGGACGATTCAATTAATTTTTTTCTGTACTGCAGAAATGAGTCACGACTGGCAAGTCGTTGCTACAACTTAGAAATAAAATTCATAATGTCCCAAAAGACACTCACGTAATGGGCCAATGAAATGAAATGAACACTCACGCAGAATCAATCTTAGCATCCAGCTCCATATGTTGAAAAAAGACTTGTCTTACCTCCATGACAATTATGCTGTTGTTCCTACAGACTAGGCCTCTAACAACATGATATTTGTGTGTAAGTCACATATTATAACATAGTCAGCACGATAAAGGAATTAGATATTGACAATCACTTGATAACCATACATATTTCCCAACGACATTAGCTACTCAATGGGTGGTGTGAATCAGAGGCTGATTTTACAACGGTATTAAACATTTGACTTCTCTACTATTCTCCACACAACACTAAAAGACAGAATAAAAGAATTAGCACAAATGTGCTTTATAAAGATATGAAGCTGATATCATCAAAATGAAACTAGGCACTGTTTGTATACCCAGGGACTCCTTCTGGGTTATATTACCTGTCGACTATTGCGGCGGGATATTATCCCTTTGGTATCTTCAAACTTTTCTTACAGTTCGTAAATAATGTATTTATTATTAAAGCTCAGATTCATCTCCCTCTGAGGCATTGTTAGCCTTAGACGAGTTTGGATATCTTCGTTAAGCCTTTTGGTTTTCTTCCTCCCAACGACTTTTAAAATATTCGGCTTTCTACACTATCATATTTGAGTTTACCAAATGACTATTATTCTAGAAACGTCTCTTTGTGCACTTAATTAAATATCGGTTTTCTCTAACGGCTGTTTATTATAAAACTATAATTAATGTTGTGAAATATTAATTAGAGTTATTGTACAGCCCTCCATGCTGGGAATGATTAACGTCTGTTATCAGTAGTCTTACGCACCTTTTAATTTAAATTCGAGGACTTTTAAGTCTCATATTCAATTTCTATCATTTATTCATAATTATTGCTTGTGTTTTTTCTCCCCTTTTTGATATAATTGAATGAATTTTACGACGATAAAATGCAATAGACAAATAATTTTGATATTTTTAGACAGTGAGACAAAAAATTAAATATCAAATGTTTCTATCATTTATTCATAATTATTGCTTGTGTTTTTTCTCCCCTTTTTGATATAATTGAATGAATTTTACGACGATAAAATGCAATAGACAAATAATTTTGATATTTTTAGACAGTGAGACAAAAAATTAAACATCAAATGTTAAAAGTCGTTTTTTTTTCGTCTATTGTGAATAATTGAGGTACAACAGTATTGTACATATGAAGAATTGCCGACGTCAATTGTTGAATTGACTGTAGCAAATGCAAAAAAAGCACCTCTTCACAGAAACAATACTGCCATTCTTAATATAATGTATTACAAATTAGCAAAGTGGAAAGTGTTCTAAAAGAAGGAATGAAATAAAATAGCACCAAATATGCTAATGAATTTGGCACCTTAACGTAACAGCAATGGGAGCCGTTGTTGTCGTGATCATTTGGTAGTTGGATTTACAACTACCTATGCAATCAGTGCCTATCACATCTAAAGTTGTGAGTTCGAACACCGCTCATGGCGAGATGTACTGGATACAACATTATGTGATAAAGTTTGTCAGTGACTTACGACAGGTCGGTGGTTTTCTCCGGGTACTACGGTTTCCTCCACCAATAAAACTGACCACCATGATATAACTGAAATATTGTTGAAAGTGGCGTTAAACACCATAACCATAACCATAATAGTTAAATGGTTGTTCCTTGAATGTTTGCTTTTCTTTACTTTATTTCTACATTAATGATTATTATTTTATTCCAGATCTTGAATGCAAGACCACAGATAGAGGGACCGAATATATTGGTTTTGTTAACATAACACAATCGGGAATAGAATGTCAGCGATGGGATTTACATACACCACATTACAGTCATTTTACCGATCAACCAGAGAATTATTGTCGTAATCCTGACAGCACAAGTGGAGGTCCTTGGTGTTATACAACCAATAGCAGCATTAGATGGGAACTTTGTGGTATACCAAAATGTCGTAAGTGGTATATTGTTTGGTGTTTGATTTTGGAATCGTTCCGACAGTGTGGCATTTTTGTATTTCATTTTATTATAACATTTACAACACATTTTTTTCATGTACCGTGTGCATCACCCACCAACGGACTGTGTCTTGAAACAGACCCGGGCATCCGTCAACCAACCAGGCCGGCCCATTGTTTTTTTAAATGTTGCTTATCTGAGCAACTCCTCCCTTCAGCATTGCCCAAATCTTCATACGGCCATTTCGCCTCCGGCTCCCAGCTTCGTCTGAATAAATTGCTATGTTCATAGTCGCATTTCTATGGCATCGAGTCAGTAAAATAGATAACAAATATTATATATCATTTTGTAAATCATGTTGCTCATATTTTCAGTTTCTGTGTTGTGTTTTTGTTTTGTTTGTCTTCATCTTGTTTCTTGTGACCCCAATGTTGCCGAGGTCTCTGGATTGTCCATTCTTGATTACGCCTTCTGTTTTTTCCTTCAGTTTATTTAGTTAGTTTTAAATTTTTGTCGTTTTGGGATTATAAGCACATGTATATATTAACATAGATTTTGTACCTTTTGAATCAAACTTTCCCAGTTGTCAGGTTTTCGGCACCGACATGGTTTATTAGATATATATATTATTGAAATTTACAGTTCTAAAATTAAGCAATTATATAAAAACTAAGATTCACCTCCTTCAGGCATATGTAACTTTGGGTGATTTTGGCTATCATGCTTAAGTTCTGTGGTTTTCTTGCTCCCAAAGATTTTAATATTATTTAGCTTTCCAATCTTTTGATTTTGATCGTGCTTGTTTGCTTACTTTTGCTTACACCTCTTGTACCTTGGTGGTGCATAGGCTACTGACGACAGCCCTCCACCTTGTTCTGCTTTGTGCCATACGTTCCAGATCTTGCCCTCTATCTCCATCTCAGCAATAAAGTCTCTCCTCCAGGTATTTCTTGGTCTTCCTCTTCCACACTTTCCTTGAGGGTTCCACTGTAGGGCTTGCCTAGTGATGTTGTGTTTCGGCTTCCTCAAAGTGTGCCCTATCCACCTCCATTTTCAACCTTTCAATTCTGCCTCAACTGGGGGCTGGTTGGTTTTCTGCCAGAGCTCTTTGTTGAAAATTTTCTCAGGCCATCTGATGTTGAGGATGCGCCTGATACAGTTGTTAATGAATACTTGGAGTTTTGTGTAGGAGACTTTTAGTAGTTTTCCATGTTTCAGCTCCATATAAGAGAATGGTTTTTACATTGGAGTTGAACAATCGAACTTTAGTCTTTAACGAGATGTTCCTTGCTTTTCAGATAGACCCCATCATATTAAATGCAGTTCTTGCTTTTCCAATTCTAATTTTAACATCTTTGTCTGATCCTCCAAGAATGTCTACTTCGCTTCCAAGGTAAGTAATGGAGTCTACTTCTTCCAGATTTTGGCCATTTACTGTCAGATCTGCTCGCGTTTTTGTATTTGACTTTAACACTTTAGTCTTCATGGTGTTGATACTTATGCCTGTTTCGGCAGCTCTCCTTTTAACTTGTGTCAAATGTTCCTGTATTTGTTGGTGACTGTGGGAAATGATCGTACTTGATGAAAATTATTCCAGAAACGCGTCGTGCGCAATCAATTAAATATCTACGTTTTTATTGAAATTTAGCACCACTGAAGCAAATGTGCATCACCCGAGTGTAAGTAAATTAGTGTGCCAATGTTAGATTGACATATTTTCTCAGTGCATTGATCATACCAGAGAGTATTATTATCACTCAAGAAGCCAATTCATTCATGTATATAAAATATATTAACCATATGTTCCTATTGTCACAATCACAACCCTGTTCTTTCTTCATTTATGATTTTACACTGGATTTGTAACAAGAGTAACTCAACTGGTGCCTCTAACCACTGCTCACCTTCTGGAGCACATCAGTTCATCCCTGTTGTTTAGTAGGATTCGGTTTACTTAATCTTCAATTTTCTACGTAGGGTAGAGGCCGTCGTGGTCGTGATAAAGTGTGTCAGTGACCTGCGAAAGATCGGTGGTTTCCTCCGGGTACTCCGGTTTCCTCCACAAATAAAACTGACCGCATCGATATGACTGAAATATGGTTGAAAGTGGCGTTAAACACCATAAACCAAACCATCTATGTAGACCTTTGTAGAACATTGTTTGTCCTTCTGTCCTTTTCATGCCTATTCATATTGTTTATCCTTCATCGAATTACCACTTCTTATTACCCTTTTTCGTATCTTTAAACATTGTTTAATAACACGCTTAGGTTATTTTATGTTCTATTTCGCCAAGCTTAAACGAACATAAATTATTTACTAATTAAAACTCAAAGCATATATTAAGAATGAGCTCTCCTATGAGAGTAGCATACTTCATTAATTAGTCTATCAAAGACTCAACATTTCAACAAACAATCACAGTCCTCTGTTTCTCAAAAACATTAACGTCCATACATTTCAATCTCCGTCCTCAATAAAGTTCACCATATTTACAACATCTCAACCTCAGTCCTAAATATAATTCTCCATATATATACATACAACAATCTACAAAATAAAATATTCATATCAGTATTTGGAATATTTAATGTCGGTCATTTATTAACAATTATCATACTGTAATCTGTATTGGGCGGGTGGGGGGGGGGGGGGGGTGCAAAGTACGTATTCCACTCGGGTTAAAGGCAGAACTTCGAATGACGAACAATAGAAAATACTTTCTATTTGATAGACTAGACCGCACGAAGAAAAGGGGTCTACCCGTACCATTACGGGTAGAATACTGCATTGCCACATAACGATGTCCAATGAAAAACTTCCTAGTCATTACAAGTGGAATACTGCATTACGACATAATAATGTCCAATTAAAACTTCTTTACCTATAACCTATATGCTAATACAGGTATGCGACGACGTGTTGATGTAAACATCACCACGTGTCCTACGTAAACAAATACATGTGCTTCCGTACCAATAATAAATATATTTATGTTCTATTTCGCCAAGCTTAAACGAACATAAATTATTTAATAATTAAAACTCAAAACATATATTAGGAATGAGCTTTCTTATGAGAGTAGCATGCTTCGAATTAGACAAAGAAAGTGAGAAAAAGATGATATAACTTTACAATCCAAAATTGAGTTGCTAACAGTTTTTCATTTATGTTTTCACAAACATATCCATCTTTAGCAGTATCTGAAGCCCACCTACCGTGTTTCTTGAACAATCTGTCATTTATCCCTGCATTTGCAGCAGCTGTCGGACCTCCAGCTCTTAAGCTATGTAAACCAAATTTTGATGTATCCAAACCTAACGAGCGAGAGTATCTAGTAACAACTCTCTTGCTCTTGTGTATGATAAAGGAGAACTTCCTCTTAATATGTAAGTGTTTGTGCTATTACAAAATGTAACTGATCTAAAAATGAACTCTTGTGAATTATTTGCTATATTAGCCTGTAACAAATACGACTTTAACATATGAACTGGGCATGTATCTGAATTCGTTCTAACAATAAGAACACTATTACCTTCTCTTAATTGATCAGTTTTACTCTTTGCAATGAATATGTTCACGTGTGAAGCATGAAAATGAATATCCGATCTTTTCAAACTGACTAGTTCGGAAAATCGCAAAAAAGCAGCAAAACTAACAAGACACATACATGCTATCCTTTTGTGACTTAAATTACTGTGTGTGTTGCCATATTTTAGTACAATCTGACGTAAAATATGCGGAGTAATAGATTGTTTCTTGTTTGCTATGTAATGACCGATAGATCTTCGGGCACCTTCTTTAACAGGAGTACATAAAAAAGAATTGCAAGGATCTACATATCCGGCTAATTTATGAGACCAACCTATAGCATAGAAGGCTTCGTCGACTTTAGCAACTGAATTCGATTTTTTTCTTAAATGAATCAAGTATAACGATACATTAAAATCAGATGACGGTAAAGGATTTATATGATAATTAGTACACCACCTACAAAATCTATCGAATGCGTACCTGTATTTTCTTGTAGTGTTGTCTGCCCTTGATTTAAGACAAAACTCTGGAAGACTCTTGGTTAAATTACTCAAATCGTCATGCGGCAAGTTAAAATCAGAATATTCCGACCACCGACCGACACTGAATCTGAAAAACGTAATAATAAAAATTATAAAATCAACTGATGAAAGAATGTTTCAGTGACCGTGCATTTCATGTGCCTTGTCACACACTCTGACCTTGCCATAAAATTGTTGGCCTTGTCATACTAATTTACATATCAAATGCTTCTGACCTTGCCATAAAATAGGCCTTGTCTATTACAAATTTGCATATCAAATGCTAAACATGGAAAACCATCTTTCCACTAAATTCAGTATATACAACATATTCAATACTTTTAGAACATTTTTAATCTGACTGCAAGTATTTCAGAATTAAAACTGCTAGAACCAAATACCGAGTTTTTGTTTCTTCCTTGTATCAAAACATTTTGTCCTGGTGAAAATTCGAGAATTTCCAACACATAAGGCTGTTTTTCAGTAGGACCTTTAAATATCATAGTCCAGAATGACGCAGAATGCCATTTAGGCACTATTAAGGTTCCACTAGCTTTGCAAAAAACAAGGTGTTTAATACTTTTAGCTACCTGATTAATTGGTGGGACAATCCAATTATTTTCATTGTTCCAATCTTGAGAAAAAGCATCAACAGCTTCGCTACCTGGATTCCAAAATTTTGAATTAAACCTGACAAGTTTAGCATTATAGAAATTAGCAAATCTATCCACTGTATAAGGTCCCCATAGTTGATTCATGAATGAGAAAAATTCCAATGAAGTTTGCCAATCATCTATATCTATCATTTTTTAAATAAAATCTGCTTTGCAATTTTCCGATCTCGGTATCCAAATCGGATTTAAAGTAATACCCACATTACTACAAATTTTAAAAATGTCATATTCTAAATATTGTAAATGCTTTTTTGTACTACCTTTGTTAATAATATTAACACAGTTCTGATTGTCTTGTATGCCATTTTACCCTTTTGTTCTGTAATTCAGACTTAAAGGAATGCAAAGCTACATGCATAGCCATGAGTCTCGCCAAGTGGAACTCATATTTGATGAAACACCTTTTCATTCATTTCTACAGTATAGGCACCTCCTGCCACATTACTTGCATCTGAGTACACAATTGTACAAGGTAAAGAATCATTCAATAATGTATTTTGATTCAATGTACACAAATTACCTGACCAAAACAATAGTTCTTCAAAGACAAAATTTGTATCAGAAAATTTTAATCTCGAATCCCATGACGTCTGCTTTCTATAGCAAAATACAAATGTCTCGTCATTAAACTAGTAACATTGCCCATTACAGGCGACATTGAAATTACTCTACCTGCAAATTGTGATAATTGTCAGCGCACTGATGTAAGGAAACAATTTTAAAAGTTTCTCAAGAGATTCAATTGTGTCACTTATTCTACGCTCGGGTATTTTCAGAGAAAATGCTTTCGAATTCCATATCAATCCAAGCCATTCTAGGGACTGAACTGGTTCGAAAATATATTTGCCTTCATTAACTAACATTCCTGCTTGTTTTAATGACAATTTTACAAAATCTGATTTATTTTTACATTCTAAATAACCTTCGGCCAAATCGAACCCGTCATTTAAATATAGCACAATATGTACACCATTTTCGCGCCAATACTTCACCATTGGGCGCAAACATTTTGTAAAAATATAAGGAGCAGAAGTCAAACCAAAGGCTAAGACGGAAAAACAATAAAATGTGTTATTCCATGAAAAACCTAAATAGGTTTGTTGTTCAATACAAATATCCAGATGAAAATAACCAGAAGTCAAGTCAAACTTAAACATGTAACAATCTCGTTCAAAAAATTGAAGAGCAACTTTCCAGTCCTCAAATTTTATTTTGTTTTTGGCAACATAAACATTTAATTCACTGAGGTCTAAAATTATCCTCTTTTCCCCCCGACTTTTTTATAGCTACGCTTAAAGGATTTACAACAAAAGGTTGAAACGGTACTTCTTGAATACAACCGTTATTTATAAGCTCAGAAATAGCTTCGTCTACAAAAACATTATTTTCAATAGCTGACTTATAATTTTTAAATTTCATAGGAGGTGGTGTACATGTGAAAGGAATAGCATACCCATGTTTCAGAGTATTAAGTATGAATTTACTAGCTCCGATGTGTTCCCAAAAATAAATACTTTTAGACAAGCGAGATTTCACGCCTTTAGCTATTTTTGAAAAATCTACTTTGTCAAAATAATTTGCATGTTCTAACAGAACAGTCATTTGGCAATGTGGCAAAATATCGTCAGAAATATCAAAATACTTATCTTTTATCTGACTACTTTGATGAACTGGCACCTGCTGCTGCTGATTTGTTGAGTTTTGTGCAGTTTCTTTTCCAGAGTCCAGGAAGCCCGCATTCGAAACATACATCGCATTGAGTCGCCTCGCAACCACGGCTCCTCGGAAAGGGCGGCTGGCTGTAGTTGAACTGCTGAAAATTGTCTGCAGCGTTGTTAGGAGGAGGCCAGAAACAGTAGCTGACGGCTTAGAATACGGTTTTGGTCGGCTTCCTTTCTCCTTAATGTGCCCTGTTTTCGGCTTGTCTGATTCGTTTTTCGTCATCAGAATCGGATGCTAATTCGTCGCTTTCGTACTCACGAACTGTAAACCAACCTGCTGGGGATTTGTCTGCTATCCTGATAAGTTTGTTGCGTCTTTTTACCTTTAGAATCAGGCCAGAAATCAAATTGGTCGATGCGAAATCGTCTGCGGAAATATGTTTTTTCAACTTCTGAAGGTCAACGATGATTTCTGAGTTGAAGGTGAACTGAATTTGATTGCCCTCACAATTTAGCTTCACAGATGCTTCCTTTTTTATCTTTGTGGCCAGAGAATCGTTACCACTGATCAGGTCGTTCTTCAGTATCGAAATACGAAGTTATCAACTGGAAAACGTCGTCGCTTATCTGTGGTTGTTGCGCTACCGGTGCCATTGGAACGGACGAAGTATTTGACGATATTCTGGTACGTGCAGGCGGATCTTCCGAATCATGTAACAGCAAGGTGTCTTCGTCCTCAGAACGGTTATGTGTCGTGGTATAAAACGGCAAAGAACGTATGCTACTCGGTTAAAGGTAGAACTTCGAATGACGAACAATAGAAAATACTTTCTATTTAATAGAGTAGACCGCACGAAGAAAAGGGGTATACCCGTACCATTACGGGTAGAATACTGCATTGCGACATAGCGATGTCCAATGAAAAACTTCCTAGTCATTACAAGTGAAATACTGCATTGCGACATAATAATGTCCAATGAAAACTTCTATACCTATAACCTATATGCTAATACAGGTATGCGACGACGTGTTGATGTAAACATCACCACGTGTCCTACGTAAGCAAATATATGTGCTTCTGTACCAATAATAAATATATTTATACTGTCATGTAATATTACATTAAAACACTGACTACTGAGCGGATGATAGCTTACTATATCAGTGGTATCGACTCGGTGATAGAAATAAATATGTATGTCTAAATAAATGCGTAGGACGAGTGTCATGATAATCTGCATCGTGTTATCTCAAAGTCAATACATGTATATTGGAAAACTAAATATTTTAAAAGCCTGTGGGAACAAACAAACAAAAAACACAGGAATACAAAAGAGTCATAACAGATCAGCTAAAATGGACTAAGATTAAAAGTATTTTTGATATTTACTTCACTGAGTTTGGTGCTGCCTTTGACAACTGTTTTACCTGTTTTGTTCAAGTATTGTTATAAATACTGTTATAGTGACAGCCGGAAACTTTAAGACGTAATGAAAGGGGGGGGTTTGGCGCTTTAAAATCTGATTCAACCCACCATTCCTTTAGAAATGCCTGTACCAAGTCAGGGTCATTACGGTTTTCACAGTTTTCCGGTTGTTGACTGATTTTGTCTGTTTATATACTTATGAGTTTTGACTTTCCCTTTGTAAGATTGTTCGGAGTTCGGTAATTTTGTTATTACCCTTATTACCTATATTAGGTTTACCTTACAGCAATGTAGGTATAGCGGGCGTCTCACTGTCGGTAAGCTTCATATTACAATTGAAAAATCATAGAAAGAGTCAGAATCGATATCCCTAACACACATATGCATTATTGCTCACTTTACTGGCATGGTACAGGCACTTCAAGTAAAAGGTGATGGTGTTAAACTAGTTTTATGAGCCAATAACTCCCTTTTCAGTGAAATGCCGCGATTATGTAAGTGTTTTCCACGTGTGAGAAACATATCCTATTATGTGTCTTTACGTTCTGAGTTTCTGGTTGTGATGTCCGTTACGTCTTCCACATTAAAACGATGTTCGGTTCGTCTTTACCTCCTGTTGTTTTATTTATGTTATTTGTTTGTGTTTACGTGTAGTGGTGTCCAACACATATTATGTTGTGGGTTTTTTTTTCGCCTTGTGTCTTATGTAGCATATGTTGCTAGTTTCTCTTGATTGTCCATTTTTGTTTGCTCCATCGGTGTTCTCTAACGTTTATTTACTAAGCAGAGTAAAACAACTCACCGTGTTAAATCGTTTTCAAATGTATCCTCTATCTCGTCAGCTCTTATGCTAATACCGTTTCTAACCATTAGCTGTACAGATACCAGAAAAGCGTTATTATGTGTATGACTAAATAACACTGATGTTTATTCGACTCCTTTATTAGTACTCAATATCAGACGATTGCAGGATAATTGAGTTTATGCTTATGTCAAGAATAAACCCTCATATATATATATATACGTCTGAAAATTAAACCAAACAGTGTTAGAATTAGATTTTAGAGCTGTCAAATTTTTGTTCTTCCCTCGACGGGATTTGAACCCACACCATTGATACACTGCAGCACCATTCGCTTAGCCTTACGTCCAGCGCCCTAGACCACTCGAATCCTAGTGTTACCTTTTCTCGTAAGGTAAATCTAGGGATAGACGTAAAACATGTGTATAAGCGTGTGTAGATGGTACATATATACTTAATATTATAATTTGACAGCAATCTAACTCAGCAATTTTTAATATATTGTATAAGATAATGAAGAATTCATTATACAGTCACAGTAAATAAAGTATATTATACAAACGTCTAGAAGCAAGTGACAACCATACAATATATCTGTCCCACTGGATCTGAAAGTTACTAAGGATACTAGGTTAATACTAAATATTATATACGTCTGAAAATTAAACCAAACAGTGTTAGAATTAGATTTTAGAGCTGTCAAATTTTTGTTCTTCCCTCGACGGGATTTGAACCCACACCATTGATACACTGCAGCACCATTCGCTTAGCCTTACGTCCAGGGCCCTAGACCACTCGACCACATCCACTCCCTTAAAAAGGAGCTTCAATAATCCTAGTGTTACCTTTTCTCGTATGGTAAATCTAGGGATAGACGTAAGACATGTGTATAAGCGTGTGTAGATGGTACATATATACTTAATATTATAATTTGACAGCAATCTAACTCAGCAATTTTTAATATATTGTATAGGATAATGAAGAATTCATTATACAGTCCCAGTAAATAAAGTATATTATACAAACGTCTAGAAGCAAGTGACAACCATACAATATATCTGTCCCACTGGATCTGAAAGTTACTAAGGATACTAGGTTAATACTAAATATTATATACGTCTGAAAATTAAACCAAACAGTGTTAGAATTAGATTTTAGAGCTGTCAAATTTTTGTTCTTCCCTCGACGGGATTTGAACCCACACCATTGATACACTGCAGCACCATTCGCTTAGCCTTACGTCCAGCGCCCTAGACCACTCGACCACATCCACTCCCTTAAAAAGGAGCTTCAATAATCCTAGTGTTACCTTTTCTCGTAAGGTAAATCTAGGGATAGACGTAAGACATGTGTATAAGCGTGTGTAGATGGTACATATATACTTAATATTATAATTTGACAGCAATCTAACTCAGCAATTTTTAATATATTGTATAGGATAATGAAGAATTCATTATACAGTCACAGTAAATAAAGTATATTATACAAACGTCTAGAAGCAAGTGACAACCATACAATATATCTGTCCCACTGGATCTGAAAGTTACTAAGAATACTAGGTTAATACTAAATATTATATACGTCTGAAAATTAAACCAAACAGTGTTAGAATTAGATTTTAGAGCTGTCAAATTTTTGTTCTTCCCTCGACGGGATTTGAACCCACACCATTGATACACTGCAGCACCATTCGCTTAGCCTTACGTCCAGCGCCCTAGACCACTCGACCACATTCACTCCCTTAAAAAGGAGCTTCAATAATCCTAGTGTTACCTTTTCTCGTAAGGTAAATCTAGGGATAGACGTAAGACATGTGTATAAGCGTGTGTAGATGGTACATATATACTTAATATTATAATTTGACAGCAATCTAACTCAGCAATTTTTAATATATTGCATAGGATAATGAAGAATTCATTATACAGTCACAGTAAATAAAGTATATTATACAAACGTCTAGAAGCAAGTGACAACCATACAATATATCTGTCCCACTGGATCTGAAAGTTACTAAGGATACTAGGTTAATACTAAATATCATATACGTCTGAAAATTAAACCAAACAGTGTTAGAATTAGATTTTAGAGCTGTCAAATTTTTTTTCTTCCCTCGACGGGATTTGAACCCACACCATTGATACACTGCAGCACCATTCGCTTAGCCTTACGTCCAGGGCCCTAGACCACTCGACCACATCCACTCCCTTAAAAAGGAGCTTCAATAATCCTAGTGTTACCTTTTCTCGTAAGGTAAATCTAGGGATAGACGTAAGACATGTGCATAAACGTGTGTAGATGGTACATATATACTTAATATTATAATTTGACAGCAATCTAACTCAGCAATTTTTAATATATTGTATAGGATAATGAAGAATTCATTATACAGTCACAGTAAATAAAGTATATTAAACAAACGTCTAGAAGCAAGTGACAACCATACAATATATCTGTCCCACTGGATCTGAAAGTTACTAAGGATACTAGGTTAATACTAAATATTATATACGTCTGAAAATTAAACCAAACAGTGTTAGAATTAGTTTTATATATATATATATATATATATATATATATATATATATATATATATGTTTTAGCTCTACAGAGCTCATGGCTGCTTGGTATTTTGTATATACTTGCAGAATCTAAATATAATTTACTTTTCCTTGCTAAATCTGACTACTTTCATCTGGTATATTATTTTATCACATATTTATAAGTAATAACGTCAATTTTACCCATACGTAAACACCGACTTGCCACAGCGATATCAGCCCATGGATAGATATCGGGGTAAAACTCTGATAACATGATATCAAGCCTCTTTATAAATAGAACAGCATGATATCAAGTCTCTTTATAAGTAGAACAGCATGATATCAAGCCTCTTTATAAATAGAACAACATGATATCAAGCCTTTTAATGAATAGAACAATGCATGCCTTTTTCCATATCAAGACTGTTATCATCTCTCAACCGATACCAATCACTCATAGTTTGGTGTGTGTGTGTGAAGTTAATTTTGTTCTTTTTTTTAATTCAGTGTTGAAATATGTGATAAATAGATTAATGCATGCCTTTTTCCATTTCGGGACTGTTATCATCCCTCGACCGATATCGACCCTCGGGCTAAAGCCCTCTGACCGATATCGGTCTTTCGGGATGATAACAGTCCTGATATGGAAAAGGGCATGCATTAACATTAATCTATAAATAATACGCTATGCTTCTCCCTACCATCTGACAGAATCCGAATACACGTAGGGACCGTCGTGGTCATGATCGTATGGTAGTTGGATTTACAACTACCTGTGCAATCAGTGCCTATCACATCTAAAGTTGTGAGTTCGAACCCCGTTCATGGCGAGGTGTACTCGATACAACATTATGTGATAAAGTTTGTCAGTGACTTGTGGTAGATTGGTGGTTTTCTCCGGGTCCTCCAGTTTCCTCCACCAATAAAACTGACCGTCACGATATAACTGAAGTATTGTTGAAAGTGGCGTTAAACACCAACAAACAAACAGACATACATACATATATATATTTCATTGGTTAAAATGTACATATATATATATATATATAAGTCTGATAATTAAACCAAACAGTGTTATAATTAGATCTTTGAGCTGACAAATTTGTGTTCTTCCCCCGACAGGATTTGAACTCACAACATTGATATACTGCAGCACCAATCGCTTAGCCTTATGTCCATCGCCCTAAACCACTCGACCACATCCGCTATATAAAAATAATTAAATGAAAAACACACAAATATCACCCTATCAGAACGAGTCCAAAATTCAATTGAAAAATCGTAGAAACAGGTAAAATGGGTACCCCTTACATACAAATACAGGCCCGCTTACCTTCCTAGCTTGGTACGTGCACAAAAAAGGGGCGGGGTGAAACTAGTGTTATGGGCTAAAGCCTCCCTTCTGATGCCGTCATGCAAGGACTTTCAATTTGTGAGTAAAATGCCAACCCGGCCTCACACACAATCTGGCTAACAGTGGTATTATAAAGAACGTGTTAAGTGGTGTATTTATTCTTTGCTATCGATTTTAACCATATAAAATTTACATCGCATTATTTCATGTACCTCTTGCCATATTTTCCTTCACATTAAAATGTTATACACATACATTGTAGTTACACTCCCCCTCACCCTGTAAGTAAAATACATAATATACATGTATATATATCAGGGGCGTAGCTGGAAGTAAAACTATGTGCAATCAAAGAACTTCGGTGAGGGGTCTGGGGGCCACCTAAGGCCCCCATCGGGCCCTGGTAAGGGGATCAGGGGGCCAAGCCCCCCGGAAGGCCAACTTTCTAGCAATTAGAGAGGGCAATTCCTGTTGTTAAATCGCTCCTTTTTTTACCATCACGTTTCATACAGAAAACATGCATCGGTTGACAGAACACTTCAGGAAGTTAATATATATGAACAAAGGAAATATGAGGTACAACACCTGTTAAAAAAGAAATGCCTTGATTCCTGAAACCTGCGACTTGCTCCTATAAATTCAGTTTTATATATACCGTCCGCCTTGGTTATTAAAATTGTATTTTTAGAAAGCTAGCGAATCATTAATGTTTGTTCTGATGGATACTAAATATTTGCTTTTTAAAGTTTTGCTGATTAATGAGATGTTACAAAGTATCTGCCAAAATCGTAAATTTTTGTTACCCATAAAAACTATCAGATATGATTGATGCCTTAATAAAACGTGTTTCTGTAACTTATAAATGTTATGAAATGTACGCGCATAAAGCTATTTACCAATTTCCAAAACATAATTGTGTTGGTCAAAATCGTAGCTAATGCCTCTTTAAACAAAAATAGGAACACGCTAGTGCATGCACCTTTTGATTCGCAGTCTGTTCATATTGCCATATTGTCCACTTGTTTTAAGTGTTATGTTGTATATTTGTAATAAAAATTTGGCAATACAAAATAATTCAAAATGATGAAAGTAATGAATTCCTGTTGTAAAAATCAAAACACATAGTAGTTTGCGTTATTTATTTTATATTTGAATTTAATGTTCGTAGCCAAAGTCAATATGACGAGATTTTCCTAAAGTAAATGAGCGCATGACTGTCGATGTCAATGTCAATGTCTCTGTGCACATGCAGTACAGCTAAAGAAGTCAGGCATTGTTGTCCTCAAGTACGTTTTAAGGCGACGGAGAACAGAGAATGATCTCTCCGTCGTAGCTGTGCTGGCAGGCATGGTGTAAAGTATCAACAAAAATGTGATGATTGAAGGATAGAGCTCTTTGTTTGTGACATAAGGGTGTCCTTCAGATTCGATGGTTTAGCGGTTGTCAATGATGCCCACCTTTTGATTTCGTCTTTAAACATAACTATGTCGCAACGTAAATCGGTTTTGTATGTGTCAAATATAACGTCTACGGTGCCTGGTGTTAGTCTAGGCAAGTTCATTGGTATCAAGTATCGTGCCTGGTATCTGCCGCCATTTTCAAGTAATCTCGCGGTAAGCTCTGTTATGTAATAGTCCAGAAACGGGTAGTACATAGACCGCTGTCAAAACTGGCTAGGGTTATCAGCGGGATGACCAGCTCGGTTGATCTGTCGGCCCGTTCTCATTGGAATAGTCGGTAGAATTTCAAACTCATCGGCAATAGAAACGGCCATATCAAATAACGATTGGGTCCCACACAGTTTGGTCGTTTCGTTCCGAAGTTAACTGATTAATAACAACTTCACTCTCTTTGACCGCTTCTACCAGATTGCATATAAAACACGTTATAATGATTATTAATTATAATGAAAAAGTGGGATTCTTCCCATGTCAGTAATGATATTTTTTAATGCAAGCAATTGATTTTTTTTTTGCCGAAATGATGTGCAAGCAATTGATTGTTTGCGTAAGGGCAGCTACGCGCCTGTATATCCTTTTGTAAGTAGACATAATGTAATAAAGGGGATGTGGTGGGGAACGTTGTGGTCATATGGTATTTCGATTTACAACTACATATGTAATCAGTGTCTATCACCACAAAAGTTGTGAGTTCGAATCCCGCTCATGGCGAGATGTACTCGATACTACATTATGTGATAAGGTTTGTCAGTGACTTGCGACAGATCCGTGGTTTTCTCCATGTACTCCTATTTCCGCCACCAATAAAACTGACCACAACGATATAACTGAAATATTGTTGAAAGTGGCGTTAAACACCATAACCCTAACCCTGTCCCTAAGTTAAAAAGCATTAATTAACTGTCATTTTGGGATTATAAACATATGTATATATTAAACGTAATTTGTAGATTTGAAACCAGTTGAAATTTTAGCACTACTGAAGTCTAGATCGATATACATGAGTTCTATGACAACGTTGAATATTAAACAAATGCAATTATACTTTATATGAAATATTTACAATTTATATCTATGTTCTTATTGATATTTCTAACTGAAATTTAGTGACGTGGAAAATTGAATGAAACAAAAAATCTGAAAAAATAGCGCTATCTTATTCTATATAAAGACATCAAAAGTGTATTGACGAAATAATAATGAATAATACATGTTGTTTTATACTTAGTTAAAGAGTGCTTGTTTTAAGATTAGTTATTTTATTGTGTTTGATCGGGATGATCTTCAGAGAGACCCAAAACAACAACAAAAATTTGGGTTAAGGGTTATGGTGTTTAACACCACTTTAAACAATATTTTAGCTATATCGTGGCGGTCGGTTTTATTGGTGGAGGAAATCGGAGTACCCAGAGAAAACCACCGACCTGCCAGAAGTCGCTGACAAACTTTATCACATAATGTTGTATCGAGTACACCTCGCCATGAGCGGGATTGGAATGTGTCATCGTATATATAATATTGTTTTATTTTTAGGAAATAGATGCATGTCTATATTGGTTATACACCTATAATAAATAATACTGTTTTCCCTGTTTCAGATGTAACTACAGACATTCAAACAACTGTTCATACAACGACAACCATTTCCTATTATAGTTCCTCTTTGGAACACACCACGTCCGATTCACCAACCAAACAATCTACACCCTCATCGGAACACACCACGTCCGATTCGCTAAACATACAATCTACAGATTCATCGGAACACGCCACGTCCGATTCGTTAAACGAACAATCTACACCCTCATCGGAACACATCACGTCCGATTCGTTAAACACACAATCTACAGCTTCATAGGAACACATCACGTCCGATTCATTAAACATACAATCTACAGCTTCATCGGAGCACACAACTTCTGTTCCCGTACAAAGTTCTACTGAACCAGAATCACATTCTAATACGCCAGATATTGGCGGTACCGTGACCGTCGACCAATGCACGTGTGCATGTTACAACAGCGCAACTAAAAGGATTTATTTGATTGGAATTAACTACACACAGAGTGAATTAAAAGAAGCAATGAAAGAGGACTTAGAAAATTTAGAAAAACTGCTACTTATAGATAAAAATACAACGTCGGCAGCAATTCGACGTCGGACGTCAGCGCACGATAATAGAAATTCATCAATTGCGATGGGGACAGTCGCGATCATAATTATCTGTTTTGTTGTTTTCTTCATTATTTTTATCGACTGTGGAACGAAAGCATGTACTAAAATAAGATATATATTTCCTGGTAGTAAATAATATATTTAACGTGCTGAGATATTTTATTATTTTTGGTAATTATATTTTGCATCATATACTTAGCATCAATGTGATAGTTTTTGCATATGTGCAACGACCGGAAGTAAACTAGCCATAATGTCACCCCCAAGCTGATAACCCATATTAGAGGCGTCTCGTTCAAGTTACTTCCGGTATTTCCGGTGTCGACTGTACTACAAACATTAACTGACACACAAAGATGAGTGGGATATAGGGGTCTCATCACGGTTCATGAAAAATACTTTTTACTAACCATATTTCACGAGAACTAAATTATGATGATCACATTTCTTGAAAAATATGAAATCCCGCGTAAATTGTTACGTTTTTATCCTTGTTACATTCCTACTAATCGTAATGCCCTCCTCACAATTCACGGTCAATAAAAAATGACACTAAAGAATAACATCTATATTTTCTATGTTTCAAAATGCCTTCGTAAGAAATGTGGCCATTAATATTTATGGGGGTAGAGATGCTCTTGTTTGACAATAGTATTCTGAAAATGTATCTGTTGAATACACAATTAAATTTCCATGTGAATTCTTGTAATTATTAAATTTTGTTTATTTGATTCATAAAATAATGTCGGAAGTATATGATAAAAAGATTAATACATGACCTTTTCCATATCATCCTGCCTATTATATCATTCCTCGACCCATATTAGCCCTCGACTGTGTCTAGGAATGATAACCGGGTTGATAAGGAAAAGGTCATGTATTAATTTCTATTTATCATATACTTGTAGATAATAATGCTAAAATTTTATCCTGTGATAAAACTTTGAGTTTTGTTAAGAATAAAAAGAGGAATCATGTTTATTTTACTCAGTTTCACATAAATGGCTCAAGCGGGCTGATAAAGCAAGTTTATTAACTGCTTCCGGAATGTTATCACATGCCTCTCCGTCAATGTTCGTAAGTTCACTTCGTGAATTTTCAGAAAACTGTTTTTATAAACTTGCTTAATCTGCTTTATTGAATATTTGCGCAAAAAATTATTAACTGTCAATTTCCTCTCTTGAGATATTGAAAGTGCTAAATAAAATTATTGGATTTGCATATTAAAAAATATTTTTTTTGTTTTATAACTATGTCACGATTTGATTTAATTCTAGCCAAAAATGACTAAACATTTTGGTACAAATCAGTCATTTCCTCTGTTGAAGTATATGATATCGGTTCTCGGGCTGATATCATGACCTAGGGCTGATAAAGAGTACTAGAGCTGATAAATGGTATGATATGAAAAATGCCATGTAACAATATATATTTATTATTTTATTTTCCATTTATTTGTTTTATTATTGTTTTTATAGTCATTTATTATTATATTTTATTTTCATTTTGGTATGTTCATTATCATTAAAAGTTGAATTTGTTTACTGTTCACTCTTCCGTTTTCTATTCTGTTCTTTACCATTAATGGCGAACAGTTTAGGTACTTCAACACACTTATACCTTTATAATTATAACACTGTGAAATCAGCCTTGTATATACGATCTTATAGTACTGAGGAGATTGTAGCAATAATTGTTTATTTGTCCACTTGATGTACTCTTCTGGTTCTTTCTGAGTGAGTGAGCGATTGTTGTTTAACGCCAAGTGAGCACTTTTTCAGCTATATTATGGCGAGAACAAGTAACATTTCGATGATATGATGATGATGTCCACTTTGTACTATGCCAACACGCTTAGATGAAATGTTATTGTGCTAGCTCACTGAAACAGTAGTCAGCTTGTAGGCATGTCACTCGGACACATTATCCTGATTCCGAGCCAACCAGTCGCTGCTCTTACTCCTTCAAAATGCCTTCTTAGAGGCGAAGTAGTAAATACCATTTTACTTCTTCGTTGTTTTGACCTGACCGTGGGAATCGAGCCCACGATCTCCTGCACTCGATTCGAGTACGCTTACCATTACACCCTCGATACGGTTCGATCAATACTAAAGATAATTAAAAACGCAAATGTTGGGAAAATGACATAAATTATCAAAGCTTACTTATATACAAATGTATATAATATACGTACATAATAAGAAAATATAGTTTATACGAGATTTAGAAACACGTCACCTGTTGCGCAGCGAGTGGAAATAAAAAGACTTTTACCAACAATGTACATTTATCCTTCAATATCACAAAATCTAAAACAACTGCAAAATTCTAATAAAAATACAAGAAACAATCTCTTTTAATCGTCTTAGGGTGCCCTCTATCACGTTCGTACCTAACCTGTAACCATTTCTTACCAATGCTCTACATGAAGCGGGTCCCAGAAAAATAACATAGCTTAAATAACATACCTAGATGTTTATTTGATCCCTTTATTAGAACTCAAAATCCCACGATGGCAGGATAAAATGCATTATAAACTCACCAATATAATCATTTTAAGGGTATGTGTGTCATGAAGATGATATTCTTGTGAATTGACTCCTGATTTAATCCTCATTCATTGTTCCGTTAATGGAAGGTGCATTCTCAACTAGTGTTTACCAATAAAACAATGTTTGTTTTATGAATAATCAAAGAATAAAACTATAGAAGATACTGACCTTTGATCTATGATTAATGGATTATTTTCCCATATGTGAATTACATTTCTTAGTTTATGTTCGAAATAGACATTGACATTTACATGCAATAAGCGCATAAATGTTCCTAGACCTAGTTTAAACATACATATTGTATTCGCAAAATAAACATGCAAAAAGGATGCGACTCCAGTGATTCTTACTTATGATGACTGCGGTTTACAATGAATATAAATAACAATTGGGGATGTAAATCATTGACATGCACACGTGTATATACAATTACAGGTATAATAAATCAGATTGTAACAACAGCGAGAGATGTGTGTGAGGTTTACAGAACTGAAATTATTCAACAAAGAATCTAATTGTCTTTTTTGATAGCAACCTCGTTTTCTTCTGTAGTATGCTGAATAGTGGTAAAGGTTATTAGGGCTCAAACCCACAGAGATGCTCAGAGCGTCCCCGAGTGGCGGATAGAGGGAACCATCTCGAAAAGGAGCTGTCAGATTATAATACATAAAGCCTGATAGCGTACCATAGTTGATAACATGCTTGGAGAGTGCCATGCTCCCTGGAGGTTTGTGACCTCTTGTTAAATTTAAAAAAGATAAGGCACATTACAGCCGCTACAAAGACTAAATATGTCCTCATTATCCAACTCTCTATCCTTTTTAAGTGGCAGTAAAAGTCAGTGTTCCGACTGACCCATATCTCATCCTCATTTCTATATAGTTTTATATATTATTGAACTGTTCTAGTTCTGAATATAGCTGAAATACTGCTCGCTATATATTACTAGTAAGCATTAATCAATCAATTAATCTTCTGTAGTATGTAAAGATGAACCACGGGTCAAGAGATCGAGATCTAATACACAGGTATCAGGTAACCATTTAAGATTACTAAATAAAATTATTCTAATATCAAAACACAGATTACATTAAACAAAGAAATGGATGTTGTTTTCACTCACAGCGACAAGTGCGATCAGAAATATGTAAGAATTTGTTATTAAATCTATGTGTCTGTATTTATGACTAAGCGCATATAAATAGCATATTATCAATGGTGCTTCCTAGTAAACATGCCAACATTCTTGATATCATGTTAAGATAAAATAATTCTTTTAAAGCATAAAATCTACCGTCACATTGGTTCTCTGAGAAACGAGCTATGGCAATTATACTGATTGTGTGTGGTCTTTGTGATTGTAAGCGTATCTGTGTTGGTTTTTCATTGTGTGTTTATATATTTATCAGTTGCTATTGCAGATCCAATAATCAAAAGGGATTTGAGTTTCCGTTAGGCAGTTTAATCCAGTCACATTGTTATGCCTGTCCTAAGCCAGGATCCGGATTTTTCCCCGTATATCGTTTCTTTATGTTCAATGATTTGAGGTCAGAGGTAGTGTTGATATTTGTGGAATCTGTGTAAACTGTATTTTCATAATACTAGATGTAAGAGGAAAATTTTGTCACCGAATTTTCAATAAGAGTAGCATGTTCGGGTGCGAATTGTGGAGCAGGATCTTCTTACCGTTCCGCAGCACTTGAGTTCATTCCGGTTTTATATTGAGGTTCGTTTAGCTCAATCGTTGGTTTTCTTTTTTTTCATATATAGCTGTAATTTATTAAACAACACATGGTTTTTACAAAGACCTAAGATGCTCAGGGAAACCGACTTAGGGGCCCCTGTTTTAATACACCTCTTTTGTCCAGGGAAAATACAAATGAGTAATTGTCAACTCACTGAATACCCATTACGAAATACAAAAACATGCAGTATAATTTCATATAATTAACTACATTAACCAACTGTATTTTCCTGTTTGTGCTTTATTTAGCGCCTAGTATTGACACATTTTTTTTTATTTGCTAGCAACCATTTCATAAAATATATGAGGAAACTAAGTTGTCCACTTAACTCCATCTTATTGGATCTTATATCTTTAAACAAATATTATAATTTTTATTAAACTTTGTTTTTTTATAACAAATATTACTATAGCAAATTGAAAAACTAATTAACGATTTGAGAACGGAATCACTACATCAAACAGACGGCAGTGACCTAATAAATCGAACACACCCTATTGTTTTGAAGGTGGTTTTATCTATTTTTCTGGTAATTCCGGATTTTCGTAAAGGTTTTCTATGCGAGTTATCGCTCTTGCGGGAGGGTATTTTCGACTTCCTGTCATTTTTCTTTTAGTCATTATTTTGTCTGTCCATCGATTTACGACTTCTTATTACCCCTTTGGTGTTGTGTCGATATACGGATTTAACCTATGTATTTACCAGATTAAATAACACATATAATAGTGCCAACATACTTTAATTATCCATTTTTTACTATCCCTATTTCCGGTTACAGCTTGTACTCAATAGCAGTTAATTATAGTACTTAACAGACAGATGCATGACTAGACATTCACTGATAGAATCAATACTCTAATACACTAAATTTGGTATCTTCAATCTTTTCTCACTAAGTGAATTATTGTTAAACAACAAAAAAACAACGTAGATCATAGAGAGAACAACTTGATGAGATCATACATGCTTTGTACAAGGTCTAAATTTGTAGTTTTAGGGTACACTGACGCAATATCCTACGCTGTTCTCATCCGGAACTCATCGCGCCTTTCCCCAAGTGAAAAAACCAGCTCGGATATGAATAGTATTCTTTGTACCGCGTGACTTATGAAATCACATGGTATAACAATGGAGGACCGTCATCCAAGAAACGTGGGATTCAGTCATCAAGGATTCTTATAGGAGAAATTAGGTAATTACATGTTGATATTTATCTGCTAACAATCTAAGCCTGCAGTATTAAGAAGAAACATCAAAGACTGATTTCTCTCTGCTTCTCTGGATATCACTTCCATATTTCATCAATGCTGCTGTTAACGAGGACTCCATGCTTGTTTGTTTACATATTAGAGGACAATGTCAATGTCAAATTTTTAATAATTATTAGTTTTATTTATCGATTTTATATTTTTAATGCTTACTTGGCAATAATATAGATAAAATTTATTATGAAATTATTTTATAAAATACTTTTTATTTTTTGGGGGAAAGGATTATTTTCTCTTCCTCTTCACAACCCTGGCCGAATAACCAGCATTTTAACGCATATCAATGCATTCATTTCCGAGCTTGTTTTTCACTTGGGGAAAGGGGCGAGGAGTTCCGGGTGACGTTATTCTAGTTATCCCCAGGCAAGTTATTGTTTTAAGCTTTAATGCCGCGTCCTCAGATGAGGAGCAGCAAATGCAAATCCCTCACATTGGTCCAGCTAAGTATATGTATCCATGTTTAACATGAACCCCATTCGAATTGAATACGCTAATCATGACATTGCAATAACTTAAAATACATATATATTAATTGACAATGATGTACGTTGAAAGTTTAATCATTGGCATTGATCACTTGTTCAAATAAAACAAAAAATAACGGGAAATGGTCAACTATTAACAATTTCATTACTAGCTGTATGGCAACATGGCAGGTGTCAAAAGATGAGAACATTTTTTATCTGCATTTATAAGCATCCACATTAGTTAATTCACTGGTTGCTAATGCTTCTATGAAAATTTGCATTTTAACTGCTGAATTGTTAATTCTTCACATTTAAATAGCTTTAAATTTGTAATGTCTTAAATATGAATTATTTAAATGCTTTTTTATATAAGAGTGTGACTTCGTTTTATCAATGTGACAATATGTAGGTATTTTTAGATAAATCCCGGTTGTTGATATACGTCAAATGTAGTTATTATATGACTTCAGATAATGTCTTTTCTGATTGGTTGACGTCCCTAGCAACGTTCTTTGATAAAACGTTATAATCACCGCACAAAAAGTCACGAGAGGTGAATATAATATTCCAAAGCTTCTCCATACACCTTAAGATAGAAATGGTGTTTCCCAATTATCTTAAAAGTAGTAGCCAATCATCATCGGGTTAAATTTTGTCATCTACCAATCAGATGCGTTCTTACTGATTACTTTCGGTACACAACTAAATTAATAATGGCAGACGTTGGGCAGACAGGGGTGTCTGGGGAACAAAGTCGGCGCTTTGCAACAGTAAATGATGATGAATTCAATAGAATACTGACTTAATTTGATTTAATGTTATATAATAAAACAATTTCGGTGAATACAAGGATTGATCAACCCTTGTATTCACCTCGTGGAAAGTCATTAATTGTAATATGAAACAGGCGCCGCCTGAAAAGCTCGCGAAACCGGTATCAATCGTGACTACTCGGCAATTTCCGCTACACTAAGCGGAGCGAGAATGGCCGAGTAGTTACGATTGGACCAGATGCTCTTCGATACCTTTCGTGTCTCTTTCGTAAGTTTTCAAGGGTTCTCGAAAAGCGGTAACCCGGATGTGTTGAAGCTTTTTCATAGGTATAGTGTATGGATAACCCGGGTGTATTGAAACTTTTTCATAGGCAGTGTATGGATGATAAGGATTTTTCTGTTTTAGTCAAAGTAAATGGTATTCTAGTCAAAGTAAATGGTATTCGTCATTATTCCTTTATTGATTTAATTTTACCATGCTTCAGTCATAAATAGCTCACTTCGCCAGCTTATAATATACAATCGTTGTCGGCATAAGAAGAGCTTGAAGATACCAAAGGGGTAATCAGAATCCGTATATCGAAGAAGAACAGACAACACAATGGCCAAAAGAAAAAAGTACAAATGGACAAACAACGATCTACAAAACATACATACAAAACTAAAGATCGAGTAACACGAACCCCACTAAAAACTGGGGTTGAACTCAGGTGCTCCGGAAGGGTAAGCAGTTACTGCTTCACTAGTGACACCCGTCGTGTTAATCTAGTTACATAAACTGATTTGAGAGTCTACATGCGTTTTCATGTCAGTGTATAGTGTTTTAAAATTAAGGAATGACTATACTGTATTTGAAGAGTTGCCGGCATCAATTGGGGATTTGACGGTCGTAAATGCAGTTTTGCGTGGTGACGCGTGGCGGAAAACGTATATTTGCGATTGTCAAATTCTGAATCGACGTCATTAACTCCTCAAATACAATAGTGTTATTTCTAAATTGATGATTGTTATATCAAGCATTTTATACATATCGACAGCATATTCTTTTTTTATCATATTTATAAACTGTGAAATACTCTCTATTTTTTTCATGCTTCTATGAACAAAGCGTATATGCAAGATTATTGAAAGTAATACAAAGAATTAACGGTGATGCATATGTTTTGTTGGTGAATTTCTTTGAATTGCGAGTGCTAAGCAGAGAAGCAGCTAATACCAATTTAACATTCATTGGTTGGACCCGATCGCGTATCAAATCCACTAACAAATCGCGTTCTAGGTGAGTACTCAACCTCCTAATTCCAATTATGGACAAATACTGTTGTACCCAGATGTGACGTTCAATTTATTAAAAAAAGACGCATCGGTGGTGTAATGGTTAGCGTGCTCGCCTCGAGTGCGGTAGATCGTGGGTTCGAGCCCCGGTCGGGTCAAACCAAAGACTATAAAATTGGTATGTGTTGCTTCTCCGCTAAGCACGCAGCATTAAGGAGAAAGGGCAAAGAATGGTTGGCTCGGAATCAGAATAATGTGACCGAGTGAAGCGACATGTCTACCCGCGGACTGTTGTTTCAGTGAGCTAGCACTATAAAATTTCAACTCGGCGTGTTGGTCTAGTGCAAAGCGGACTTCATCATTATTTCATTGAAAATTAATTTGTTCTCGCCATGATATAGCTGAACAATTGCTGAATTTGCGTTAAACAGCAATCACTCACTCACTCAATTTATTAACTACATGTAGATATCATGGAGATTACACTTTCTTTGATAAGTTACAAACGTTGTGAGTTCGAATCCCGCTCATGGCGAGGTGTACTCGATACAACATTATGTGATAAAGTTTGTCTGTTATTTGCAGCAGGTCGGTGGTTTCCTCCACCAATAAAACTGACCGCCACGATATAACTGAAATATTATTGAAAGTGGCGTTAAATACCATAAATCAAACCAACCAATACTGATTGATTGACTGATGTTTAACGCCTCGAACTTTTCGGCATTTTAACAGGATTGATGAAGAGCACAAAATAGCTTGGTTTTTTTTGTTGGTGTGTTGCGTGCTTAGTAATTAAAATCTTCTTTTGTCCCTTACTTTTAAATTTTGATTCTGCTATTTCACATCACCAAAATCCCATCCGGTAAAATATTTTTAGCTGTTACGGTGGTAAAATAATAAAAAGACGTGTGATGGGTTACAACTTTTTTAATGTTGCCATATTATACACGTATACTGAGCATACGAACGAATTTTTTTAAATATTATCACATGATTGCAATATAAGCATGTAATATAAAACAAAGTTATACCCTACACTAAATATTATGTATTTAATTACATGTATATATACAAACTACAAAAATGCTATATATTTGCAGCATTGTTCTGTTATAGGTATAAACTTACGTAATATGTCAATAGTTAAAAAACACACAAATACAAATGTACATCCTTCATTTATAGAACGCTGTTTTTGTGTGAAGAACTGATCGCTTAAAGACTACTTTTTAAACTTCAAAGGCACAGTTTTGTTGTAGTTTGTTTTCCAATAAAATATTTCTTAATGTCAGGAGGAATGTAATTATCAAAAGAAATATGGCATTTAGTAAAATACTAAGTAGTTTTAATTTGATGTCAAATAACATTTTAACGGTTAAGGGAACGACCTCGTAACTCGGGAAAGGGGTATAGTTTTGTTCTGTCTCAAAAAAAAATAAAAAAATAAAAATTTCAAGTTAGAATAAAATTTGATTTTTTCGCGTTAAATTTTGTTCGCTAAGGAGGCACTAAAAGTTAAATGGTTGATCCCCAATGCTAAAACAAAACATTGTGTTCTCGTTTCAAGAATGTGTTGCCCAGGAACCTTAAGACTCAATTAAGCACCCTTTGTGATACTCTTACAGTATATACAAATACGTTACATAATTTCTAGTACTCATAAAAGTTGAATAAAGATTAATAAGTCGAGTCATTTTGCCAACTAATAAATAATCTCAAATTATGACAATAATGAAATATTAACAAGACATGGTATATCAGCTGAGTCAGTTGTCATATTACTGTTTGATTGGTCTGTAACTCTTGGAAAATGTAGCGCATGTGTCAGATCCATGACTGGTGATGGTTGCGTAGCAGCAACTGGATGATGTGGTAAATCACCGGAGTAAGCAGACTTGTATTTTTGAGACGGATTGTCAATGGAGTTACACAGTAGACGTAAATTATCAATGGCTATATCGGCACTGACGAATGTGTTTGACGCATGGTTGTTGATTAGTTGCTCAAGTTCTTTGTATTTCTTTGTCTGTGTGATTTTACTTGGTTTTGGTCTGCTGATTTTGAGTGTGGGTATTGGTGCATGACAAACATCTAAAGGATAACGATCAAAACAATCAGTACGTCTGGAGTCGTCAATGTCTTCTGGTATAGTTGTGTTAATGTCTTGGAATATGTTGTCAATGTTGAAGCTTAAATCTGGTTGTATGCAAATTGATGGGTCATTAGCATGCGCAGTTGTGTAAGTATTATCAGCAGACATAGAAAAGCCCGTATGTGATCTAGATGGCGTTGCTTCCTGACAACAGTCAGTGGTTGGGTGACACACAATCTCCGGTATGTTAAGGTGTTCGTGTAATGTGGATGGCCAATTTTCGGACGCAGTAACAGGCGAGTTCTTTTGAAGTTTGAAGACATTCCGTGGGATTTTGTTGTAGTTAACTGTCCATTTTGTAGTTTTGTTGAACAAATATTGACGATCAAAACATGAAGTCGATTTGAGAGTTGATCGGATTGTGTTTTTCCAACCAGTGTAGTCTTTGAAAAAGAATGAGAACATATTGCGAAGAGAATTAAACAATTCTGATACGGTAATTTTCTTTTCTGGGTGTTGGTCAATGGCAACAATAATCATACCGGTATAAGAATAAGGCGGTTTTGAATGTCTGTCTAGCTTGATTCTTTTGTTGTTAGAATCCAGTGTCGGTGATGGACTGCGTGAGCGTTTTCGTTGTTGACTCTTCAGTGTTGCCCTAAAATAGATAAATTCAACTTATATTTGGTGTGTAATTAAAAAATGTTCATAATAGAAAGAATAGTAATATATATTTGATTTCAAATGCAATCTAATTAAAATTTAATTGTTCCTGACCTTATTTTCTGATGTGTGTGCTCGACATATCAAAAAAGGGGGATCAATTAAAGATATATTTTAATTAGACTTACCTTAAATGTTGATTTTTTATGTTACATTTTTGGAGATAAAATCCAGTACAGAGATCCTTACAACTCGCCTACCTGCATCCTGGACTTTCACCAAAGTTTTCAAACTTTAGATGCTTACAATGGTGGAACTCACCAAAGTTTTCAAATTTTAGATGACTTACAATGGTGACTGGACAAGTATACCTGTAGTAGGTGCCACAAAAAGAATTGTAGAACAAACCCAAACGTCATTTTTGTCATTTACAAAAAATAATCAAAATCAAACTACACCAAAATACTAGAACCAATTAATCCTTATGGTTCCGAGGTTTTGGGTTTTGAAAATCTACAACTCATTAAATCACCAGACACCCATTTTCGTTCAATCATCCCATTAACACACTGCCAACCATTGTCATGAGTAGGCTCCGGATATACTGGTTTTGCAATATGGGATCTTTTCCAAATTCCTACCTGATAGTTAACTCTTTTCAGATGTTCTCTCAGACAGTTCCTGCATGGAGGAAATACACTTAGATCAATATTTTTTAGGCATTAAACGTTGGAACGAAAGCGCAGAGGTTGCAGTGAAAAACTGATTGTTACTGGTGAAAATACGAAAAAACCACCAGACTGGAAGACCTTCCTTGCCAATGAAGAAACCAAAAAGCAGCTCATTGAACTTCTTTGTCGTGTTTGTAGCACGGATAATTTCGCCCCTAAGCTTTTGGGCAAGAACGTAATAACCGTTTCTGATGGGCATGCCTTTCATATTACAAGCTATGATGGTACCAGCGTATGTCGCACAGAAATTGAATCAATTGAATCGACACAGGAAGAAACTGATTCACGAGTTGTTCTAATTTTACTACTTTAAAAGGGTTCAAAATAATAGAGTTAACAACTTGTGATAGATTCTACAATAAAAAAAAATCCTGCACCTTTTACGGTGTTTGACTCTTTTTCTCATCTCTTTCTATCGTGTCAATATTTGTTTACTTTGAGAAAATATAGAGTATTCTCCCTTGTTCTTCTTCTTCTTTTGGTATACAGCTATCCATCCACTGGATGATCATAACTAATGTTAATAACTAACGTAAATATAGAAAAAAATACCTCCCTTTGACCAAGGTCAAATAACGTTTTTACAGGTATTTATCGCTGTTGTATCATATATTTATAAAATACAAAAAATGTACACTGTATTTTATTGTGAAATACATTTAAAATACTGCCAAGACACGGATGCATATCTATAAATCGACAGTTTGATTCAACAATGCCGCTACAATGGAAAACAATTTTGCGGGAATAAGGGTGTGTAGCTTGTCTTACCCAGGAGCCGGGGTAAGATAGAAAAATCTTTTCCACCTAAATTAACGGACTTCTTTATCCAAGGGGTGAGAAAGGACATCTAGAAATACGAAAAAATGAAAATGAAAGACACAAATATATTTAATACGGTTGGAGTCTGTATTTGAAAAAAAACAACAATGGTTAAATCCGTAATATATCTGTTATTCAGACAGGGTATATAATGTGACATTCCCGGCTTAGGATATATATTTAAACGATATTTTTATTGTTAGAGACGCTCTGATTGGATGTCACAACGAGTAGAGACGAGTGCACCTGCACTCGTCTTAACTCGGTCGTCTCAACCCGAAAACGGCCATTTACGGAAGAATATCTGATCTCAAGAGATACATCTTCTAACATTAGAATTAAATGTGTTTTCTAAATACACTTGTCTGTTATACTTATAAAGAGGACATGTAAGTAGAAAATGTAACTCATCCTCAATTTTGTGATGTTCACAGTATTGATATTAGTTCTTTCTCATCTGTCTATTTGTCTTAATCTTTCATTTCATTGATTTTACGTTCGTGTTTTTCTTTTCAACTCTTAAACTATGATCACTAATACGGTATTTAGACAAAAGTTGACGTTTAGTATAGTTTTTTTTTTGTATTTAGTCTGTTGAGGAAATATTTTTCGAGAAATATGAACCATTGAAGCTGGTAAATCACCACCATAGACTGCAGCATATGCCTATTACAATATATTATTCAGTTATTGGTGTCCAATTCAAGGGTATCCCTTTAATTATTTGTATTATATCATATTGAAAGTTATCTAATTGTACTATATTTATTAATTAAAAAAATATGTTTAAGCTAAGGCTATGCAGTTCCTGAAATAACATGGATGAACTGATGTCATGATAGATGCCTCTTTTTGCAAACAATCATCTTGATGGTTTTTTTAGGGAGAGGGGGGGTAATGTGAGGGATACATGTTAGAGAAAACTGAAGAGCAATACGGGTACAACACAGAACGTTAGCGAAGACAATCAAAACAAAAAACACAACACAGAAAGCTAAAAGAATGAGTAGCACTGACTCACATAAACCGGGGGTGAACCCAGGAGTTCGTGAAGGGTTACCGGTAGCAGTTCATGTTTCTTATAAGACACAAGTATCCATATTCATGTCCGGTAAGCAAATCTTGTTGGTAAGTGAGGAAAGAAAAAATATAAGAAAGGAAAAAATCCATCGTCTTTTGATCAATGAATATGAACACAAATGTACACTGTAATTTGTATCTCTGTGGATTTAATGTTATTTTCTTGCAAATAAAACAGCAATGGGATTAGACAAAAAGTTATCACAACTTATGGACTATCCTCTCCCTACCTCTGTAACAGCATCCCCCCCCCCACCCCCCCCCCCACCCCCCCCCCCCCCACCCCCACAAAAAGTATTATCAAATCATGTAACATCTGATAGAGGCAGTGTGGCCAAATGACAATTTCCGCCATGCTTAGTTGGCAAACGTTTATTTTTGGAAGAAAAGATCAAGACGTTTGTTGACGCCGATATCAGAAGCAAAGAAAGTGATGGCGATACCTCACGTGAGCTAAGAATGTGGATATCTAGTTTAATGTGCACTTAATGTTCACCGGGTATACTCAAAGTCAAAAGATTGGAAAGTCAAATAAAAGTCATTGGGGGCAAGCATATCGAATGGGCATAATAACAGAATAGAAAAAAAAGGTATGGTTACCTTTGCATGAAGAAGGGGAACTTCAGTTGAATAATAATCACATTATTTAGGAACTGTAAATATTTAAATAATAAATGAAACACTGACTACAGGGTGGGTGATACCTTCAGGGATTGTGGTTTATCAGAAGATCGTACCTACCAATGATGGTATGGGGTCAATCATTTAACTTTTAGTTGGAGCTACCCTTTTTCCGCGTGAGACTTTTCACGAGCGTTTAAAATCAGATTATTTTTTTTAGTCATAATAAGATTTTGTAAAAAAGAATCTATATATATATATTTCAGTTATATCGTGGTGGTCAGTTTTACTGGTGGAGGAAACCAAAGAATCCGGAGAAAACTACCGATCTGTCGCAAGTCACTGACAAACTTTATCACATCATGTTGTATCGAGTACACCTCGCCATTAACGGGGTTGGAACTCACAACTTTAGTGATAATAGGCACTGATTGCCCAGAAAAAATTTCAAGGACTGTATACTAGTATATCATTTACGTTCTTGTATACTTGAGGAATTATCTTATTTCATAATCGAAGGAACCGCATCTGTCGTGTAGTGGCTTGCGTGCTCGCCAGGTAAATCGTGGATTCGAGTCTTAGTCGAACGCGAGTCAAACGAAAGACTATAAAATTGAAATTTGCTGCTTTTCCGCCAAGCACGCAACATTCAGGAGTAAGAACAAAGACTGGCTATGAATCATGATAATGACTGTGCCCAAGTGACATATGTGTACTCGCGTACTGTTGTTTCACGGGGCTAGCACTATACAGATCCAACATAAGAGTGTTAAAGCGGACATCGTCATCATCATCTCATGGAAATTGTTCTCGCCATGATATAGCTGAAAAAATTACTCATTTGGCAATCACTCACTCATAATTGAAGGAGGTGAAAGCAGCAGGTCTCCTCGCGATTTTACCTCTATTTTAATGAAAAATTTGAATTATATTTATATAATTTACAAATAAACCAGTCATATATAATTTGTAGAAAGTCAAAATAGAGATCTGATTTAGTGCCAATAAGGACAGAAGTGAATTTAATTACACGTACTATATTTAACTTCTGTTGATAGATATCAAATAATTAAATGAACATTGAAGTCTTTGTAGAATCCCGAGGATTATGCTTGCCTTAAGCTTTAGCTCTAAGCATTTTCTTGATATCACATATAAACGATAATCATTGATATGATTGTTCATATACCTAATGTGATGTTATTCCGAAAAAAGAGAACACATTAGTCCCCATGTTATAATGCCACCCTTTCTGCAATGAAAAAGTGGTCTAATGTGAGAGGTAATCTCTCTTGTGGGGACAATCTAATAGTAATTTACTATCACACACCCACAGTTCATTTGAAATTTGGCCTGATAAGAATGGTGGTCTTTGGTGGGAGTGGTCTTATAAGAGGGTCACTGCAGTATTAATAGTTGTATATTCCGATATATGATTAAGCAAATTAAAGACTTACATTTTCTTCTTCTTGGGTTTTGTGTCTGCAGGAAAACTAATATCCACTAAAATATATTCTAATTTAACAATTATCATTAAGATTATGTTGAAAGCCGAAGATAACCGTTTGTTTTATAGACATTAGAGCTTGTGTTGTTATACATTATTTTTGAGTAAATTAATTGTAACTAATTAGATAAATATTTCATTGTAATTAAAAATTACTGGAGAAACTTAACTGATCAGCTGTGTGTACAATTATTAAAATTCCTTTGACTGGTAATTAAATAATCAATTAAGCGCAACAATGCACCAAAAACCCTCTTTGATGTCAGCGGATTATTTAAAAGGTCATTATTATCAAAAAATAAAAATAAAAAATGTATTTCTCAGTCCGGTAGACCAAGCTATTTAAAAAAAAAAAACTTTAATTTATGAATTTATAATTTCCTCTGCCATTTTTATCTTGCTGGTTTTGTGTTATCACAGTGCATCTTTATTCTGCTGTTTTAACGATAAATATTATTAAATAATTTAATTGGTGATACAATTAACAAATTACACTCAGTGAGGACCTTAGATGGAGGAAACATGTGGAAGCAACATCATCTAAAGCCTCCAGGACATTAGGATTCCTGCACCGCAATTTTCGTGATTGCAACAAGTCTGTCAGGGAGCAAACTTACACACACCACCACGGTCCGACCTACCTTAGAATATGCGTCTGCAGCCTGGGATCCATACACCTCTGACCAAATAAACCAACTTGGCAAAGTCCAACGCAGAGCAGCACGTTTTGTCAGCAACAATTACAGAGACAAAACCCAGGATGCGTCACTGCTATGGTAAAGTCGTTGGGGTGGGAACCTCTCAGTAAAGGAGCGCCGAAAAAGCCATAGACTCATAATGATGTATAAGGTACCGTAAATCGGAAAATTTTGGTGTAGGTTAATTTTGGCCTTTTTTTCTCCAAAAGACGGTTGTTTTATTTTGGTGTGTGAAATTTTGGCCACTTTCGTTTCTAGTGTGTTTAATTTTGGCTACTTTTGGTTCCCATGTGTTTAATTTTTTTGTAAGTTAATTCAGAACGTAAATGGAAGCGTTCTCATTTCAACCAGCTGTTACTTACCGGATATTTTGATGTCGTACTAAAAACCAAATCGATTATGGATAAATTGTGATATTTATTAAAACTAGGAATTTAAATATTTAAACAGCATAAAGTAAAATGCATTTAATATAAAAACAACAAAATAATAATTCTGCACTGGGATTGATCATCGCTTTTACAGGTAAACAGTCTTATAACAGAATTTAAGTTATATGCTTAAATTCATTTATCACGTCGGGATTCTACGGGATTGTATTCAGGGTTTTAGGTTGACAGTTTAGTGACGTAGTGATTCCTTACCAAACAAGACTGATGTTGATCAGCGTTTAATTTTAAAGTATATCCAAGACCATCAACAGTTTAATTGTGTGTTATTCCCTAAAAGTGGTCGGTAAAGTAACATAGTTTTTATAACGGATTCATTTATTTAGTTTCATGCTGTTTCTTGGTTTGTAATTGACATTGAATTGAATTTGTTGAAATACTGGAAACGCATGCTTGAATGACGTTGCATCAGATCATTGACATGTTAAATATGATTAAACAATTATAAACTATGGAAATTGTTTCAGCGAACTGATATAATTTGTTAATAGTGAGTTATGTTGTAATTGTTAAGTAAATTATATTCATTGTGTAATTTTATTCGCCACTGCTTCCGTTCGGCCACAGGTTTACGAAAGTCAGTCTGAACACACGTTTACATACAATTACATTTGTAGACTTATTTGCTTTTAAATAATAATAATAATAATGAATAATTAAGATCAACCCCATCAAACAATATTTCAGCTGTCGAATGCATACTGAAGAAGGACGAGGTCAAATTAAGTTCAAGTTTTGAATACATAACATCTATAAATTATTCATTTGTTCATTTGTGTGCATGTTTGTTCATTATGGCATGTTCTTGTGTATTTGCTTGACCCATATGTGTGTAATTTTGCAAATAAGGTTAAATAATTAAAAAAATCAATTTTTAACAATTTAATATTACGTTTCAGGTGTATAATAATGTTGCGGCGGTCAGCAAGGAAGAGGAAAGCTTCCTCATTTCCATATAGTACAGTGATAGCTGCATCAAGGAAAAAACCATCTTCAGCAGTAGCGACTACAGTTGATGGTGCGAATTTGGTGTCTTGTCCTTTGCCTTATAACCAAGTACCAGTGTCTTTGTCAACTTCTTCGCCTCATAACAGTGTACAACTACCTGTGTCAAGCTCAATTGGGACTATGGGAGTTTCTGCAAATATCACAAGTTTACCACAACCTGCACCAATCATATTACCTCAAACTACAGACCACAGTACTGATCAGGTTCCATTCAATATAACTACATCGGGATCCAATAGTGGCAATACAGGAAATCTTGACACTACTGTGTGGATAGTGGGTTCTTCAATCATAAAAGACGCATTTGTATCAGCCAGAAGTTGTCCTGGTGGCACCTGTCTAGGATTGAGTCCCTTAAATGTATCTATATGGTGGCAGGGGAAACAAGGGATGGTTGTGAGACAAATCAAGGGTAAAATCAGATTAATGAAGAAATTTGAAGACGCCCCACAATTTATTATATTACATGTTGCAGGTAATGACTTGGGTTATAAAAAAGTTGGTTTTTTGCGCAACAATATAAAAAATATAATTCGTTGGATTTTGATTGAACTACCAAATACAACAATAATTTGGTCTCAAATCCTCCCCCGCCTGAAGTGGAGATATTCCACAAACCAAACTGCTATGCATGAATGTCGTTACAGAATTAATAATTCTATTGCATCCTTTGTTACAAAGCTTGGTGGTCATTATATCAGGTACCCAGATATATGCCGAAACAATATATTTCTAAAATCCGATGGAGTTCATCTTACACCAGTTGGAAATGACATATTTTTGAATATTCTGCAAGGAGCAATTGAGTATTTTATGTCGTCAAACTTGCGTGGATTAACCTTCCCAACTTATAATGAAAGCATTTAAGCATTATTGAATTTAATCTTTCAAATGGTGCACATCTTTGTTTAAAGGATTAAACTATTAGATGTTATTAATTATCTTACCTTAATTATGTTTATTTAATGTGTTGAAGTTGTTTTCAAAGTATGTATACATCTTGATAAGATTGTTCCAATATCTCAAATTTATAATCTAAGTGGTTTAAATAAAGATCACATATCTATCTATCATCTATCTAATGGTTTAAGGAAAAACCACATAGTCAAATTGTGATGTATATATGTTGTTGCTTTTATGATTAATTGGTGTTGGTTCACAGGTTACAAGCGAATACCCCATTTCATGGCGGTTGACAGCGCAACCAAGAGTTTGCCTGCCCTGTCAATTTGGTGGAATTCGCTGCTTTTTATGTTTATCTTTGTATACTATTCTGCTTGAAACATACCAATTGAACATTTGCACCTGTGTATCCCACGGTGTGATCAGACTTTAATTTACAACCACCTGTGTATACCACGGTGCATTGTATACCCGTTGAATATCTATCTATCAAAAGGTTGCCATAATTTGTCGGTAACCACATATCTTGTTATTGTATCTATCTATCTATCTATACATTTATATATATATTGATCTGATATTGTATAAATATTAATAATTAAACCTGTGGCCAATTACCGCCAAAACTTTATATAATTGTTTCTTTATAACCGTACGAGATAACAAAATTTAAGTTATATGCTTAAATTCATTTATCACGTCGGGATTCTACGGGATTGTATTCAGGGTTTTAGGTTGACAGTTTAGTGACGTAGTGATTCCTTACCAAACAAGACTGATGTTGATCAGCGTTTAATTTTAAACCCTCCCTCCCTCTCCAGTATTTTAGAATGGATACTGCTGCTGGTTTTGAATTTATAATTTCAGATGCTGATTCGCCTTGATGATTGGAAACTGGTGCTTTCTATATTGTAAATGGATTACAGTACCACACAACGACTTACTCACCGTGAAGAATTAATTGACAATTTGTGCAGTTTCCATTATTTGTATTTGTGCGTGTCGAACGTTAATTTGTGTAAAGTGAAGTCCTGTTAGATTCCAGCGGTGGCGGAATTCGCTGCTTTTTATGTTTATCTTTGTATACTATTCTGCTTGAAACATACCAATTGAACATTTGCACCTGTGTATCCCACGGTGTGATCAGACTTTAATTTACAAGCACCTGTGTATCCCACGGTGCATTGTATACCCGTTGAATATCTATCTATCAAAAGGTTGCCATAATTTGTCGGTAACCACATAGCTTGTTATTGTATCTCTATCTATCTATACATTTATATATATATTGATCTGATATTGTATAAATATTAATAATTAAACCTGTGGCCAATTACCGCCAAAACTTTATATAATTGTTTCTTTATAACCATACGAGATAACGGTCAGTACATGTATTTGTTTACACAACAATTATACATGATAAATAAAACCGATAGACACTAATTACGTGTTTATTGATTTTTTTTTTCTATAGGTAATTGTCATTTTAATGATATTTGACATTTTGTTGATTGAATAAATTTTATTGGTATTGTATGGTTTTTATCAATGTACTTTATTTACCTGTAATTTCTCTCTTGTCATCCAAGCCAACAATTTCACATCGTGAACACTTTTTTATCCTGCAATCAGTACATTTGCTGTACAAATATACCACACGAATAAATTTTTGCTTTATTCGTAGCCTACGAATAAACTTTTGAAGCCTACGAATAAACTTTTAAACCTACGAATAAACTTTTAAGCCCCGCCCATAGATTCCGGAACTACTTTTGTGTGTTTTTGCTCTCCTGTGAAGGAGTTAAAATATTAACCGTAACCAATGTCAATAATCGACGTCGTCTTTTTCTAATAAATGTTTTCGTTCTCACTATTTGTAAATTTACAAACCGACAAAATGAAACTAATAATTCTAAAATTTCATATTTTTTATACATATTTTACGATAAAAAAAATCCTAGAAGTCAATAAAAAACAAAACAAAAATCTTAAACAAATCCGAATCATTTATAACTTGACAGGGAAGCTTTGAAAACAAAACAAAAGCAACTAAAACTACAGGACAAAGGGAATAAACCAAAAAGGGCATGCCCTCCAACAGATGAGGAAATTAACATCCTTTATAACAGAAACGTTCTGGGCAGTCACACACCACAATCTTTACTAAACACACTTATATGGTTAAATAACTCAGTACAGTTTGAACATCAAACTCTAAGATTACTACATATATTTTATTATAAAATTTCTTCATATTAAATGTTCAATTAATTCACATCAATTACTTCAACATATCAGATAGTAGATTTCTTCAAGGTGAAAATAACACACATTCCTGCTATTGCATCAAGTCACTTTAAAATTATAGATAATTTTTTATATTCTGAATTCTTTATGACACCACAAAATATCTATATAATTTGTTTTAACCATTTGGAATAATTGTATTCAGTCACTTCCTCCAATCATTTTGCATCTTTTTTTAAAACATTTTTTTCTTTTGCAAAATTCCAACAAAGTTGTATGATTTGTCAGTTGAAACTAGTGTTTTATCTGCTGGAATTCTACTCACTGTTGATCAGGATTACAGTACATTTTTTATTTTGTGCAATTCCATTTGAAACTGATTCACATACCCCTGGCCTGTATGCAACAACTGAGTGATAGTTCTTGAAAAATGTCCTTTGTTTAATCAGATCTTTATAAAACGTTCATAGGTTTTTATGCAATTATTTCTTTCATATATAGTCTTTGCACTTATTTCAAACATCACATGTACATTGTACACTGTTAAACCATTAATCCAGCCATTCATCTGAAAGACATTAATATAGCATTGATTATAATTAAAATACATGTTATTATATATTTACTTATAAAATAACAAGAAAAAAGGAACAAAATGCAGACTAAATTAGCAATGTTTGAATATTTGAAACTTCAAGCTTTCATAATGCATTTTTGTATGATCCGACTCAGAAAATATATTCGCACATTAGTCATTACTCGCAACAACCAACATTATCATGTAAATATTGTTCATTCCAGAAAAATATATCCTTCACTCTAATATTTTTCTGGTCACAACACCTATGTCCATAATATTCTTGGTTCCTTAGTGACATCGCATTATGTAATTTACCAATCAATGGATTATGGTTTAATAATAGCAAATTTGATATGAAGAAAATAGTTGGTGGGGATTCTACATACATGTAGACTTCAATGCATATTAATTCATTTGATTATGATATACAAACAGAAGTTAAATATAGTAATTAAAAGCATATCTGGTGCTTGTTGACACTAAATCAGATCTCTATTTTGATTTTCTTCAATTTACCATGTATATATGAAAGTTTTATTTTATTCTATAAAAATAAATTCCAATTTTCCATTGAAACCTATGTAAAGTCCAGAAGATTGGTATTAGCTTCTCCTCCTTTATATACTTGCATTGTTGCAAAATACATAATTTATTTGTACGAGCTTTAGAAACAGGTAGAAAAGTGCATGAAAGAAAACTTTCCAGTCTCATGAAAAAAATGAAGGATAGTTGCAAATTAGACATTAATCAATCAGTGCCAGAAAATATCTTATCCCAGTCATGGAAATTAGCACCGGACCGACGGACCGCGTCCGATAAATTTTCCGGCGGTCCGGTAGTTTTCGCTATCTCACCGGACCGACTGTCCAGTAAATTGTTTTGTCAGCCGCTGCCTTTAAGAATAGATAAATCAAGGTTCTCGGTAAATTCAACTTAAAAATATTTCTGATTCTCTTTTATTTGTTATTTTTAGATCAAGAAAAATCGAAAATAAATAATACATGTATCGTAATTGATAATCACGAGTTTTGACAAAGACACTAACTATTTACGACAGTTATTGTCGTAAAATTTTGATGTCGTAAAATATTTCGTGTGACTACAGTGATCGTGGTACAATGTATTTCGGAAAAATAATATTATTCTCTAGAGTTTTTTTCATTAACAATCGTCGTTAATTTGGAACATTTTATCACTTCAAAACACGGTGGTCATGGCTTTCTTGCAGTATAAGACAGGAGCCATTAAAGAGAAAAGTAACCACAGAGGAGAACGGCAGAAACAGTATGAAAAAGACTGAGAACGTAAATTTATTGATTCTTGGAAGCAGGACCGACCCTGGCTTCATCACCATGTTGAACAAAATGTTATGGTCTGCAACTGGTGCATCGAAGCCAATGGACCAAAAGAGCTATATATATATTCTTTTGTAATTCTAAATTCTGGTTTCTAATTATACTTTTTCTTTTAGAGCTATTATTTTATTCTATTTTTTTTTTATATATATACATATAAGGATTCATTTGTTTAGATAGAATGAATATTTCATTTAGTAATTTTTAATGTCACAAATAGTTTTGTAATTTTAGAGTGGAAATATACCTTAATGAATAAGATCATGCTGTATACAATAATATATTTATGGACATCAAATTGTCATCCCACTTGGACACATTATACTGATTCAGAGCCAACCAGTCTTTGCTTTTTCTGCTTAATGCTGCGTACTTAACAGAGAAGCAAAAAATACCAATTTTATAGTCTTTGGTCTGACCCAACTGGAGCACGAACACATGAGCACTCGCATGCTAACCTTTACGCCGCTGTCTAATTCTAGATATTGCTGTTTGTGATTGCAAGTTTAATGCAATCAATATGCGACACTTAAATAAAATAAATTTATTATTTAAAAAAAAATCATTATTTTATTGTCGGTCCTGTAAAATCTAGTTCGGTCCTGTAATTCTTCACAGTTTACAGGACCGAATGTCCTGTGAATTCAAATTCCTAATTTCCTTGACTGTTATCCCGTCCAGAAGTTAAGAGAAAACAATGTGGAGGGGATAGATATTATGCAAATATCAGGGCATAACAATGTGGCATTTATTAATAATTACTCAACATTGAGTGAGGAAAGACACAGGAAAATATCAAACATCCTCAGCAACACTGAAAGTGAAACTAACAGAAATGCTTTTCAGCAAACTTACCTCGTAAAACCGCCACAAATTCTACAGCCAGTAGCACTTCTAATGTTTCGTGTCGAAGCAATCCCGATGTTCCTTTTTACAGTTCCAATACAAATATGTCAAGTCAAATTAGTTCTATGTTTTACGGCGTGGTCATCCATAACAAATGGTGAATGTGTACACAATTTTCACAAATGACTAAATATCCCAATAACTGAGCATTTGAGTGTTTGACATCGTTGTTAAATACATTTCCGTGAATCAGTTCAGTTTGTTGAGATAAATGATTAATCTTTCTGTTTTCTCTACTCTACCTAGTTTACTTAAAACATGCTCGAATCGTCTATACATGTATGTGTGTATTGCTTTCACATGTTTACAAACTGTGTGGGTCATACTTAAATACGCCTGCAGTAGTAACCAGGCAAATATATACGCCTGTGTGTCATACAAAGGTGGACGCCTGCAACTATATGGTTCTTTTTTATTTATTTTTTTTTTAATATAAACTAGTAAAAGGAATATATCGGATGTTTATTATTTGATATAAAAAAATAAAAATAAAAGTGAACCATATAGTTGCAGGCGTATACCTTTTCACACAGGCGTATATATTTACCTGGTTACTACTGCAGGCGTATTTAAGTATGACCGCATGTGACGTATGATCGCTAAATTAATGTGTTTTCATATCTATGAAAAACATATTAAATATATATATTTCAGGTTCTAAACTATCAATTTTCTATATAGATTTTCACCTTAATCAATAAATCTTCACTTAAATAAAGTTATTTCACTTCCTTTTGAGAACTATTTGTTCGCGAATTTTTGTCAGCAAAAAAAATCTGGTATTTTACTACGCCAAATAGTGAGGATTCCGTTGCACTAAAAAATGCATTTTTACGAGTTAAGATTATTTTTTAGGACATCGTGGATTGCAGGATAAATACAATATTGGTCTGTTGACGGTAAATATAGAATTCATTTGACTCGGCGCGAAACGGGGAGAAAGACTCGCTAGAAGCTCGTCTTTCACCCCGTTTCTCAGCCTTGTCAAATAAATTCTATATTTACCGTCAACAGACCAATATTGTATATAAGTTTGACTTGTGTGTGTACATACATGTATAACGTAATTGACAAAGTTTTACTTAGGAAAGAAGTAAGACAAAAAGGTACAGATTAGGGAATATAAATATAAAAAGATATTAAGGCAGTGTTCAATTTTGGCGGTTAATTTTTGGAGTGTGACATATTTTGGTGTGTTTAATTTTGGCACTTCGTATTTAGGGGCCAAAATAAACCAAAATAAAACCATGACCAAAATTTCCCGATTTACGGTAATGCATGGCTTTGTCTGTATTCCGGAATCATCATATATGGTCCAGACGAATGACTCCAGAACCAGAGGTGCCAACAGACTGATACAACACCACACCAATATAGCAGCATACAAACAATCCTTCCCACGTACCATACAAGAATAGAACCGGCTTTCGACTGCGGTAGCAAACGCTACACAAATGGAGGAGTGCAATGCCAGCCTACTCTCAGAGATGGCCTTGCAACAAACAGCATAAACGCCACTACTCGATGTATATAATTTTAACTGTACATTGGGATTATATATGTATAAAGTTATTTGGGATTTTAACTGTGAGGCATTGACATCCTCATCCTACGACAGGTCAAGTTTTACAGTCGTCACCGATTCCTGACCTCATATCGGAAGAAGAAGAAGAAGAAGAAGAAGAAGAAGAAGAAGAAGAAGAAGAAGAAGAAGAAGAAGAAGAAGAAGAAGAAGAAGAAGAGCTCAATAATAATAAAAATATATTGTCATCTGGAATTAATATAAACTTAGCTATTTTTATGAAAACCGATCCTTGTAAATTTTCTCTTTTTTAACAAGTCGAGCAAACCTAACACTTTGTTGTTTTCTATTCCGAAGTGACTATAAACACTTTGATTCTCACCACAACAAATCAAATTCCAGAGTTATAATAATATCATGACAAGTAGCCCACCGTGAATGTTCAGCCACCAACAGTGAAATCTTATTTTTGCATTTTTCAAATACTAGTTGATTCAATGAAGCAAATTCAGCTGCCTGGTTAACAACTTGTAAGCAAAATTTAACTTAAGCAAACTAATTTTCTGTCATAAAACGCCCAATTTGCAGTCTAGTGTGGGACATTTGATGGATACGACATAATCGCTGCATTTGACTGTTATACGGTGGGTTATGGTGTTTAACCTCACTTTCAACAATATTTCAATTATATCGTAGAGGCCAGTTTTATTGATGGAGGAATTGGGAGTACCCGGAGAAAACTACCGACCTGCCACAAGTCACTGACAAACTTCATCACTTAATGTTGTATCGAGTACACCTCGCCATGAGCGGGATTCGAACTAACAAACTAGTGGTGATAGATACTGATTGCACCGGTAGCTATAAATACAACTACCATACGATTACCACCACGACGACCATTAACTGTTATATAGTGAGTGAGCGAGTGATTGTTTTTAACGCCAAATGAGCACTGTTTCAGTTATAACATGACGAGAATAAATTACATTCAATGAAATGATGATGGTATCCGCTTTGTACTAGACAAACACGCTTTTAAACTAGATCTATATAGTAATAGCTCACTGAAACAACAGTCCACGGGTAGACTCGGACACATTATTCTGATTCTGAACATTTGCTCTTTCTCCTTAATGCAGCGTGCTTCGCAGAGAAGCAAGTTCAACCAATACCAATTTTATAGTCTTTGGTTGATCCCGACCGCAGCTTGAATCCACGATCTACCACACTCGAGGCGAGCACGCTAACTCTTAATGGATATCGTGCTATATAATATTATGTTAGGTTGGGTTTTTTTGCAGATAGTGAAAAGTGAAAGGTTACGTCCAATGAGAAAGTACTATATTTGAGGTCACTCCCGATTTTTACTGGGGTTAATGTTCTTACTCTTTACTTAGCTGTGTAGTGTTTTGACAACTTTGTATGTTCGTCTTTTTACTTTTAGCCATTGTACTGTATGTCCTTCGATTTCAGGTTTGTGATTGCTGCCCCTTTGGTGTCTTGAAACTTTTCTAGTTATAATTATGTAGATAATATCCTCTAACCCTTCTTGAACATTTACAGAAGGGTTTAAGTGGCAATTTACAAGTTCACGGATTCCGACTTCTGTCAATAATTTGATTTCGACGGAAATTCACAAGTCGAAAACACTAAGCGAAAAATTGAAAAAGAAAAACAAGTATATAGAATGTTGGACCCTTTCACACAAAACCTATATGACCTCAAGTTTGATTAAGTACATATTGAATGTCTTCCACTGTGATATATATCGTATCAGCTATTTAAGGTGGTACCATACACTTCAGGTAAAATTTGATCTGCTCGTTTAATTTTCTTATTTTTTTGGCAGTGTGTTTGAATATATCCACTGCAATAAATATCAAAATTTTAACAAATTCCAACCAACAGACTCAGAGCTATAAATTCACTAGCCACATAGGAGCTTTTCTCTCTGTGGTTTTGATCACCGAGATGCTTGAAATCTGCATACAAACATCATATGATCAACACGTTCAACTGATTTTAAAGAGTTATCTCCCTGTAGTGTTAGGTACCACCTTAAGCGCCTTTTCAACTTGTTTTTTACATTGAGTGGTTCAGTTAGTTGGGTCCTTATTTGGATGATTTCATTTTTGCTAGGGCAGAGTCTACGAAAAAATGTAATCTTTAATGGATAAATTCATGTAGGTACAATTCATTTTGTTCTGAGCAGTTCCATTCCCACTTCGCCCAATTACATTAGCGGTCGGCTGAAACGCCGCATTTAATGCAAGGGTTAAACTGTTGTTGCTTTGTCATTTCGGTAGATTTCGCTGCAATTAAATAACTTATGTTCAACAATTAAGAGACTTATTTCCATCATTATAATAACATTAGCCTCCGATTAATTACCAACGTTAATATCATCTACGATTGTTCCACCTCAGTTATCATCTGCCAGATCATATTTTATTTCCGTTTTTTTTGGCATTTTAAGCTGACACATGCACATTGTATGTTATCTATTTAAGAGCTTGTCTATGAGAATACCATGCAAAATTTAAAATGTCGTCCAGAAGCAAGGCCTAGGTGCTCAACCTCTTGTGATGATCATGATGACATGTGGTATTAATTAGATACGATAACGTAACCCTCAGTCCACTAGAGAAAAAGCGGACTGTGAACCCTCAGTTCGCTGGAGCAGCGGACTGAGGGTTACGTTATTGTATCTAGTATTAATGACCTCCCCAGAAGGTCATCCTATTCTATATAGAAGTGGAATATTTGCAATAGACACTTCTATAGTAAATTTTCAAACATGTCCAAGACATAGAGATGATTTTTTAGGAGTCTATTGGAAACGACAGAAGAGGACCTACCGATCTCCTCATCCTGCTAAGACTAGTAAGAGTTATGCGAAATGTTCAAGACTAAGAGGCATACAGGCATCAACATGTAAAGATTTTTGGCTGATATCCATAACATTTCTTACAGTTGCAAGCAGGTAAAAATCTTATCAATTGCTAATCTATATATATTTCAAAAATGGGAAGGATCTAGATCTACATAAAAACATTAACAAAATTAATAACTTCAAAATGATTCTTGATCTGTTTATCATTCCCTTAGGCCTTTTGCCTTTACTGAATATTAAAATTGAAGGGAGTTACTACAACCACACAGAAATGTAAATGTACACAGGACTTGCAGTACAAACTTTTACATGCCTTACATAATAACAATAAAGAAAATACATCGCCAGACTAGCTGTAAGTTTACAACAAGTAAAGCTCCATACAAAACCAACATTTTTCTAAATATTATTATGAAGATATGTATACTATAGACGGCAGTGATCACTGAGCCGTTTTATCATCTTGGTAGATGTATGGTAGGTTATTACTGAACAGATTTTGATGGGGTTTATTTCATCAAATTCTGTATAAATCTAGCTCTCACTTTAGTATCAGTTGTTTTGATCTAGCTCTTATGCTTAACAAGATACATGTACATGTATAAGGAACCAAAAGGGGGTCATTTTTTGAAATATCAAATAGAACTATAAAGATAACTACCCATGAACCATAACCATATATATTCTGACTCAGTATCATGCGAACAATTGAAAGCGGTTGATATTATATCCGAAGAAGAAGGTCATGTCTGCCCTACCAGACCCCCCCCCCCCCCACTCCCCTCCCACCTACAAAAAAATAAACAACAACAAATAACAATAACGCCTCTTGAAATATTTGGGAGTCCAGTACATTAATTATCGAATGTCTTTCGGTGTCCAGCTTATTGGTGTGTCAATCGACTCTATGTCTACACTTGCCTCAATGTTCCGAGTTGACTTGTTGCTGTCTCATTATTCTGGGCTATGCGAAGCTGTTTATTAAAAAGATTCTTCTCCTTACTATGTACTATAAAGAGAACTTTATGTGGAATTCAATAATTGTTACCACTGTCAGATGGATTGCAATAAATGATTTAATATTGGTTTTTTTTTCAAATTCTGACATTCAGCAGTCATCACAATCTATAGAGGTATTTTCCCAGAGAACCCAAATACTCTGATTGAGAGGAAGACAATATGGCCCAAAAAGAAATATTTAATTCTGCAATGAAAACATTGTACAGACATTTTCCAACGCTGAATTCGCAGATTAGTTTGCTTTGGGAAAGTCTATCTTAAAGTTTAATGTCATATTATTCGAAAATGATAACAGAAGCTTTTCAAGTTATTCTGAAATATGTTGCACCAGGTCAAGAAGACATAGTTATACAGAATGTTTGTAAGTAGTTGTCATTTGCATCTAATGATTCTGAGGGAAAACTTGACACAATGACTGAAGCACTGAATGAAGCTTATCAACAGCAAAATGACAGGATAAACCAGCTCCAAATTTTGTTTCTATTTGCACACTAACTCACAAAGGAAAAATGACTGAAATCAGTACCAGTACTGACTGTGCTTAAAATTGATGCAGAATGAAAACATGCAGCACTGACATCTCCAGGACAAATTTTAAATCCTCCAAAGATCTACCGTCTTTATCAGTTCAATTCCTTCAATATTGTTCTGTTGATTTTATGAATTATTACACAATGAATGTTCATCATATGTAGATGCCCATGAATTAATTTGATTATAAATTGAGAATTTTAAATTTTGATGTTATGTGAAGAAAACATTAATTTTTCTATTGATGTCTAGGCAAATTATCTCCCTTTGATTATATGAAATTTGGTTAAATCTAGAAATTATATTTATTTACTCAAATAAACTTTGTTATTTTATGTACATGTAAATGACAAGAATGTGTATTTATCATGGAACATGTTGAATATGTCATTTTCAAAGCAATTTTATATTTTTGCAAGGATTTTGTTAGGACAATCTTGGCCATACTCCTGCACTACCAAAATCATATGTATTGGCATTTTAAGGATATTGGTATATTTCATGTAGTCATTTTATTTTGTGCAAAGTCCTAACTCAATCATCAGTTGCAAATTGTACACCTTTGGCATAATTCGACAGTAAATACATGTATGAGTAAAGATTGCGGTTTTTTTTCTCAAATTAGGCAATATTACAAAAAGGGGGGATTTTGATAGTTCATATTGCAGATGATATTCAAAAGCAAAGCAAAACAATTTATCTGCTATATATTTATTCTAAGAATATTGCTTAGCAACCAAAATAAAATAAATTAAAGTGTTACCTTAGTAGATACAGCCATCAGAACATAGCATATTTTTGCAAATTATGAAATATTACCCCCGGGTTTCGGTAGTTCATATTGCAGATGATATTCAAAAGCAAAGTAAAACATTTTATATGCTATATATTTAGTCTAAGAATATCGCTTAACAACCAAAATAAAACAAATTAAAGTGTTACCTTAGTAGATATAACCATCAGAACGTTAGCCTATTTTTGCAAATTAGGAAATATTACAAAAAGAGGGGGGGTTCAATAACTCATATTGCAGATGATATTCAAAAGCAAAGCAAAACATTTTAGCTGCTATATATTTAGTCTATGATTATTGCTTAATAACCAAAATAAAACAAATTAAAGTGTTACCTTCAGAGATATAGCCCTCAGAACATAGACTATTTTTGCAAATTAGCCAATATTACAAAAAGGGGGGGGGGGGGGGTTCGGTATTGCAGATGATATTCAAAAGCAAAGCAAAACATTTTATCTGCTATATATTTATTCTCAGAATATTGCCTAACAACCAAAATAAAACAAATTAAAGATTTACCTTCAGAGATATAGCCCTCAGAACATAGCCTATTTTTGCAAATTAGGCAATATTACAAAAAGGGGTGGGGGGGGTTCGGTAGCTCATATTGCAGATGATATTCAAAAGCAAAGCAAAACATTTTATCTGCTATTTATTTAGTCTCAGAATATTGCTTAACAACCACAACCAAAATAAAACAAATTAAAGTGTTATCTTAGTAGATATAACCCTCAGAACATAGCCTATTTTTGCAAATTAAGCAATATTACAAAAAGGGGGATTTCGATAGCTCATAATGCAGATGATATTCAAAAGGAAAGCAAAACATTGTATCTGCTATATATTTATTCTCAGAATATTGCTTAACTACCAAAATAAAACAAATTAAAGTGTTACCTTCAGAGATATAGCCCTCAGAACATAGCCTATTTTTGCAAATTAAGCAATATTACAAAAAGGGGGGGGGGTTTCGGTAGCTCATATTGCAGATGATATTCAAAAGCAAAGCAAAACATTTTATCTGCTATTTATTTAGTCTCAGAATATTGCTTAACAACCACAACCAAAATAAAACAAATTAAAGTGTTATCTTAGTAGATATAACCCTCAGAACATAGCCTATTTTTGCAAATAAAGCAATATTACAAAAAGGGGGGATTTCGATAGCTCATAATGCAGATGATATTCAAAAGCAAAGCAAAACATTTTATGTGCTATACATTTATTCTCAGAATATTGCTCAACAACCAATATAAAACAAATTAAAGTGTTACCTTCAGAGATATAGCCCTCAGAACATAGCATATTTTTGCAATATTGAACATTTGGAAATTTGCCAAGTTTTTGGAGTTATCTGTCCTTGGATGATAAAGAAATAGGTCCATTTAAGTATTGACCATATAAAGTTCCTTATGCATATATTTCATTACCACTAAGGTTTAATTAATGATGTCGTGTTATAAGTAAAAAAATATGTTTCAAAACTGACCTTTTTTAGCTAGTTTCTTGTCATATTAATGATCATGATATTCGAAAATTTGAAAAAAAGGTTGATGCATTTGCAAATGTTGTGTGATGGTTTACCCACCAACAAATTTTGAAAATGATTGGCCAACCTTGCTTCGGACTGTTTTGCATGGTTTTCTCATAGACAAGTACTTAATTGTAATACATTGTGGCCATTTGTTTCTAAACACTTGTTGATTATGTACATGTATGAGCACTTGTCACATCAGTGGAGGGATTTGTCATTGCAAGCCAGAAGGCGTCCGTGCCGCATAGTCGCAAAATAATCACTTCTGGAAGTCACCACAGTTAAAAAAAAACGAAGCTCAAGCAACATCCAAATTGGTAGGTGTCTTATCAGAGGCAGGAACAACTTACCCTTCGCCAACACATGGGTTCACTCCCGGTTTTGGTCGGGTCTGTGTTGCTCTAGCTGCGGAACCGTAGCCCTTATGGTCCTTGGCCAGTTTTCTGATATTTGCGGATCATAGGGCTACGGATTTCACCCTATCAAAAATTTGCGAAACTGCAACCTTGATTTTGGCGCACCTTTCAACAGTAATTTTGACAATAAAACGCTTTCTGAAAGCGGAGTCATGTGGATAATTCGCTTCGTTACATATTTATCTATCGCTTTCCATATTTATTTACTCATTATTATTCATTTCTAGCTCATTATCATAGCAAATGTCTCGAGATTAACTGATCCCGCCTACTTCGTACCGCCATCTTGTCATTGCGGTATTCTCGCTTTGAGAGCACGTGATCTTTGCGAGATAACTCTAACAGCAAAACACGTGTTCGGTTTGTTTACATGAAAAACTTGAAAATGTTGAATGAGAGTTCACCTCAAATGGAATAATCATAGAAGAAAATAACATTTCTGGTTAATATTTGACTAATTTTTTTTTTTCAGATAAAAAATCGCCGTGCAAAATCTCCGGTAAAACGTAAACAAACCGTACACGTGTTTTGCTGTTGGAGTTATCTATCAAAAGCCACGTTCATCATCATGCAACTGGGAGTGAGAAAGTCACCTGATTTAAGCAGTGGTCGCAGATACAAACATGTAATGGAAATCAAATTTCATAAATGTGAAAGGGGCCGTCGTGGCCGTGATTGTATGGTAGTTGGATTTACAATTACCTATACAATTGGTGCGTTTTACCACTGATATTGTGAGTTCGAATCCCGCTCAGGGCGCGGTGTACAACATTATGTGATAAAGTTTGTCAGTAACTTGAGGCAGGTCGGTGGTTTTCTCCGGGTACTCCGGTTTCCTCCAGCAATATAACTGACTGCCACGATATAACTGAAATATTGTTGAAAGTGGCGTTAAACACCATAAACCAACCCAAACCATAAATGTGAAAGTCTTGGTGCTGGGAAAGCGACCACAATGTAAAGTTTGACTAACGACAGACACACGATGACAGGTAAGTAATTCCCACGTGTCGGTTATACTACCCATGCAACACTAACAAAACAAAAATGAAACTACGAAAAGAAGAAGCAGATACAAATTCCTTTACACGGTCTATTTTGATTTGATGTCTGTAATTCACGTGGTATACAATTAGTTATGTAACAAGTCAAAGTATTTGAGACGTTTTGGACTATTGTTACTTTTTCTATCAAATATTTGTGGTGGTCTCGAATCATAATTAAATAAATCACAATCAGGTTTTAAAACTTGTTGTAGCTTATATAGATCGTCCATTGGTATCAAACTATATGCTTCAATGAAAGCCTCTGTACGTTGAGCCTTTACTGCCTTAGTGTTTGTAATTGCGGCAATAGCCTTTTTGGCAGCAGTTAAATAGTCAAGCATTGTCATCTTGTTTTCGGTAAATTCTGGACTAAATGGAAAAGCTTCCTGGATTGGCAGAATGCCTCTTATTTGTAAATCTCTCCATGATCGCACACAAGCATCGTAAAAGGACATACATCGTTCCAGCCCCTTCCGCATACCAAAGATACGATTACTCTGGCCCTGAGCTCTACCTTCAGCTGTCGCAGCCTCGAAGTCGTCAAATGTGATATTTGTACCATATTCTTTGTTCCATACGTCTATTAAAAATAGTATGTCGTCTTTAAAAGATTCAAATTTGCCAATAAAATCGTAAGGAATTTGACATGGTCTGCAGTGTTCAAACACTGGTGTGAAGTGCCGATCTGTCTGTTTCCCAACAGATTCCGATTTAATAATGTATTTAACGAACTCCTGGAATATCACGTCGTGGCCGCAGCGAAGAGATAATGCGTCCCCGTTCTCTCTTATATCTGAAACAACATATCTTCCTGTTATTTTCCAATAAAGTGTATTTGGACAATATAATTTATCAACGTATCCGGACAGAATTCTAGAATACGGATCTCGTACAAACATGAATTTGTCCGCATTTTGTATAACGGAATGCAGTTCGGCGAAACCAAGATCTCTTCGGTCCGTTAACCTTTTAAAGACTGGTTTCGTTTTCTCAATATTGCTACTGCGAAAAATGTTACTCAATAATTTACGTATAAAAGTTGACCCAACTTTCTGGATTTGACAATAAACTAAGTTGTGCTTCTGGTCTATATGAATGTTATGCATAACATCTCTGTCCGTAGAATCTCCGAGAAAATCGTATGAACTGTTACCACACGTTTGTCGTAAGTGTAATACACGCTGGGCATATACTTCATTCATCAGTGAACTGTACTTCTGAAATAGTTTTTAAAAGGAACTTTTATAAAAGCTTATGATCAGAAGAGGTTGCAAAATACACATACGTGTGTGATTTGATCTGAAGATCTGTAGGACCTATCAATTAGGAAAATCCCAGTACTCTTCAATATTGGATGAAATAAAATAATAATAAAAATATTTCGCATCAAGTTCAATGTCAAACTTTGTCTCTTAACAACATCATCGAGATATTTCGAATTCACGAGTTTTCATGATATCTTATGACGTCATTTACAACATTTACAAATCTGACAGTGGGGTATTTTTTGTTATTCATTTTATTCCCACACTCCTGCCATTTTGTGCCACACATACTACTTCCCGATTCATTTATTCTCTTTTCCTATTCCGTTGCCAGTCTAACTCACTATCAGCGATATTGGTATCATACAAATAGTCATGATCATCTGTCGTAACATGTTGATATAATTTGCATCTAATAGTAATAATTTATATCGACTTAGATTAATTATCTATTAAAACTGTCTCAACTTAAATGTTAGTATACTTATACGAGTTATTTGAAAATGTGGACATACATAAATAGACATACTCCAAAATACATCAGCATGTCCACATCTGTACCTCAACTTTCCTACATATAATATGTCATGTCGATTAAATGTTTTCTACTTGTCCTGTTCTAAGCTGTATGTCGACAAGGTTATGTCAACAACGCAACAACTGTAGACCATAACAAGCATTCATATAGAACAGACCTTAAAATGACAAATGTATGGAAGCGCATATGGTACACCCATTGACGAGTTAGCTGTGAACTAACATGTCAGACAGTCTAGTTCTTTTTCGACTTGTCAACATTTAAAAGCCAACTTCTTCACTTGCTTTACAACTTATCGACTTTTTCATGACATCTTGTTGAGTTGTTTTGTCGACTTGAGGACATCGCAAAGTGTACATGAGATGTTTGGGACCTCATGTTCACTTTTGCTTTTTCTTTATATATGTTAACATGTAAACATTCTGAAGTATGCATTCTTAAAACACATGTGCACATGTTGGCATATGAAGTCAACTTGTTACATTTAAAACTGATCAAGTATCTGTCACAAAGCTTATTTTGCACGTTCTCTATATTGGACTAATTGGGGGTATGCAGCCCCATCCGTAATTTCTCCTGGGCCATTGGATCAATTCAAATGAAACTTTCCTATTTTCATCAGCACATAATACCATCCTGCACCTACTATTATATTGTTTTATCAGAGTTATATTTGGGGTTTCCCATAGCAAAATATACTTTAAAAACTAGAAAAGAAGTATGCCCCTGCACTTGATAATTATGGACAAAGTTGCTTTGTTAGGAGTGATTTTTAAAAAATGAAGTGTGTCTTTTAGACACAAATGATGCCCCCGCCTGACCATAAGGAATTATAAACAAGTCAAAAGTTCTTTAACACTATGTATGATGTTCTATCATACTCAACTTGTATACAGATAGTACCTTTAATTTTTCATTCCTGATATGTAAATATAAAGGTATTACCTGTGGTGAAATGGGTATAATTCTATCTAGAATCAGCTTAGTCGCGAGGGGCATAAAAAATGACTAAGTCCAACTACCTGTCATTATTAAATATTTTATGAAAATCAAAATCCTGTGGACATGCACACCTCCATTATGTGTATAAACATCCTACAAAATATTAAAGCTGTAGCTCCAAAACTGTAGGAGGAGATAGCCGGACAAACCATGTATCTATATCCGGGCGGACGAACAAAATGACTAAGTTCAACTACCTCTCATTTTCAGAATATTTGATGAAAATCAAAATCCTGTGGACATGCACACCTCTATGATGCGTATAAACATCCTGCAAAATATTAACGCTGTAGCTCTATAACTGTAGGAGGAGTTAGCCGGACAAACCATGTACCCTTTGTGCAGCTAGTACGAAAAAAGTACCTAAGTCCAACTACCTGTCATTTAGAGATTATTTGAAGAATATCACAATCCTGTGGACATACACACCTCCATTATTTGTATAAACATCCTACAAAATATTAAAGCTGTAGCTCCAAAACTATAGGAGGAGATAGCCGGAAAAACTATGTATCTATTTCCGGACGAACGAACGGACGGACGACCGGACGGACGGACGATCGAACGGACGGACGAACGGACGAACGAAAGGACGAACGAACGGACGGACGGACGAACGAACGAACGGACGAACGAACGAACGGACGAACGGACGGACGGACGGACGGACGGACAGGGGTAGATTAATATGCCCCCGACTCTTTGTCACGAGGGCATAACAAGTTGCTTCACGTTGCCCACTTCCACCAATACTTCATTGCTCCTTAGACGTTTCTTTACATTGTGACACAAATGGGTTGGTTATTAATAAAGTATACAGAATAAATTCATATGAATACTTTTATGATTTGTGTTAAAATATACACAAAACTCATAGTCGAAGGCTGATTACCACATTTCTGCATATAACCATGGAACCAAATCAAATATAAGTTAAAACGTATTTTTTTTAATTCAATAAAGCAATATAATAATTGAAACTATAGTCTGATGATTTTTATAAGACGTAGATTAAGTCACAAATTGAAGAAGCATATTTTTGTATTTGACAAAATTAATATCTTGTTAAGTTCATCAATACCGAGATCCCGACCCTTTACCCTGACCTTCCTCATATTCTCCCACCTTTGACCCTTCCTCCTTACATACCACCATTAACCCTTCCCCATTACACCCTACCCTTAGCCCTCTCCCTTTTTTCACACCCTTTACCCTGACCCTCCTCCTTTTCTTCCACCCTTGACCCTTCCCCCTTTAAGCCCCCTTTAACCCTTCTTCAAACTCTTAGCCCTTCCCTTTTTCTCCCACCCTTTACACTGACCCTCCTCATTTCTCCCACCCTTTACCCTGACCCTTCTCCCACCACAAACTCTTCCCCATTACCTGCAACCCTTAGTCCTTCCCCTATTCTCCTACCCTTTACACTGACCCTCCTTTTTTCCACCCTTGACCCTTCCTGTCACGCTTAAACCTTCCCTTCCGTCTTCTTCTCATCCTTAATTATTCCACTTTTTCCCAACCTTACTCCTGACCCTTCTCCTCTTCTCCACCCTTGATCCTTCCCTTTTATCCTCCCCTTTCTTCTCACCCTTTACCCCTCACCCGTTTTCCCACCATTAATCCTTTCCCGTTTTCCCACCATTAACCCTTTCCCCACTCTTAACCCTTCCATTGCAGTATTCTCGCTTTGAGAGCACGTGACCTTTGTGAGATAACTCTAACAGCAAAACACTTGTTCGGTTTGTTTACATGAAAAACTTGAAAATGTTGAATGAGAGTTCACCTCAAATGGAATAATCATAGAAGAAAATAACATTTCTGGTTAATATTTGACTAATTTTTTTTTTTCAGATAAAAAATCGCCGTGCAAAACCTCCGGTAAAACGTAAGCAAACCGAACACGTGTTTTGCTGTTGGAGTTATCTCTCAAAAACCACGTGACGTCAAAGCGAGAATACCGCAATGACAAGATGGCGGAACGAAGTAGGCGGGATCAGTTAATCTCGAGACATTTGTTATGATAATGAGCACGAAATGAATAATAATGAGCAAGTAAATATGGAAAGCGATAGATAAATACGTAACGAAACGAATTATCCACATGACTCCGCTCCCACAAAGCGTTTTGTTGTCAAAATTACTGTTGAAAGGTGCGACAAAATCAAGGTCGCAGTTCGCAAATTTTTGATAGGGTGAAATCCGTAGCCCTATGGTCTGCAAATATCAGAAAACTGGCCCAGGACCATAAGGGCTACGGTTCCGCAGCTATTGTTGCTCATCTTTTAAGTTTTCTGTGTTGTGTTTTTTGCTTTGTTTGTCTTGATCCTGTGTCTTGTGTACCCAATGTTACCAGTGTCTCTGGATTATCTATTCTTGATTGCCACTTCAGTTTTCTCTAACATTTATTCAATGTGTTCATCATCATGCAACTGGGAGTGAGAAAGTCACCTGATTTAAGCTGTGGTCGTAGATACAAACATGTAATGGAAATCAAATTTCATAAACGTGAAAGGGGCCGTCCTGGCCGCGATTGTATGGTATTTGAATTTACAATTGCCTATACAATTGGTGCCTATTACCACTGAAATTGTGAGTTCGGATCCCGCTCAGGGCGAGGTGTACAACATTATGTGATAAAGTTTGTCAGTAACTTGAGGCAGGTCGGTGGTTTTCTTCGGGTACTCCGGTTTCCTCCACCAATACAACTGACTGCCACGATATAACTGAAATATTGTGGAAAGTGGCGTTAAACACCATAAACCAACCCAAACCATAAATGTGAAAGTCTTGGTGTTGGGAAAGCGACCACAATGTAAAGTTTGACTCACGACAGACACACGATGACAAGGAAGTAATTCCCACGTGTCGGTTATACTACCCATGCAACACTAACAAAACAAAAATGAAACTACGAAAAGAAGAAGCAGATACAAATTCCTTTACACGGTCTATTTTGATTTGATGTCTGTAATTCACGTGGTATACAATTAGTTATGTAACAAGTCAAAGTATTTGAGACGCTTTGGACTATTGTTACTTTTTCTATCAAATATTTGTGGTGGTCTCGAATCATAATTAAATAAATCACAATCAGGTTTTAAAACTTGTTGTAGCTTATATAGATCGTCCATTGGTATCAAATTATATGCTTCAATGAAAGCCTGTGTACGTTGAGCCTTTACTGCCTTAGTGTTTGTAATTGCGGCAATAGCCTTTTTGGCAGCAGTTAAATAGTCAAGCATTGTCATCTTGTTTTCGGTAAATTCTGGACTAAATGGAAAAGCTTCCTGGATTGGCAGAATGCCTCTTATTTGTAAATCTCTCCATGATCGCACACAAGCATCGTAAAAGGACATACATCGTTCCAGCGCCTTCCGCATGCCAAAGATACAATTACTCTGGCCCTGGGCTCTACTTGCAGCTGTCGCAGCCCCGAAGTCGTCAAATGTGATATTTGTACCATATTCTTTGTTCCATACGTCTATTAAAAATAGTATGTCGTCTTTAAAAGATTCAAATTTGCCAATAAAATCGTAAGGAATTTGACATGGTCTGCAGTGTTCAAACGCTGGTGTGAAGTGTCGATCTGTATGTTTCCCAACAGATTCCGATTTAATAATGTATTTAACGAACTCCTGGAATATCACGTCGTGGCCGCAGCGAAGAGATAATGCGTCCCCGTTCTCTCTTATATCTGAAACAACATATCTTCCTGTTATTTTACAATAAAGTGTATTTGGACAATATAATTTATCAACGTATCCGGACAGAATTCTAGAATACGGATCTCGTACAAACATGAATTTGTCCGCATTTTGTATAATGGAATGCAGTTCGGCGAAACCAAGATCTCTTCGGTCCGTTAACCTTTTAAAGACTGGTTTCGTTTTCTCAATATTGCTACTGCGAAAAATGTTACTCAATAATTTACGTATAAAAGTTGACCCAACTTTCTGGATTTGACAATAAACTAAGTTGTGGTTCTGGTCTATATGAATGTTATGCATAACATCTCTGTCCGTAGAATCTCCGAGAAAATCGTATGAACTGTTACCACACGTTTGTCGTAAGTGTAATATACGCTGGGCATATACTTCATTCATCAGTGAACTGTACTTCTGAATTAGTTTTAAAAAGGAACTTTTATAAAAGCTTATGATCAGAAGAGGTTGCAAAATACACATACGTGTGTGATTTGATCTGAAGATCTGTAGGACCTATCAATTAGGAAAATCCCAGTACTCTTCAATATTGGATGAAATAAAATAATAATAAAAATATTTTTCGCATCAAGTTCAATGTCATCGAGATGTTTCGAATTCACGAGTTTTCATGATATCTTATGACGTCATTTACAACATTTACAAATCTGACAGTGGGGTATTTTTTGTTATTCATTTATTCCCACACTCCTGACATTTTGTGCCACACATACTACTTCCCTATTAATTTATTCTCTTTTCTTATTCCGTTGCCAGTCTAACTCACTATCAGCGATATTGGTATCATACAAATAGTCATGATCATCTGTCGTAACATGTTGATATAATTTGCATCTAATAGTAATAATTTATATCGACTTAAATTAATTATCTCTTAAAAGTGTCTCAACTTAAATGTTAGTATACTTATGCGAGTTATTTGAAAATGTGGACATACATCAATAGACATACTCCAAAATACATCAGCATGTCGACATCTGTACCTCAACTTTCCTACATATAATATGTCATGTCGATTAAATGTTTTCTACTTGTCCTGTTCTAAGCTGTATGTCGACAAGGTTATGTCAACAACGCAACAAATGTAGACCATAACAAGCATTCATATAGAACAGACCTTAAAATGACAAATGTATGGAAGCGCATATGGTACACCCATTGACGAGTTAGCTGTGAACTAACATGTCAGACAGTCTAGTTCTTTTTCGACTTGTCAACATTTAAAAGCCAACTTCTTCACTTGCTTTACAACTTATCGACTTTTTCATGACATCTTGTTGAGTTGTTTTGTCGACTTGAGGACATCGCAAAGTGTACATGAGATGTTTGGGACCTCATGTTCACTTTTGCTTTTTCTTTATATATGTTAACATGTAAACATTCTGAAGTATGCATTCTTAAAACACATGTGCACATGTTGGCATATGAAGTCAACTTGTTACATTTAAAACTGATCAAGTATCTGTCACAAAGCATATTTTGCATATTCTCTATATTGGACTAATTGGGGGTATGCAGCCCCACCCGTAATTTCTCCTGGGCCACTGGATCAATTCAAATGAAACTTTCCTATTTTCATCAGCACATAATACCATCCTGCACCTACTATTATATTGTTTTATCAGATTTATATTTGGGGTTTCCCATAGCAAAATATACTTTAAAAACTAGAAAAGAAGTACGCCCCTGCACTTGATAATTATGGACAAAGTTGTTTTGTTAGGAGTGATTTTTAAAAAATGAAGTGTGCCTTTTAGACACAAATGATGCCCCCGCCTGATCATAAGGAATTATAAACAAGTCAAAAGTTCTTTAACACTATGTATGATGCTCTATCATACTCAACTTGTATACAGATAGTACCTTTAATTTTTCATTCCTGATATGTAAATATAAAGGTATTACCTGTGGTGAAATGGGTATGATTCTATCTAGAATCAGCTTAGTCGCGAGGGGCATAAAAAATGACTAAGTCCAACTACCTGTCATTATTAAATATTTTATGAAAATCAAAATCCTGTGGACATGCACACCTCCATTATGTGTATAAACATCCTACAAAATATTAAAGCTGTAGCTCCAAAACTGTAGGAGGAGATAGCCGGACAAACCATGTATCTATATCCGGGCGGACGAACAAAATGACTAAGTTCAACTACCTCTCATTTTCAGAATATTTGATGAAAATCAAAATCCTGTGGACATGCACACCTCTATTATGCGTATAAACATCCTGCAAAATATTAACGCTGTAGCTCTAAAACTGTAGGAGGAGATAGCCGGACAAACCATGTACCCTTTGTGCAGCTAGTACGAAAAAAGTAACTAAGTCCAACTACCTGTCATTTAGAGATTATTTGAAGAAAATCAAAATCCTGTGGACATACACACCTCCATTATTTGTATAAACATCCTACAAAATATTAAAGCTGTAGCTCCAAAACTATAGGAGGAGATATCCGGAAAAACTATGTATCTATTTCCGGACGAACGAACGGACGGACGACCGGACGGACGGACGATCGAACGGACGGACGAACGGACGAACGAAAGGACGGACGAACGGACGAACGGACGGACGAACGAACGAACGAACGAACGGACGGACGAACGAACGGACGGACGGACGGACGGACAGGGGTAGATTAATATGCCCCCGACTCTTTGTCGCGAGGGCATAACAAGTTGCTTCACGTTGCCCACTCCCACCAATACTTCATTGCTCCTTAGACGTTTCTTTACATTGTGACACAAATGGGTTGGTTATTAATAAAGTATACAGAATAAATTCATATGAATACTTTTATGATTTGTGTTAAAATATACACAAAACTCATAGTCGAAGGCTGATTACCACATTTCTGCATATAACCATGGAACCAAATCAAATATAAGTTAAAACGTATTTTTTTTAATTCAATAAAGCAATATAATAATTGAAACTATAGTCTGGTGATTTTTATAAGACGTAGATTAAGTCACAAATTGAAGAAGCATATTTTGTATTTGACAAAATTAATATCTTGTTAAGTTCATCAATACCGAGATCCCGACCCTTTACCCTGACCTTCCTCATATTCTCCCACCTTTGACCCTTCCTCCTTACATACCACCATTAACCCTTCCCCATTACACCCTACCCTTAGCCCTCTCCCTTTTCTCACACCCTTTACCCTGACCCTCCTCCTTTTCTTCCACCCTTGACCCTTCCCCCTTTAAGCCCCCTTTAACCCTTCTTCCCACTCTTAGCCCTTCCCCTTTTCTCCCACCCTTTACACTGACCCTCCTCATTTCTCCCACCCTTTACCCTGACCCTTCTCCCACCACAAACTCTTCCCCATTACCTGCAACCCTTAGTCCTTCCCCTATTCTCCTACCCTTTACACTGACCCTCCTTTTTTCCACCCTTGACCCTTCCTGTCACGCTTAAACCTTCCCTTCCGTCTTCTTCTCACCCTTAATTATTCCACTTTTTCCCAACCTTACTCCTGACCCTTCTCCTCTTCTCCACATTGATCCTTCCCTTTTATCCTCCCCTGTCTTCTCACCCTTTACCCCTTCCCCGTTTTCCCACCATTAATCCTTTCCCGTTTTCCCACCATTAACCCTTTCCCCACTCTTAACCCTTCCATAGCAGTATTCTCGCTTTGAGAGCACGTGACCTTTGTGAGATAACTCTAACAGCAAAACACGTGTTCGGTTTGTTTACATGAAAAACTTGAAAACGTTGAATGAGAGTTCACCTCAAATGGAATAATCATAGAAGAAAATAACATTTCTGGTTAATATTTGACTAATTTTTTTTTTCAGATAAAAAATCGCCGTGCAAAACCTCCGGTAAAACGTAAACAAACCGAACACGTGTTTTGCTGTTGGAGTTATCTCTCAAAAACCACGTGACGTCAAAGCGAGAATACCGCAATGACAAGATGGCGGAACGAAGTAGGCGGGATCAGTTAATCTCGAGACATTTGTTATGATAATGAGCACGAAATGAATAATAATGAGCAAGTAAATATGGAAAGCGATAGATAAATACGTAACGAAACGAATTATCCACATGACTCCGCTCCCACAAAGCGTTTTGTTGTCAAAATTACTGTTGAAAGGTGCGACAAAATCAAGGTCGCAGTTCGCAAATTTTTGATAGGGTGAAATCCGTAGCCCTATGGTCTGCAAATATCAGAAAACTGGCCCAGGACCATAAGGGCTACGGTTCCGCAGCTATTGTTGCTCATCTTTTAAGTTTTCTGTGTTGTGTTTTTTGCTTTGTTTGTCTTGATCCTGTGTCTTGTGTACCCAATGTTACCAGTGTCTCTGGATTATCTATTCTTGATTGCCACTTCAGTTTTCTCTAACATTTATTTAATGTGTTCATCATCATGCAACTGGGAGTGAGAAAGTCACCTGATTTAAGCTGTGGTCGTAGATACAAACATGTAATGGAAATCAAATTTCATAAACGTGAAAGGGGCCGTCCTGGCCGCGATTGTATGGTATTTGAATTTACAATTGCCTATACAATTGGTGCCTATTACCACTGAAATTGTGAGTTCGGATTCCCCTCAGGGCGAGGTGTACAACATTATGTGATAAAGTTTGTCAGTAACTTGAGGCAGGTCGGTGGTTTTCTCCGGGTGCTCCGGTTTCCTCCACCAATACAACTGACTGCCACGATATAACTGAAATATTGTTGAAAGTGGCGTTAAACACCATAAACCAACCCAAACCATAAATGTGAAAGTCTTGGTGTTGGGAAAGCGACCACAATGTAAAGTTTGACTAACGACAGACACACAATGACAGGTAAGTAATCCCCACGTGTCGGTTATACTACCCATGCAACACTAACAAAACAAAAATGAAACTACGAAAAGAAGAAGCAGATACAAATTCCTTTACACGGTCTATTTTGATTTGATGTCTGTAATTCACGTGGTATACAATTAGTTATGTAACAAGTCAAAGTATTTGAGACGTTTTGGACTATTGTTACTTTTTCTATCAAATATTTTTGGTGGTCTCGAATCATAATTAAATAAATCACAATCAGGTCTTAAAACTTGTTGTAGCTTATATAGATCGTCCATTGGTATCAAACTATATGCTTCAATGAAAGCCTCTGTACGTTGAGCCTTTACTGCCTTAGTGTTTGTAATTGCGGCAATAGCCTTTTTGGCAGCAGTTAAATAGTCAAACATTGTCATCTTGTTTTCGGTAAATTCTGGACTAAATGGAAAAGCTTCCTGGATTAGCAGAATGCCTCTTATTTGTAAATCTCTCCATGATCGCACACAAGCATCGTAAAAGGACATACATCGTTCCAGCCCCTTCCGCATACCAAAGATACGATTACTCTGGTCCTGAGCTCTACTTTCAGCTGTCGCAGCCTCGAAGTCGTCAAATGTGATATTTGTACCATATTCTTTGTTCCATACGTCTATTAAAAATAGTATGTCGTCTTTAAAAGATTCAAATTTGCCAATGAAATCGTAAGGAATTTGACATGGTCTGCAGTGTTCAAACGCTGGTGTGAAGTGTCGATCTGTATGTTTCCCAACAGATTCCGATTTAATAATGTATTTAACGAACTCCTGGAATATCACGTCGTGGCCGCAGCGAAGAGATAAAGCGTCCCCGTTCTCTCTTATATCTGAAACAACATATCTTCCTGTTACTTTCCAATAAAGTGTATTTGGACAATATAATTTATCAACGTATCCGGACAGAATTCTAGAATACGGATCTCGTACAAACATGAATTTGTCCGCATTTTGCATAACGGAATGCAGTTCGGCGAAACCAAGATCTCTTCGGTCCGTTAACCTTTTAAAGACTGGTTTCGTTTTCCCAATATTGCTACTGCTAAAAATGTTACTCAATAATTTACGTATAAAAGTTGACCCAACTTTCTGGATTTGACAATAAACTAAGTTGTGGTTCTGGTCTATATGAATGTTATGCATAACATCTCTGTCCGTAGAATCTCCGAGAAAATCGTATGAACTGTTACCACACGTTTGTCGTAAGTGTAATACACGCTGGGCATATACTTCATTCATCAGTGAACTGTACTTCTGAAATAGTTTTAAAAAGGAACTTTTATAAAAGTTTAGGATCAGAAGAGGTTTTAAAATACACATACGTGTATGATTTGATCTGAAGATCTGTAGGACCTATCAATTAGGAAAATTCCAATACTCTTCAATATTAAAGGAAATAAAATAATAATCAAAATATTTCGTATCAAGTTCAATGTCAAACTTTGTCTCTTAACAACATCATCGAGATGTTTCGAATTCACGAGTTTTCATGATATCTTATGACGTCATTTACAACATTTACAAATCTGACAGTGGGGTATTTTTTGTTATTCATTTTATTCCCACACTCTTGCCATTTTGTGCCACACATACTACTTCCCGACTCATTTATTCTCTATTCCTATTCCGTTGCCAGTTTAACTCACTATCAGCGATCATTGGTATCATACAAATAGTCATGATCATCTGTCGTAAGATGTTGATATAATTTGCATCTAATAGTAATAATTTATATCGACTTAAATTAATTATCTGTTAAAAGTGTCACAACTTAAATGTTAGTATACTTATGCGAGTTATTTGAAAATGTGGACATACATCAATAGACATACTCCAAAATACATCAGCATGTCGACATCTGTACCTCAACTTTCCTACATATAATATGTCATGTCGATTAAATGTTTTCTACTTGTCCTGTTCTAAGCTGTATGTCGACAAGGTTATGTCAACAACGCAACAACTGTAGACCATAACAAGCATTCATATAGAACAGACCTTAAAATGACAAATGTATGAAAGCGCATATGGTACACCCATTGACGAGTTAGCTGTGAACTAATATGTCAGACAGTCTAGTTCTTTTTCGACTTGTCAACATTTAAAAGCCAACTTCTTCACTTGCTTTACAACTTATCGACTTTTTCATGACATCTTGTTGAGTTGTTTTGTCGACTTGAGGACATCGCAAAATGTACATGAGATGTTTGGGACCTCATGTTCACTTTTGCTTTTTCTTTATATATGTTTACATGTAAACATTCTGAAGTATGCATTCTTAAAACACATGTGCACATGTTGGCATATGAAGTCAACTTGTTACATTTAAAACTGATCAAGTATCTGTCACAAAGCATATTTTGCATGTTCTCTATATTGGACTAATTGGGGGTATGCAGCTCCACCCGTAATTTCTCCTGGGCCACTGGATCAATTCAAATGAAACTTTCCTATTTTCATCAGCACATAATACCATTCTGCACCTACTATTATATTGTTTTATCAGATTTATATTTGGGGTTTCCCATAGCAAAATATACTTTAAAAACTAGAAAAGAAGTACGCCCCTGCACTTGATAATTATGGACAAAGTTGTTTTGTTAGGAGTGATTTTTAAAAAATGAAGTGTGTCTTTTAGACACAAATGATGCCCCCGCCTGACCATAAGGAATTATAAACAAGTCAAAAGTTCTTTAACACTATGTATGATGCTCTATCATACTCAACTTGTATACAGATAGTACCTTTAATTTTTCATTCCTGATATGTAAATATAAAGGTATTACCTGTGGTGAAATGGGTATGATTCTATCTAGAATCAGCTTAGTCGCGAGGGGCATAAAAATGACTAAGTCCAACTACCTGTCATTATTAAATATTTGATGAAAATCAAAATCCTGTGGACATGCACACCTCTATTATGCGTATAAACATCCTGCAAAATATTAACGCTGTAGCTCTAAAACTGTAGGAGGAGTTAGCCGGACAAACCATGTACCCTTTGTGCAGCTAGTACGAAAAAAGTAACTAAGTCCAACTACCTGTCATTTAGAGATTATTTGATGAAAATCACAATCCTGTGGACATACACACCTCCATTATTTGTATAAACGGACGAACGAAAGGACGGACGAACGGACGAACGGACGGACGAACGAACGAACGAACGAACGGACGGACGAACGAACGGACGGACGGACGGACGGACGGACAGGGGTAGATTAATATGCCCCCGACTCTTTGTCGCGAGGGCATAACCAATACTTCATTGCTCCTTAGACGTTTCTTTACATTGTGACACAAATGGGTTGGTTATTAATAAAGTATACAGAATAAATTCATATGAATACTTTTATGATTTGTGTTAAAATATACACAAAACTCATAGTCGAAGGCTGATTACCACATTTCTGCATATAACCATGGAACCAAATCAAATATAAGTTAAAACGTATTTTTTTTAATTCAATAAAGCAATATAATAATTGAAACTATAGTCTGGTGATTTTTATAAGACGTAGATTAAGTCACAAATTGAAGAAGCATATTTTTGTATTTGACAAAATTAATATCTTGTTAAGTTCATCAATACCGAGATCCCGACCCTTTACCCTGACCTTCCTCATATTCTCCCACCTTTGACCCTTCCTCCTTACATACCACCATTAACCCTTCCCCATTACACCCTACCCTTAGCCCTCTCCCTTTTCTCACACCCTTTACCCTGACCCTCCTCCTTTTCTTCCACCCTTGACCCTTCCCCCTTTAAGCCCCCTTTAACCCTTCTTCCCACTCTTAGCCCTTCCCCTTTTCTCCCACCCTTTACACTGACCCTCCTCATTTCTCCCACCCTTTACCCTGACCCTTCTCCCACCACAAACTCTTCCCCATTACCTGCAACCCTTAGTCCTTCCCCTATTCTCCTACCCTTTACACTGACCCTCCTTTTTTCCACCCTTGACCCTTCCTGTCACGCTTAAACCTTCCCTTCCGTCTTCTTCTCACCCTTAATTATTCCACTTTTTCCCAACCTTACTCCTGACGCTTCTCCTCTTCTCCACCCTTGATCCTTCCCTTTTATCCTCCCCTGTCTTCTCACCCTTTACCCCTTCCCCGTTTTCCCACCATTAATCCTTTCCCGTTTTCCCACCATTAACCCTTTCCCCACTCTTAACCCTTCCATTGCAGTATTCTCGCTTTGAGAGCACGTGACCTTTGTGAGATAACTCTAACAGCAAAACACGTGTTCGGTTTGTTTACATGAAAAACTTGAAAATGTTGAATGAGAGTTCACCTCAAATGGAATAATCATAGAAGAAAATAACATTTCTGGTTAATATTTGACTAATTTTTTTTTTCAGATAAAAAATCGCCGTGCAAAACCTCCGGTAAAGCGTAAAGAAACCGAACACGTGTTTTGCTGTTGGAGTTATCTCTCAAAAACCACGTGACGTCAAAGCGAGAATACCGCAATGACAAGATGGCGGAACGAAGTAGGCGGGATCAGTTAATCTCGAGACATTTGTTATGATAATGAGCTAGAAATGAATAATAATGAGCAAGTAAATATGGAAAGCGATAGATAAATACGTAACGAAACGAATTATCCACATGACTCCGCTCCCACAAAGCGTTTTGTTGTCAAAATTACTGTTGAAAGGTGCGACAAAATCAAGGTCGCAGTTCGCAAATTTTTGATAGGGTGAAATTCGTAGCCATATGGTCTGCAAATATCAGAAAACTGGCCCAGGACCATAAGGGCTACGGTTCCGCAGCTATTGTTGCTCATCTTTTAAGTTTTCTGTGTTGTGTTTTTTGCTTTGTTTGTCTTGATCCTGTGTCTTGTGTACCCAATGTTACCAGTGTCTCTGGATTATCTATTCTTGATTGCCACTTCAGTTTTCTCTAACATTTATTTAATGTGTTCATCATCATGCAACTGGGAGTGAGAAAGTCACCTGATTTAAGCTGTGGTCGTAGATACAAACATGTAATGGAAATCAAATTTCATAAACGTGAAAGGGGCCGTCCTGGCCGCGATTGTATGGTATTTGAATTTACAATTGCCTATACAATTGGTGCCTATTATCACTGAAATTGTGAGTTCGGATCCCGCTCAGGGCGAGGTGTACAACATTATGTGATAAAGTTTGTCAGTAACTTGAGGCAGGTCGGTGGTTTTCTCCGGGTACTCCGGTTTCCTCCACCAATACAACTGACTGCCACGATATAACTGAAATATTGTTGAAAGTGGCGTTAAACACCATAAACCAACCCAAACCATAAATGCTACCACAATGTAAAGTTTGACTAACGACAGACACACGATGACAGGTAAGTAATCCCCACGTGTCGGTTATACTACCCATGCAACACTAACAAAACAAAAATGAAACTACGAAAAGAAGAAGCAGATACAAATTCCTTTACACTGTCTATTTTGATTTGATGTCTGTAATTCACGTGGTATACAATTAGTTATGTAACAAGTCAAAGTATTTGAGACGTTTTGGACTATTGTTACTTTTTCTATCAAATATTTGTGGTGGTCTCGAATCATAATTAAATAAATCACAATCAGGTTTTAAAACTTGTTGTAGCTTATATAGATCGTCCATTGGTATCAAACTATATGCTTCAATGAAAGCCTCTGTACGTTGAGTCTTTACTGCCTTAGTGTTTGTAATTGCGGCAATAGCCTTTTTGGCAGCAGTTAAATAGTCAAGCTTTGTCATCTTGTTTTCGGTAAATTCTGGACTAAATGGAAAAGCTTCCTGGATTGGCAGAATGCCTCTTATTTGTAAATCTCTCCATGATCGCACACAAGCATCGTAAAAGGACATACATCGTTCCAGCGCCTTCCGCATACCAAAGATACGATTACTCTGGCCCTGAGCTCTACTTTCAGCTGTCGCAGCCTCGAAGTCGTCAAATGTGATATTTGTACCATATTCTTTGTTCCATACGTCTACTAAGAATAGTATGTCGTCTTTAAAAGATTCAAATTTGCCAATGAAATCGTAAGGAATTTGACATGGTCTGCAGTGTTCAAACGCTGGTGTGAAGTGTCGATCTGTATGTTTCCCAACAGATTCCGATTTAATAATGTATTTAACGAACTCCTGGAATATCACGTCGTGGCCGCAGCGAAGAGATAATGCGTCCCCGTTCTCTCTTATATCTGAAACAACATATCTTCCTGTTATTTTCCAATAAAGTGTATTTGGACAATATAATTTATCAACGTATCCGGACAGAATTCTAGAATACGGATCTCGTACAAACATGAATTTGTCCGCATTTTGTATAACGGAATGCAGTTCGGCGAAACCAAGATCTCTTCGGTCTGTTAACCTTTTAAAGACTGGTTTCGTTTTCTCAATATTGCTACTGCTAAAAATGTTACTCAATAATTTACGTATAAAAGTTGACCCAACTTTCTGGATTTGACAATAAACTAAGTTGTGGTTCTGGTCTATATGAATGTTATGCATAACATCTCTGTCCTTAGAATCTCCGAGAAAATCGTATGAACTGTTACCACACGTTTGTCGTAAGTGTAATACACGCTGGGCATATACTTCATTCATCAGTGAACTGTACTTCTGAAATAGTTTTAAAAAGGAACTTTTATAAAAGCTTATGATCAGAAGAGGTTGCAAAATACACATACGTGTATGATTTGATCTGAAGATCTGTAGGACCTATCAATTAGGAAAATCCCAGTACTCTTCAATATTGGATGAAATAAAATAATAATAAAAATATTTCGCATCAAGTTCAATGTCAAACTTTGTCTCTTAACAACATCATCGAGATGTTTCGAATTCACGAGTTTTCATGATATCTTATGACGTCATTTACAACATTTACAAATCTGACAGTGGGGTATTTTTTGTTATTCATTTTATTGCCACACTCTTGCCATTTTGTGCCACACATACTACTTCCCGATTCATTTATACTCTTTTCCTATTCCGTTGCCAGTCTAACTCACTATCAGCGATATTGGTATCATACAAATAGTCATGATCATCTGTCGTAACATGTTGATATAATTTGCATCTAATAGTAATAATTTATATCCACTTAAATTAATTATCTATTAAAAGTGTCTCAACTTAAATGTTAGTATACTTATACGAGTTATTTGAAAATGTGGACATACATCAATAGACATACTCCAAAATACATCAGCATGTCCACATCTGTACCTCAACTTTCCTACATATAATATGTCATGTCGATTAAATGTTTTCTACTTGTCCTGTTCTAAGCTGTATGTCGACAAGGTTATGTCAACAACGCAACAACTGTAGACCATAACAAGCATTCATATAGAACAGACCTTAAAATGACAAATGTATGGAAGCGCATATGGTACACCCATTGACGAGTTAGCTGTGAACTAACATGTAAGAAAGTCTAGTTCTTTTTTGACTTGTCAACATTTAAAAGCCAACTTGTTCACTTGCTTTGCAACTTATCGACTTTTTCATGACATCTTGTTGAGTTGTTTTGTCGACTTGAGGACATCGCAAAGTATACATGAGATGTTTGGGACCTCATCTTCACTTTTGCTTTTTCTTTATATATGTTAACATGTAAACATTCTGAAGTATGCATTCTTAAAACACATGTGCACATGTTGGCATATGAAGTCAACTTGTTACATTTAAAACTGATCAAGTATCTGTCACAAAGCATATTTTGCATGTTCTCTATATTGGACTAATTGGGGGTATGCAGCCCCATCCGTAATTTCTCCTGGGCCACTGGATCAATTCAAATGAAACTTTCCTATTTTCAACAGCACATAATACCATCCTGCACCTACTATTATATTGTTTTATCAGATTTATATTTGGGGTTTCCCATAGCAAAATATACTTTAAAGACTAGAAAAGAAGTATGCCCCTGCACTTGATAATTATGGACAAAGTTGTTTTGTTAGGAGTGATTTTTTAAAAATGAAGTGTGTCTTTTAGACACAAATGATGCCATCGCCTGACCATAATGAATTATAAACAAGTCAAAAGATCTTTAACACTATGTATGATGTTCTATCATACTCAACTTGTATACAGATAGTACCTTTAATTTTTCATTCCTGATATGTAAATATAAGGGTATTACCTATGGTGAAATGGGTATAATTCTATCTAGAATCAGCTTAGTCGCGAGGGGGCATAAAAAATGACTAAGTCCAACTACCTGTCATTATCAAATATTTGATGAAAATCAAAATCATGTGGACATGCACACCTCCATTATGTGTATAAACATCATACAAAATATTAAAGCTGTAGCACCAAAACTGTAGGAGGAGATAGCCGGACAAACCATGTATCTATATCCGGGAGGACGAACAAAATGACTAAATCCGACTACCTCTCATTTTCAGAATATTTGATGAAAATCAAAATCCTATGGACATGCACACCTCTATTATGTGTATAAACATCCTGCAAACCATGTATCTATATCCGGACAGACGGACGGACGGACGAACGGACGGACGAACGGACGGACGAACGGACGGACAAACGAACGGACGAACGGACGAACGAACGGACGGACGAACGGACGGACGGACGGACGGACGGACGGACGAACTGACGGACGAACGGACGACAGGGGTAAACTAATATGGCCCCTGACTCTTTGTCGCGAGGGCATAACAAGTTGCTTCACGCTGCCCACTTCCACCAATACTTCATTGCTCCTTAGACGTTTCTTTACATTGTGACACAAATGGGTTGGTTATTAATAAAGTATACAGAATAAATTCATATGAATATTTTTATGATTTGTGTTAAAATATACACAAAACTCATAGTCGAAGGCTGATTACCACATTTCTGCATATAACCATGGAACCAAATCAAATATAAGTTAAAACGTATTTTTTTTTATTCAATAAAGCAATATAATAATTGAAACTATAGTCTAGTGATTTTTATAAGACGTAGATTAAGTCACAAATTGAAGAAGCATATTTTTGTATTTGACAAAATTAATATCTTGCTAAGTTCATCAATACCGAGATCCCGACCCTTTACCATGACCTTCCTCCTATTCTCCCACCTTTGACCCTTCCTCCTTACATACTACCATTAACCCTTCCCCATTACACCCTACCCTTAGCCCTCTCCCTTTTCTCACACCCTTTACCCTGACCCTCCTCCTTTTCTTCGACCCTTGACCCTTCCCCCTTTCAGCCCCGCTTAACCCTTCTTACCACTCTTATCCCTTCCCCTTTTCTCCCACCCTTTACACTGACCCTCCTCATTTCTCCCACCCTTTACCCTGACCCTTCTCCCACCACAATCTCTTCCCCATTACCTGCAAGCCTTAGTCCTTCCCCTATTCTCCTACCTTTTACCCTGACCCTCCTTTTTTCCACCCTTGACCCTTCCTGTCACGCTTAAACCTTCCCTTTCCGTCTTCTTCTCACCCTTAATTATTCCACTTTTTCCCAACCTTACTCCTGACCCTTCTCCTCTTCTCCACCCTTGATCCTTCCCTTTTATCCTCCCCTTTCTTCTCACCCTTTACCCCTTCCCCGCTTTCCCACCATTAATCCTTTCCCGTTTTCCCACCATTAACCGTTTTCCCACCATTAACCCTTTCCCCACTCTTAATCCTTCCATTGCAGAATTCTCGCTTTGAGAGCACGTGAGCTTTGCGAGATAACTCTAACAGCAAAACACTTGTTCGGTTTGTTTACATGAAAAACTTGAAAATGTTGAATGAGAGTTCGCCTCAAATGGAATAATCATAGAAGAAAATAACATTTCTGGTTAATATTTGACTAAATTTTTTCTTCAGATAAAAAATCGCCGTGCAAAACCTCCAGTAAAACGTAAACAAACCGAACACGTGTTTTGCTGTTGGAGAGATCTCTCAAAAACCACGTGACGTCAAAGCGAGAATACCGCAATGACAATATGGCGGAACGAAGTAGGCGGGATCAGTTAATCTCGAGACATTTGTTATGATAATGAGCTCGAAATGAATAATAATGAGCAAGTAAATATGGAAAGCGATAGATAAATATGTAACGAAACGAATTATCCACATGACTCCGCTCCCACAAAGCGTTTTGTTGTCAAAATTACTGTTGAAAGGTGCGACAAAATCAAGGTCGCAGTTCGCAAATTTTTGATAGGGTGAAATCCGTAGCCCTATGATCCGCAAATATCAGAAAACTGGCCCAGGACCATAAGGGCTACGGTTCCGCAGCTAGTGTTGCTCATCTTTTAAGTTTTCTATGTTGTGTTTTTTGCTTTGTTTGTCTTGATCCTGTGTCTTGTGTACCCAATGTTACCAGTGTCTCTGGATTATCTATTCTTGATTGCCACTTCAGTTTTCTCTAACATTTATTTAATATGTTCATCATCATGCAACTGAGAGTGAGAAAGTCACCTGATTTAAGCAGTGGTCGTAGATACAAAAATGTAATGGAAATCAAATTTCATCAACGTGAAAGGGGCCGTCGTGGCCGTGATTGTATGGTAGTTGGATTTACAATTACCTATACAATTGGTGCCTATTACCACTGAAATTGTGAGTTCGAATCCCGCTCAGGGCGAGGTGTACAACATTATGTGATAAAGTTAATCAGTAACTTGAGGCAGGTCGGTGGTTTTCTCCGGGTGCTCCGGTTTCCTCCAGCAATACAACTGACTGCCACGATATAACTGAAATATTGTTGAAAGTGGCGTTAAACACCATAAACCAACCCAAACCATAAATGTGAAAGTCTTGGTGTTGGGAAAGCGACCACAATGTAAAGTTTGACTCACGACAGACACACGATGACAAGGAAGTAATTCCCACGTGTCGGTTATACTACCCATGCAACACTAACAAAACAAAAATGAAACTACGAAAAGAAGAAGCAGATACAAATTCCTTTACACGGTCTATTTTGATTTGATGTCTGTAATTCACGTGGTATACAATTAGTTATGTAACAAGTCAAAGTATTTGAGACGTTTTGGACTATTGTTACTTTTTCTATCAAATATTTGTGGTGGTCTCGAATCATAATTAAATAAATCAAAATCAGGTCTTAAAACTTGTTGTAGCTTATATAGATCGTCCATTGGTATCAAACTATATGCTTCAATGAAAGCCTCTGTACGTTGAGCCTTTACTGCCTTAGTGTTTGTAATTGCGGCAATAGCCTTTTTGGCAGCAGTTAAATAGTCAAGCTTTGTCATCTTGTTTTCGGTAAATTCTGGACTAAATGGAAAAGCTTCCTGGATTGGCAGAATGCCTCTTATTTGTAAATCTCTCCATGATCGCACACAAGCATCGTAAAAGGACATACATCGTTCCAGCCCCTTCCGCATACTAAAGATACGATTACTCTGGTCCTGAGCTCTACTTTCAGCTGTCGCAGCCTCGAAGTCGTCAAATGTGATATGTGTACCATATTCTTTGTTCCATACGTCTATTAAAAATAGTATGTCGTCTTTAAAAGATTCAAATTTGCCAATGAAATCGTAAGGAATTTGACATGGTCTGCAGTGTTCAAACGCTGGTGTGAAGTGTCGATCTGTATGTTTCCCAACAGATTCCGATTTAATAATGTATTTAACGAACTCCTGGAATGTCACGTCGTGGCCGCAGCGAAGAGATAAAGCGTCCCCGTTCTCTCTTATATCTGAAACAACATATCTTCCTGTTACTTTCCAATAAAGTGTATTTGGACAATATAATTTATCAACGTATCCGGACAGAATTCTAGAATACGGATCTCGTACAAACATGAATTTGTCCGCATTTTGCATAACGGAATGCAGTTCCGCGAAACCAAGATCTCTTCGGTCCGTTAACCTTTTAAAGACTGGTTTCGTTTTCCAAATATTGCTACTGCTAAAAATGTTACTCAATAATTTACGTATAAAAGTTGACCCAACTTTCTGGATTTGACAATAAACTAAGTTGTGGTTCTGGTCTATATGAATGTTACGCATAACATCTCTGTCCGTAGAATCTCCGAGAAAATCGTATGAACTGTTACCACACGTTTGTCGTAAGTGTAATACACGCTGGGCATATACTTCATTCATCAGTGAACTGTACTTCTGAAATAGTTTTAAAAAGGAACTTTTATAAAAGCTTATGATCAGAAGAGGTTTTAAAATACACATACGTGTATGATTTGATCTGAAGATCTGTAGGACCTATCAATTAGGAAAATTCCAATACTCTTCAATATTAAAGGAAATAAAATAATAATCAAAATATTTCGTATCAAGTTCAATGTCAAACTTTGTCTCTTAACAACATCATCGAGATGTTTCGAATTCACGAGTTTTCATGATATCTTATGACGTCATTTACAACATTTACAAATCTGACAGTGGGGTATTTTTTGTTATTCATTTTATTCCCACACTCTTGCCATTTTGTGCCACACATACTACTTCCCGATTCATTTATTCTCTATTCCTATTCCGTTGCCAGTTTAACTCACTATCAGCGATCATTGGTATCATACAAATAGTCATGATCACCTGTCGTATCATGTTGATATAATTTGCATCTAATAGTAATAATTTATATCGACTTAAATTAATTATCTATTAAAACTGTCTCAACTTAAATGTTAGTATACTTATACGAGTTATTTGAAAATGTGGACATACATAAATAGACATACTCCAAAATACATCAGCATGTCCACATCTGTACCTCAACTTTCCTACATATAATATGTCATGTCGATTAAATGTTTTCTACTTGTCCTGTTCTAAGCTGTATGTCGACAAGGTTATGTCAACAACGCAACAACTGTAGACCATAACAAGCATTCATATAGAACAGACCTTAAAATGACAAATGTATGAAAGCGCATATGGTACACCCATTGACGAGTTAGCTGTGAACTAACATGTCAGAAAGTCTAGTTCTTTTTTGACTTGTCAACATTTAAAAGCCAACTTCTTCACTTGCTTTGCAACTTATCGATTTTTTCATGACATCTTGTTGAGTTGTTTTGTCGACTTGAGGACATCGCAAAGTGTACATGAGATGTTTGGGACCTCATGTTCACTTTTGCTTTTTCTTTATATATGTTAACATGTAAACATTCTGAAGTATGCATTCTTAAAACACATGTGCACATGTTGGCATATGAAGTCAACTTGTTACATTTAAAACTGATCAAGTATCTGTCACAAAGCTTATTTTGCATGTTCTCTATATTGGACTAATTGGGGGTATGCAGCCCCATCCGTAATTTCTCCTGGGCCACTGGATCAATTCAAATGAAACTTTCCTATTTTCATCAGCACATAATACCATCCTGCACCTACTATTATATTGTTTTATCAGATTTATATTTGGGGTTTCCCATAGCAAAATATACTTTAAAAACTAGAAAAGAAGTATGCCCCTGCACTTGATAATTATGGACAAAGTTGTTTTGTTAGGAGTGATTTTTTAAAAATGAAGTGTGTCTTTTAGACACAAATGATGCCCCCGCCTGACCATAAGGAATTATAAACAAGTCAAAAGTTCTTTAGCACTATGTATGATGTTCTATCATACTCAACTTGTATACAGATAGTACCTTTAAATTTTCATTCCTGATATGTAAATATAAAGGTATTACCTATGGTGAAATGGGTATAATTCTATCTAGAATCAGCTCAGTCGCGGGGGGCATAAAAAATGACTAAGTCCAACTACCTGTCATTACCAAATATTTGATGAAAATCAAAATCCTGTGGACATGCACACCTCCATTATGTGTATAAACATCATACAAAATATTAAAGCTGTAGATCGAAAACTGTAGGAGGAGATAGCCGGACAAACCATGTATCTATATCCGGAAGGACGAACGGACGGACGAACGGACGGACGGACAGACGGACAGACGGACGGACGAACGAACGAACGGACGGACGAACGAACGGACGAACGGACGGACGGACAGGGGTAAATTAATATGTCCCTCGACTCTTTGTCGCGAGGGCATAACAAGTTGCTTCACGTTGCCCACTTCCACCAATACTTCATTGCTCCTTAGACGTTTCTTTACATTGTGACACAAATGAGTTGGTTATTAATAAAGTATACAGAATAAATTCATATGAATATTTTTATGATTTGTGTAAAAATATACACAAAACTCATAGTCGAAGGCTGATTACCACATTTCTGCATATAACCATGGAACCAAATCAAATATAAGTTAAAACGTATTTTTTTAATTCAATAAAGCAATATAATAATTGAAACTATAGTCTAGTGATTTTTATAAGACGTAGATTAAGTCACAAATTGAAGAAGCATGTTTTTGTATTTGACAAAATTAATATCTTGTTAAGTTCATCAATACCGAGATCCCGACCCTTTACCCTGACCTTCCTCATATTCTCCCACCTTTGACCCTTCCTCCTTACATACCACCATTAACCCTTCCCCATTACACCCTACCCTTAGCCCTCTCCCTTTTCTCACACCCTTTACCCTGACCCTCCTCCTTTTCTTCCACCCTTGACCCTTCCCCCTTTAAGCCCCGCTTAACCCTTCTTCCCACCCTTTGCCCTTCCCCTTTTCTCCCACCCTTTACACTGACCCTCCTCATTTCTCCCACCCTTTACCCTGACCTTTCTCCCACCACAAACTCTTCCACATTACCTGCAAGCCTTAGTCCTTCCCCTATTTTCCTACCTTTACCCTGACCCTCCTTTTTTACACCCTTGACCCTTCCTGTCACGCTTAAACCTTTCCTTTCCGTCTTCTTCTCACCCTTAATTATTCCACTTTTTCCCAACCTTACTTCTGACTCTTCTCCTCTTCTCCACCCTTGATCCTTCCCTTTTATCCTCCCCTGTCTTCTCATTCTTTACCCCTCACCCGTTTTCCTACCATTAATCCTTTCCCGTTTTCCCACCATTAACCCTTTCCCCACTCTTAACCCTTCCATTGCAGAATTCTCGCTTTGAGAGCACGTGACCTTTGTGAGATAACTCTAACAGCAAAACACGTGTTCGGTTTGTTTACATGAAAAACTTGAAAATGTTGAATGAGAGTTCACCTCAAATGGAATAATCATAGAAGAAAATAACATTTCTGGTTAATATTTGACTAATTTGTTTTTCAGATAAAAAATCGCCGTGCAAAACCTCCGGTAAAACGTAAACAAACCGAACACGTGTTTTGCTGTTGGAGTTATCTCTCAAAAACCACGTGACGTCAAAGCGAGAATACCGCAATGACAAGATGGCGGAACGAAGAAGGCGGGATCAGTTAATCTCGAGACATTTGTTATGATAATGAGCTCGAAATGAATAATAATGAGTAATTAAATATGGAAAGCGATAGATAAATACGTAACGAAACGAATTATCCACATGACTCCGCTCTCACAAAGCGTTTTGTTGTCAAAATTGCTGTTGAAAGGTGCGACAAAATCAAGGTCGCAGTTCGCAAATTTTTGATAGGGTGAAATCCGTAGCCCTATGATCCGCAAATATCAGAAAACTGGCCCAGGACCATAATGGCTGCGGTTCCGCAGCTAGTGTTGCTCATCTTTTAAGTTTTCTGTGTTGTGTTTTTTGCTTTGTTTGTCTTGTGTACCCAATGTTACCAGTGTCTCTGAATTATCTATTCTTGATTGCCACTTCAGTTTTCTCTAACATTTATTTAGTATGTTTATCATCATGCAACTCGGAGTGAGAAAGTCACCTGATTTAAGCAGTGGTCGTAGATACAAAAATGTAATGGAAATCAAATTTCTTAAACGTGAAAGGGGCCGTCGTGGCCGTGATTGTATGGTAGTTGGATTTACAATTACCTATACAATTGGTTCCTATTACCACTGATATTGTGAGTTCGAATCCCGCTCAGGGCGAGGTGTACAACATTATGTGATAAAGTTTGTCAGTAACTTGAGGCAGGTCGGTGGTTTTCTCCGGGTGCTCCGGTTTCCTCCACCAATACAACTGACTGCCACGATATAACTGAAATATTGTTGAAAGTGGCGTTAAACACCATAAACCAACCCAAACCATAAATGCGAAAGTCTTGGTGTTGGGAAAGCGACCACAATGTAAAGTTTGACTAACGACAGACACACGATGACAGGTAAGTAATTCCCACGTGTCGGTTATACTACCCATGCAACACTAACAAAACAAAAATGAAACTACGAAAAGAAGAAGCAGATACAAATTCCTTTACACGGTCTATTTTGATTTGATGTCTGTAATTCACGTGGTATACAATTAGTTATGTAACAAGTCAAAGTATTTGAGACGTTTTGGACTATTGTTACTTTTTCTATCAAATATTTGTGGTGGTCTCGAATCATAATTAAATAAATCACAATCAGGTTTTAAAACTTGTTGTAGCTTATATAGATCGTCCATTGGTATCAAACTATATGCTTCAATGAAAGCCTCTGTACGTTGAGCCTTTACTGCCTTAGTGTTTGTAATTGCGGCAATAGCCTTTTTGGCAGCAGTTAAATAGTCAAGCTTTGTCATCTTGTTTTCGGTAAATTCTGGACTAAATGGAAAAGCTTCCTGGATTGGCAGAATGCCTCTTATTTGTAAATCTCTCCATGATCGCACACAAGCATCGTAAAAGGACATACATCGTTCCAGCGCCTTCCGCATACCAAAGATACGATTACTCTGGCCCTGAGCTCTACTTTCAGCTGTCGCAGCCTCGAAGTCGTCAAATGTGATATTTGTACCATATTCTTTGTTCCATACGTCTATTAAAAATAGTATGTCGTCTTTAAAAGATTCAAATTTGCCAATGAAATCGTAAGGAATTTGACATGGTCTGCAGTGTTCAAACGCTGGTGTGAAGTGTCGATCTGTATGTTTCCCAACAGATTCCGATTTAATAATGTATTTAACGAACTCCTGGAATATCACGTCGTGGCCGCAGCGAAGAGATAATGCGTCCCCGTTCTCTCTTATATCTGAAACAACATATCTTCCTGTTATTTTCCAATAAAGTGTATTTGGACAATATAATTTATCAACGTATCCGGACAGAATTCTAGAATACGGATCTCGTACAAACATGAATTTGTCCGCATTTTGTATAACGGAATGCAGTTCGGCGAAACCAAGATCTCTTCGGTCTGTTAACCTTTTAAAGACTGGTTTCGTTTTCTCAATATTGCTACTGCTAAAAATGTTACTCAATAATTTACGTATAAAAGTTGACCCAACTTTCTGGATTTGACAATAAACTAAGTTGTGGTTCTGGTCTATATGAATGTTATGCATAACATCTCTGTCCGTAGAATCTCCGAGAAAATCGTATGAACTGTTACCACACGTTTGTCGTAAGTGTAATACACGCTGGGCATATACTTCATTCATCAGTGAACTGTACTTCTGAAATAGTTTTAAAAAGGAACTTTTATAAAAGCTTATGATCAGAAGAGGTTGCAAAATACACATACGTGTATGATTTGATCTGAAGATCTGTAGGACCTATCAATTAGGAAAATCCCAGTACTCTTCAATATTGGATGAAATAAAATAATAATAAAAATATTTCGCATCAAGTTCAATGTCAAACTTTGTCTCTTAACAACATCATCGAGATGTTTCGAATTCACGAGTTTTCATGATATCTTATGACGTCATTTACAACATTTACAAATCTGACAGTGGGGTATTTTTTGTTATTCATTTTATTCCCACACTCTTGCCATTTTGTGCCACACATACTACTTCCCGATTCATTTATTCTCTTTTCCTATTCCGTTGCCAGTCTAACTCACTATCAGCGATATTGGTATCATACAAATAGTCATGATCATCTGTCGTAACATGTTGATATAATTTGCATCTAATAGTAATAATTTATATCCACTTAAATTAATTATCTATTAAAAGTGTCTCAACTTAAATGTTAGTATACTTATACGAGTTATTTGAAAATGTGGACATACATCAATAGACATACTCCAAAATACATCAGCATGTCGACATCTGTTCCTCAACTTTCCTACATATAATATGTCATGTCGATTAAATGTTTTCTACTTGTCCTGTTCTAAGCTGTATGTCGACAAGGTTATGTCAACAACGCAACAACTGTAGACCATAACAAGCATTCATATAGAACAGACCTTAAAATGACAAATGTATGGAAGCGCATATGGTACACCCATTGACGAGTTAGCTGTGAACTAACATGTAAGAAAGTCTAGTTCTTTTTTGACTTGTCAACATTTAAAAGCCAACTTGTTCACTTGCTTTGCAACTTATCGACTTTTACATGACATCTTGTTGAGTTGTTTTGTCGACTTGAGGACATCGCAAAGTGTACATGAGATGCTTGGGACCTCATGTTCACTTTTGCTTTTTCTTTATATATGTTAACATGTAAACATTCTGAAGTATGCATTCTTAAAACACATGTGCACATGTTGGCATATGAAGTCAACTTGTTACATTTAAAACTGATCAAGTATCTGTCACAAAGCATATTTTGCATGTTCTCTATATTGGACTAATTGGGGGTATGCAGCCCCATCCGTAATTTCTCCTGGGCCACTGGATCAATTCAAATGAAACTTTCCTATTTTCATCAGCACATAATACCATCCTGCACCTACTATTATATTGTTTTATCAGATTTATATTTGGGGTTTCCCATAGCAAAATATACTTTAAAGACTAGAAAAGAAGTATGCCCCTGCACTTGATAATTATGGACAAAGTTGTTTTGTTAGGAGTGATTTTTTAAAAATGAAGTGTGTCTTTTAGACACAAATGATGCCCCCGCCTGACCATAAGGAATTATAAACAAGTCAAAAGTTCTTTAACACTATGTATGATGTTCTATCATACTCAACTTGTATACAGATAGTACCTTTAATTTTTCATTCCTGATATGTAAATATAAAGGTATTACCTATGGTGAAATGGGTATAATTCTATCTAGAATCAGCTTAGTCGCGGGGGGCATAAGAAATGACTAAGTCCAACTACCTGTCATTATCAAATATTTGATGAAAATCAAAATCATGTGGACATGCACACCTCCATTATGTGTATAAACATCATACAAAATATTAAAGCTGTAGCACCAAAACTGTAGGAGGAGATAGCCGGACAAACCATGTATCTATATCCGGGAGGACGAACAAAATGACTAAATCCGACTACCTCTCATTTTCAGAATATTTGATGAAAATCAAAATCCTATGGACATGCACACCTCTATTATGTGTATAAACATCCTGCAAAATATTAACGCTGTAGCTCTAAAACTGTAGGAGGAGTTAGCCGGACATACCATGTTCCCTTTATGCAGCTAGTACGAAAAAATTAAACTAAGTCCAACTACCTGTCATTTTGAGATTATTTGAAGAAAATCACAATCCTGTGGACATACACACCTCCATTATTTGTATAAACATCCTACAAAATATTAAAGCTGTAGCTCCAAAACTGTAGGTGGAGATAGCCGGACAATCCATGTATCTATATCCGGGCGGACGAACAAAATGACTAAATCCGACTACCTCTCATTTTCAGAATATTTGATGAAAATCAAAATCCTATGGACATGCACACCTCTATTATGTGTATAAACATCCTGCAAACCATGTATCTATATCCGGACAGACGGACGGACGGACGAACGGACGAACGAACGGACGGACGAACGGACGGACGAACGGACGGACGAACGAACGGACGAACGGACGGACGGACGGACGGACGGACGAACGGACGGACGGACGGACGCACGAACGGACGGACGGACGGACGAACGGACGGACGAACGGACGACAGGGGTAGATTAATATGGCCCCCGACTCTTTGTCGCGAGGGCATAACAAGTTGCTTCACGCTGCCCACTTCCACCAATACTTCATTGCTCCTTAGACGTTTCTTTACATTGTGACACAAATGGGTTGGTTATTAATAAAGTATACAGAATAAATTCATATGAATATTTTTATGATTTGTGTTAAAATATACACAAAACTCATAGTCGAAGGCTGATTACCACATTTCTGCATATAACCATGGAACCAAATCAAATATAAGTTAAAACGTATTTTTTTTATTCAATAAAGCAATATAATAATTGAAACTATAGTCTAGTGATTTTTATAAGACGTAGATTAAGTCACAAATTGAAGAAGCATATTTTTGTATTTGACAAAATTAATATCTTGCTAAGTTCATCAATACCGAGATCCCGACCCTTTACCATGACCTTCCTCCTATTCTCCCACCTTTGACCCTTCCTCCTTACATACTACCATTAACCCTTCCCCATTACACCCTACCCTTAGCCCTCTCCCTTTTCTCACACCCTTTATCCTGACCCTCCTCCTTTTCTTCCACCCTTGACCCTTCCCCCTTTAAGCCCAGATTAACCCTTCTTCCCACTCTTATCCCTTCCCCTTTTCTCCCACCCTTTACACTGACCATCCTCATTTCTCCCACCCTTTACCCTGACCCTTCTCCCACCACAATCTCTTCCCCATTACCTGCAAGCCTTAGTCCTTCCCCTATTCTCCTACCTTTTACCCTGACCCTCCTTTTTTCCACCCTTGACCCTTCCTGTCACGCTTAAACCTTCCCTTTCCGTCTTCTTCTCACCCTTAATTATTCCACTTTTTCCCAACCTTACTCCTGACCCTTCTCCTCTTCTCCACCCTTGATCCTTCCCTTTTATCCTCCCCTTTCTTCTCACCCTTTACCCCTTCCCCGCTTTCCCACCATTAATCCTTTCCCGTTTTCCCACCATTAACCCTTTCCCCACTCTTAATCCTTCCATTGCAGAATTCTCGCTTTGAGAGCACGTGAGCTTTGCGAGATAACTCTAACAGCAAAACACGTGTTCGGTTTGTTTACATGAAAAACTTGAAAATGTTGAATGAGAGTTCACCTCAAATGGAATAATCATAGAAGAAAATAACATTTCTGGTTAATATTTGACTAAATTTTTTTTTCAGATAAAAAATCGCCGTGCAAAACCTCCAGTAAAACGTAAACAAACCGAACACGTGTTTTGCTGTTGGAGTGATCCCTCAAAAACCACGTGACGTCAAAGCGAGAATACCGCAATGACAATATGGCGGAACGAAGTAGGCGGGATCAGTTAATCTCGAGACATTTGTTATGATAATGAGCTCGAAATGAATAATAATGAGCAAGTAAATATGGAAAGCGATAGATAAATACGTAACGAAACGAATTATCCACATGACTCCGCTCCCACAAAGCGTTTTGTTGTCAAAATTACTGTTGAAAGGTGCGACAAAATCAAGGTCGCAGTTCGCAAATTTTTGATAGGGTGAAATCCGTAGCCCTATGGTCTGCAAATATCAGAAAACTGGCCCAGGACCATAAGGGCTACGGTTCCGCAGCTATTGTTGCTCATCTTTTAAGTTTTCTATGTTGTGTTTTTTGCTTTGTTTGTCTTGATCCTGTGTCTTGTGTACCCAATGTTACCAGTGTCTCTGGATTATCTATTCTTGATTGCCACTTCAGTTTTCTCTAACATTTATTTAATATGTTCATCATCATGCAACTGAGAGTGAGAAAGTCACCTGATTTAAGCAGTGGTCGTAGATACAAAAATGTAATGGAAATCAAATTTCATCAACGTGAAAGGGGCCGTCGTGGCCGTGATTGTATGGTAGTTGGATTTACAATTGCCTATACAATTGGTGCCTATTACCACTGAAATTGTGAGTTCGAATCCCGCTCAGGGCGAGGTGTACAACATTATGTGATAAAGTTTATCAGTAACTTGAGGCAGGTCGGTGGTTTTCTCCGGGTGCTCCGGTTTCCTCCAGCAATACAACTGACTGCCACGATATAACTGAAATATTGTTGAAAGTGGCGTTAAACACCATAAACCAACCCAAACCATAAATGTGAAAGTCTTGGTGTTGGGAAAGCGACCACAATGTAAAGTTTGACTAACGACAGACACACGATGACAAGGAAGTAATTCCCACGTGTCGGTTATACTACCCATGCAACACTAACAAAACAAAAATGAAACTACGAAAAGAAGAAGCAGATACAAATTCCTTTACACGGTCTATTTTGATTTGATGTCTGTAATTCACGTGGTATACAATTAGTTATGTAACAAGTCAAAGTATTTGAGACGTTTTGGACTATTGTTACTTTTTCTATCAAATATTTTTGGTGGTCTCGAATCATAATTAAATAAATCACAATCAGGTCTTAAAACTTGTTGTAGCTTATATAGATCGTCCATTGGTATCAAACTATATGCTTCAATGAAAGCCTCTGTACGTTGAGCCTTTACTGCCTTAGTGTTTGTAATTGCGGCAATAGCCTTTTTGGCAGCAGTTAAATAGTCAAACATTGTCATCTTGTTTTCGGTAAATTCTGGACTAAATGGAAAAGCTTCCTGGATTGGCAGAATGCCTCTTATTTGTAAATCTCTCCATGATCGCACACAAGCATCGTAAAAGGACATACATCGTTCCAGCCCCTTCCGCATACCAAAGATACGATTACTCTGGTCCTGAGCTCTACTTTCAGCTGTCGCAGCCTCGAAGTCGTCAAATGTGATATTTGTACCATATTCTTTGTTCCATACGTCTTTTAAAAATAGTATGTCGTCTTTAAAAGATTCAAATTTGCCAATGAAATCGTAAGGAATTTGACATGGTCTGCAGTGTTCAAACGCTGGTGTGAAGTGTCGATCTGTATGTTTCCCAACAGATTCCGATTTAATCATGTATTTAACGAACTCCTGAAATGTCACGTCGTGGCCGCAGCGAAGAGATAAAGCGTCCCCGTTCTCTCTTATATCTGAAACAACATATCTTCCTGTTACTTTCCAATAAAGTGTATTTGGACAATATAATTTATCAACGTATCCGGACAGAATTCTAGAATACGGATCTCGTACAAACATGAATTTGTCCGCATTTTGCATAACGGAATGCAGTTCGGCGAAACCAAGATCTCTTCGGTCCGTTAACCTTTTAAAGACTGGTTTCGTTTTCTCAATATTGCTACTGCTAAAAATGTTACTCAATAATTTACGTATAAAAGTTGACCCAACTTTCTGGATTTGACAATAAACTAAGTTGTGGTTCTGGTCTATATGAATGTTACGCATAACATCTCTGTCCGTAGAATCTCCGAGAAAATCGTATGAACTGTTACCACACGTTTGTCGTAAGTGTAATACACGCTGGGCATATACTTCATTCATCAGTGAACTGTACTTCTGAAATAGTTTTAAAAAGGAACTTTTATAAAAGTTTAGGATCAGAAGAGGTTGTAAAATACACATACGTGTATGATTTGATCTGAAGATCTGTAGGACCTATCAATTAGGAAAATTCCAATACTCTTCAATATTAAAGGAAATAAAATAATAATCAAAATATTTTGTATCAAGTTCAATGTCAAACTTTGTCTCTTAACAACATCATCGAGATGTTTCGAATTCACGAGTTTTCATGATATCTTATGACGTCATTTACAACATTTACAAATCTGACAGTGGGGTATTTTTTGTTATTCATTTTATTCCCACACTCTTGCCATTTTGTGCCACACATACTACTTCCCGATTCATTTATTCTCTATTCCTATTCCGTTGCCAGTTTAACTCACTATCAGCGATCATTGGTATCATACAAATAGTCATGATCACCTGTCGTAACATGTTGATATAATTTGCATCTAATAGTAATAATTTATATCGACTTAAATTAATTATCTATTAAAACTGTCTCAACTTAAATGTTAGTATACTTATACGAGTTATTTGAAAATGTGGACATACATAACTAGACATACTCCAAAATACATCAGCATGTCGACATCTGTACCTCAACTTTCCTACATATAATATGTCATGTCGATTAAATGTTTTCTACTTGTCCTGTTCTAAGCTGTATGTCGACAAGGTTATGTCAACAACGCAACAACTGTAGACCATAACAAGCATTCATATAGAACAGACCTTAAAATGACAAATGTATGGAAGCGCATATGGTACACCCATTGACGAGTTAGCTGTGAACTAACATGTCAGAAAGTCTAGTTCTTTTTTGACTTGTCAACATTTAAAAGCCAACTTGTTCACTTGCTTTGCAACTTATCGACTTTTACATGACATCTTGTTGAGTTGTTTTGTCGACTTGAGGACATCGCAAAGTGTACATGAGATGTTTGGGACCTCATGTTCACTTTTGCTTTTTCTTTATATATGTTAACATGTAAACATTCTGAAGTATGCATTCTTAAAACACATGTGCACATGTTGGCATATGAAGTCAACTTGTTACATTTAAAACTGATCAAGTATCTGTCACAAAGCATATTTTTCATGTTCTCTATGTTGGACTAATTGGGGGTATGCAGCCCCATCCGTAATTTCTCCTGGGCCACTGGATCAATTCAAATGAAACTTTCCTATTTTCATCAGCACATAATACCATCCTGCACCTACTATTATATTGTTTTATCAGATTTATATTTGGGGTTTCCCATAGCAAAATATACTTTAAAAACTAGAAAAGAAGTATGCCCCTGCACTTGATAATTATGGACAAAGTTGTTTTGTTAGGAGTGATTTTTTAAAAATGAAGTGTGTCTTTTAGACACAAATGATGCCCCCGCCTGACCATAAGGAATTATAAACAAGTCAAAAGTTCTTTAACACTATGTATGATGTTCTATCATACTCAACTTGTATACAGATAGTACCTTTAATTTTTCATTCCTGATATGTAAATATAAAGGTATTACCTATGGTGAAATGGGTATAATTCTATCTAGAATCAGCTCAGTCGCGGGGGGCATAAAATATGACTAAGTCCAACTACCTGTCATTACCAAATATTTGATGAAAATCAAAATCCTGTGGACATGCACACCTCCATTATGTGTATAAACATCATACAAAATATTAAAGCTGTAGATCGAAAACTGTAGGAGGAGATAGCCGAACAAACCATGTATCTATATCCGGAAGGACGAACGGACGGACGAACGGACGGACGAACGGACGGACAGACTGACGGACGGACGAACGGACGGACGGACGGACGGACGAACGGACGGACGGACGGACGAACGGACGGACGAACGGACGAACGGACGGACAAACGGACGGACGGACGGACGGACGGACGGACGGACGGACGGACGAACGGACGGACGGACGGACAGGGGTAAATTAATAGGTCCCCTGACTCTTTGTCGCGAGGGCATAACAAGTTGCTTCACGTTGCATACTTCCACCAATACTTCATTGCTCCTTAGACGTTTCTTTACATTGTGACACAAATGGGTTGGTTATTAATAAAGTATACAGAATAAATTCATATGAATATTTTTATGATTTGTGTAAAAATATACACAAAACTCATAGTCGAAGGCTGATTACCACATTTCTGCATATAACCATGGAACCAAATCAAATATAAGTTAAAACGTATTTTTGTAATTCAATAAAGCAATATAATAATTGAAACTATAGTCTAGTGATTTTTATAAGACGTAGATTAAGTCACAAATTGAAGAAGCATGTTTTTGTATTTGACAAAATTAATATCTTGTTAAGTTCATCAATACAGAGATCCCGACCCTTTACCCTGACCTTCCTCATATTCTCCCACCTTTGACCCTTCCTCCTTACATACCACCATTAACCCTTCCCATTACACCCTACCCTTAGCCCTCTCCCTTTTCTCACACCCTTTACCCTGACCCTCCTCCTTTTCTTCCACCCTTGACCCTTCCCCCTTTAAGCCCCGCTTAACCCTTCTTCCCATCCTTAGCCCTTCCCCTTTTCTCCCACCCTTTACACTGACCCTCCTCATTTCTCCCACCCTTTACCCTGACCCTTCTCCCACCACAAACTCTTCCACATTACCTGCAAGCCTTAGTCCTTCCCCTATTTTCCTACCTTTACCCTGACCCTCCTTTTTTACACCCTTGACCCTTCCTGTCACGCTTAAACCTTCCCTTTCCGTCTTCTTCTCACCCTTAATTATTCCACTTTTTCCCAACCTTACTTCTGACTCTTCTCCTCTTCTCCACCCTTGATCCTTCCCTTTTATCCTCCCCTGTCTTCTCATTCTTTACCGCTCACCCGTTTTCCTAACATTAATCCTTTCCCGTTTTCCCACCATTAACCCTTTCCCCACTCTTAACCCTTCCATTGCAGTATTCTCGCTTTGAGAGCACGTGACCTTTGTGAGATAACTCTAACAGCAAAACACGTGTTCGGTTTGTTTACATGAAAAACTTGAAAATGTTGAATGAGAGTTCACCTCAAATGGAATAATCATAGAAGAAAATAACATTTCTGGTTAATATTTGACTAAATTTTTTTTTCAGATAGAAAATCGCCGTGCAAAACCTCCGGTAAAACGTAAACAAACCGAACACGTGTTTTGCTGTTGGAGTTATCTCTCAAAAACCACATGACGTCAAAGCGAGAATACCGCAATGACAAGATGGCGGAACGAAGCAGGCGGGATCAGTTAATCTCGTGACATTTGTTATGATAATGAGCTCGAAATGAATAATAATGAGTAATTAAATATGGAAAGCGATAGATAAATACGTAACGAAACGAATTATCCACATGACTCCGCTCTCACAAAGCGTTTTGTTGTCAAAATTACTGTTGAAAGGTGCGACAAAATCAAGGTCGCAGTTCGCAAATTTTTGATAGGGTGAAATCCGTAGCCCTATGGTCTGCAAATATCAGAAAACTGGCCCAGGACCATAATGGCTGCGGTTCCGCAGCTAGTGTTGCTCATCTTTTAAGTTTTCTGTGTTGTGTTTTTTGCTTTGTTTGTCTTGTGTACCCAATGTTACCAGTGTCTCTGGATTATCTATTCTTGATTGCCACTTCAGTTTTCTCTAACATTTATTTAATATGTTTATCATCATGCAACTCGGAGTGAGAAAGTCACCTGATACAAGCAGTGGTCGTAGATACAAAAATGTAATGGAAATCAAATTTCTTAAACGTGAAAGGGGCCGTCGTGGCCGTGATTGTATGGTAGTTGGATTTACATTTACCTATACAATTGGTGCCTATTACCACTGATATTGTGAGTTCGAATCCCGCTCAGGGCGAGGTGTACAACATTATGTGTTAAAGTTTGTCAGTAACTTGAGACAGGTCGGTGGTTTTCTCCGGGTACTCCGGTTTCCTCCACCAATATAACTGACTGCCACGATATAACTGAAATATTGTTGAAAGTGGCGTTAAACACCATAAACAAACCCAAACCATAAATGCGAAAGTCTTGGTGTTGGGAAAGCGACCACAATGTAAAGTTTGACTCACGACAGACACACGATGACAAGGAAGTAATTCCCACGTGTCGGTTATACTACCCATGCAACACTAACAAAACAAAAATGAAACTACGAAAAGAAGAAGCAGATACAAATTCCTTTACACGGTCTATTTTGATTTGATGTCTGTAATTCACGTGGTATACAATTAGTTATGTAACAAGTCAAAGTATTTGAGACTTTTTGGACTATTGTTACTTTTTCTATCAAATATTTTTGGTGGTCTCGAATCATAATTAAATAAATCACAATCAGGTTTTAAAACTTGTTGTAGCTTATATAGATCGTCCATTGGTATCAAACTATATGCTTCAATGAAAGCCTCTGTACGTTGAGCCTTTACTGCCTTAGTGTTTGTAATTGCGGCAATAGCCTTTTTGGCAGCAGTTAAATAGTCAAGCTTTGTCATCTTGTTTTCGGTAAATTCTGGACTAAATGGAAAAGCTTCCTGGATTGGCAGAATGCCTCTTATTTGTAAATCTCTCCATGATCGCACACAAGCATCGTAAAAGGACATACATCGTTCCAGCCCCTTCCGCATACCAAAGATACGATTACTCTGGTCCTGAGCTCTACTTTCAGCTGTCGCAGCCTCGAAGTCGTCAAATGTGATATTTGTACCATATTCTTTGTTCCATGCGTCTATTAAAAATAGTATGTCGTCTTTAAATGATTCAAATTTGCCAATAAAATCGTAAGGAATTTGACATGGTCTGCAGTGTTCAAACGCTGGTGTGAAGTGCCGATCTGTATGTTTCCCAACAGATTCCGATTTAATAATGTATTTAACGAACTCCTGGAATGTCACGTCGTGGCCGCAGCGAAGAGATAATGCGTCCCCGTTCTCTCTTATATCTGAAACAACATATCTTCCTGTTATTTTCCAATAAAGTGTATTTGGACAATATAATTTATCAACGTATCCGGAAAGAATTCTAGAATACGGATCTCGTACAAACATGAATTTGTCCGCATTTTGTAGAACGGAATGCAGTTCGGCGAAACCAAGATCTCTTCGGTCCGTTAACCTTTTAAAGACTGGTTTCGTTTTCTCAATATTGCTACTGCGAAAAATGTTACTCAATAATTTACGTATAAAAGTTGACCCAACTTTCTGGATTTGACAATAAACTAAGTTGTGGTTCTGGTCTATATGAATGTTACGCATAACATCTCTGTCCGTAGAATCTCCGAGAAAATCGTATGAACTGTTACCACACGTTTGTCGTAAGTGTAATACACGCTGGGCATATACTTCATTCATCAGTGAACTGTACTTCTGAAATAGTTTTAAAAAGGAACTTTTATAAAAGCTTATGATCAGAAGAGGTTGCAAAATACACATACGTGTATGATTTGATCTGAAGATCTGTAGGACCTATCAATTAGGAAAATCCCAATACTCTTCAATATTGAAGGAAATAAAATAATAATAAATATATTTCGCATCAAGTTCAATGTCAAACTTTGTCTCTTAACAGCATCATCGAGATGTTTCGAATTCACGAGTTTTCATTTCATTCCAACACTCTTGACATTTTGTGCCACACATACTACTTCCCGATTCATTTATTCTCTTTTCCTATTCCTTTGCCAGTTAAACATCCTACAAAATATTAAAGCTGTAGCTCCAAAACTGTAGGAGGAGATAGCCGGACAAACCATGTATCTATATCCGGACGGACGGACGGACGGACAGGGGTAAATTAATAGGTCCCCTGACTCTTTGTCGCGAGGGCATAACAAGTTGCTTCACGTTGCCCACTTCCACTGATACTTCATTGCTCCTTAGACGTTTACATTGTGACACAAATGGGTTGGTTATTAATAGAGTATACAGAATAAATTCATATGAATATTTTTATGATTTGTGCTAAAATATACACAAAACTCATAGTCGAAGGCCGATTACCACATTTCTGCATATAACCATGGAACCAAATCAAATATAAGTTAAAACGTATTTTTTTTTATTCAATAAAGCAATATAATAATTGAAACTATAGTCTAGTGATTTTTATAAGACGTAGATTAAGTCACAAATTGAAGAAGCATATTTTTGTATCTGTCACGCTTAAACCTTCCATTTCCGTCTTCTTCTCACCCTTAATTATTCCCCTTCTTCCCACCCTTACTCCTGATCCTTCTCCTTTTCTCCACCCTTGATCCTTCCCCTTTATCCTCCCCTTTCTTCTCACCCTTTACACCTTCCCCGTTTTCCCGCCATTTTCCTTTCCACCCTAAAACCACCACTATTTCTCCCTTTACCTCTATTTAGGGGTTGACCCTTATTCAGGGTACCAGTTATATGCTTATCGGCGTGACTGGGTTAAATTGTGCAATGTTCCCCATTCCGATAACTGGATTTGCAAATGTAGAAGTGTAAATTCGGTATAAATCGGAGTTCGGTAATTTTGTTATTACCCTTATATATTATAAAATTTATGATATTTGCATAGAAGAGGAAAAATTGACAAATTATTTTAGCAAAGAAACAATTATTTAAATGTGAATTACAACAAAAATTAGTTAAATATGTTTAGCTTGTCATTATAGAATGTGTTCATAAAGGACGAAGTCCTTCTAACGGTAAGCTGTCCGATTTTTCCTTCTATATTGATAGCTAAAAATCTGCTCACCGGAAGTTTAAAAAATAGATCAATTGATAATTTAGAAACGCAAAAGAAATCTATTTCAATGAAAAATTCCCAATTCTTTGATTATTTACTCTATGCAAAATTGAAATAAACTTTTAATAAAATTCTAATAAAAAAAATCTCTTTCTACGAAACTCCCGATGGAATAGACTGACTCAATCTGTCTCAATCTAGCCGAGGTACGAGCCAGGGGACAGAACTCGTCAGTTTACCGATGGAAGAGCGGCGTAGGTAAAATGAACGCCATAACAAATCGGCTACACAATTCATTCAACATAAAACATAATAGCCTCACCGGACGCAATTACGAACGAAATAAAAAGTATGTCCCCTAATTGTTCCTTCAAAACATGAAATAAAAAAATGCTTTTATAAATAGATACCCCGCTAAATTACTCGTGTTTTGGGAGAAAATTATTCATGCGCAGTTGTTGAATGTTGCAGACGACGGGTTTTCATATTTGTAAACAGAAAACGATTGACAATTGCACTTGGAATCTATCACTAAAATTCATTGAGGTTCGCATATTTTGTTATCTTATGCCTGTAATTGGAAAAAATATGATCTCCTGGTTCTATGCATATGTAGAACATATTGAAATTAAAACAAAAACAGTCAATATAATACATTTTCCTTACCTTGATCTATCCCAAAATGTCAAAATCGTGATGTACCTTATTCGTTGAAGAGTCCAAGGAATTCCGAATGCAAACTGGCACACATTTATGGTATGAATAAAGGAAAGGTTTTTATGTCATGTGTACTATATACAAATAGATATGTGAACGTAAATGAATGAATGCTCATTCAATTTTAACAGTTGTCATTAAATAATTTACACTAGAAAGGTTATTATGATGTCGTTCGAAATTGTGTCCGGATCTAGGTCACAGAGTGACTAGAACGGGGTCATGAAAATCTGTTCCAAGTTAAAACCCGTAACAATGCATTGAATAATATATGGGCTATGATTCAAAAGGAATATTGATGTTTAATCTGAAATATGAACATGCAATCAGCTTCATCAATTTGGTCAAATTTATAAATTATTATCAAATGCCACGGTCAATATCATCGAAATTGTTCGTAATTGCGTCCGGTGGCGGTGAGGCTAACGTGTACGACCATCGTATTATTGAAATTTTAGGACTTCGTCCTTCAAACAGGTTGCCTGTCTCATATTATTTCAACTTTTGACAAAGATGTCTTGAAAAAATGCTACACTAGAATTTTTGAAATACTATTTCTAAATAAGGGCAGTAATTATTTTATTAATAGGTATACTTGTATGTGTAATGTCTCTGCTTTGCTGTAGGGCATGTGTACAGTTAGTTAATTAATACTCACATCAATTAAATGCTAATTGTCTTGCAGTATAAAAAATATTGTAAACATTTCTGATAGAAATTGTGGATGTTTATGTGTTCAATTTGTGTTTTCATGGATCGTTATACTTTTCTAGAATGGAACCAAGTGTGAGAATGATACACGCGCGTTTATCGTTAATTTGATACTTATTTTAGCGGAAAATCACAAAAAAGGAAAAGGTACACATTGTAAGTTAAAGACAAATGATACCGAGAGGTAAACTTTAGTTTAAATTAATAATGACAATGTCCAGAAGCACAATCAGCTGATAAAGGGGTCAGATTTCTGTCATTCTGTAGAAAATCGAAATAAGATATTTAGGCCTAGAACTTTATCAAGTTTATATGAACACTTATGTGATCTTTTTTTTAGAGACCAAAATGTTTGACCTGAATTATATTTTTGCTTTGCTTTGTTTTGTTGATAGTTACTAAACGGACATTAATATCTGCGTCCGCTATTTTTCATTACCTAAAAGCTAATTGTACAATAATACACCCAGCAATACTATTGTAAATGCGGCCGCTAATAGAGACCGATGATACGGGCCGTTTTTACATGTCGATTTTACATGGGATTTTTTTTTGATTGCTTGATGGTGTTTAACGCCGCTTTCAACAATATTTCAGTTATATCGTGGCGGTCAGTTTTATTGGTGGAGGAAACCGGAGTGCCCGGAGAAAAACACCGACCTGTCGCAAGTCACTGACAAACTTTATCACATAATGTTGTACACCTCGTGGTAATAGGCACTGATTGCATATGTAATTGTAAATCCAACTACCATATGATCTCGATGTTACATGCCGCTTTGATAATAAGAGTTTTACATTAATTTGATCCATCTTTGTGACAAGGTTAATATCTTTAACCTAGTCATAATAATTAGAAAAATTATTTAAACTCGCTGTCAAATAAAACTGTTACCCAATCTGATTAAATTCAACTGTTTGTTTGGCTCCGATTACTACGTACTACGCCACGAACAACTGAATGAACCCGGTAGAGGTCAATGTCCAGATGACCTTACGATTAGCCAATCTTGACATGACTTCAGAAAAATAACTGTCACTGATAAGGGACCGTCCATTTAACTTGAAGGGGGGGTGGGGGGGGGGGGTTTTGTTTCGTTCAGAATTTTTTTTTCGGACAACACAAGAGTTAGAATTTTTTTTTGTCGCGCAAAGCACGACATTTTTTTCCAAAATCTAACATTAGGTTATATGACAAAAATCAAATTATTTTTTTTTTCCTCCACCAAAATCAGAATATTTTTTTCAGCAACATTGGGAATCAGAATATTTTTTTAGAAAAAAAAACATAACCCCCCCCCCCCCCCCCCTTCAAGTTAAATGGTCGCTCCCTAATGTCCGAGGAATTCCGAAAATCGAATAAAAATGGCAGCGTCCAGTGCTTCGTTGCCTACTCCAAAGAAAACTTATTTTCTGGGAAATATCTGCATTGTATGTGGTTTTTCGTTCGTAAAGATGATAAAACAAAGTGATGGCACAGAAAAAAATTCTCGACTGTAAATTAAAATTAACCGCTGAAAGGAAATTTAACATTGAACAAGTGACTGAAATTAACGTTTCCGAGGAAGAAGGGTGTGATGTTTGTCAGAAATACTATAGGTCCGTAGAAAAGGTCATTAAATCTGAAAGAGAAATAAAAGAACTTAAAGGAAAAATAAAAGAAACTGCAATTACGCTCTTGCTTAACCTCCCGTCGCCGAAAAGAAAGTCAATAACAAAACGAATGTTGAAAAGTCCAGTTGTACACCAACCAATCAATAAAACTGCTTATCCTATATTACCTATAGTTTGTGTAAATCCGTTCGTGGCGTAGTACGTAGTAATCGGAGCCAAACAAACAGCTGATTTTAATCAGATTGAACTGTTACCATTTCCGACAACTTGAATCGTCAGCAAAAAACATACACTCGTGCGTAGATTCTTGATCAGTTTTTACAATTAACCAATTCAAATCGACAGAAGAAAAAAAAAACTTGTAATCCATATTTGATATATTTTCCCTAGATGCCCAGTTCGTTCTTTTATAAAATGTTCATTAAATTTCAACTGCTAAAGGTCTATATTGTTGTATATAGTGATCTGGGGGGGGGGGGGGGGGGGGGGGGATATAGAAATGCACATTCATTCAGTTGT